>CM066325.1:89142228-89466228 GCA_033807775.1 Saussurea involucrata | reverse complement strand
GTCAAAGTCATGTAAAGTCAAACTAGCTTTAGTGTTTAAAGCTTTGTAATTAGGAGATATAAATAGATTTAGCTTGCTTATATGTTAAGTAAGTCTTAAGGAAGTCATTAGAGAGAGATCAAATTGTAATATTCTAGAGAGAGATTTAGTGAGAGAATCTAGAGAGAGAAAGTGCTTAATTCCTATGTAAATTCTAGATTTTTGAAGATCAATGGATGATTTGATGATTACCTAATATAAACTGGTTTTACACAAGAAAAGGAAGAGATTGAAACTAATTGGCACACACATCTAAACCCTTTAAAAGAAAAGATTTCAGAACTCAACTCTGCCTTAAAAGCTAAATCTAAATAACTTATGGAAGTTGAGAGCGACAGAATGAATATTCTTGCTCTTAAACACTATTTTCAAAAGTAAAGAGAAGTCCTTCATCAAGACCTACTCAGAAGATACCTTTTAATTAAAAAATATCAGAATGCACAGATGGTATATGAAAGGGTGAATACACAAATAGGGAGACAGGGAATTGGCTTCTGTGATATAGATCCTTATACTGGAAACAAAAGAGACAAGTCCCTATCCTATCTGTTTTGTATAGGAAGTACAAGAAAACCAGGTTTTCCAAACTTACTCTCGGTTAGCAAAAGGCAAAAAGTCTCAGGGGAACCTCACAAGAGGAAACCTCTGAAGATGATAAATGTGTGGTTTGAAAACACAGATTTGTTACCTTCAGCCTCTGTCAAAAGAGACTCCAAACCTAAGAGATATCTGAAAACACAAGATCAGATAGGAATCTTCAAGTTTGGCGACCCCGAGACTCAAACACAGGTTGCTTTTGTCTGCACTATAGATTCTGAGACGAAACTATCTGCAGAGGCACCTGAGTTCATGCCTACTTCTTCAGAAGAAAACTGACACATATTTCTGAAAACAAATTAATGGAAGTCGGTAAAAACAATTTTTATGAAAACCTATGTACATCCTCTGTTGAACAAAACCTCTTTGAGGAAATCTTGATGAATACTTCTGCTGATCTAGAAGATAGTCCCAAATGAAAGGAAGAAAACGAGTATGGCACATGCTCAGAAAGTCCAGCCTCTATTGACAGAGATCTAAGTGACTCGACCTCTATATATGAGGACGATTCATCCTCTGACGAATCTGAGACTGATTCAATAGAGCCAGAGATAGTTCCTTGTGACTCAGAGGGATTTAAACTTCCCTCTGGAATTCTTAACAGAACCATTCCTCCCAAGGAGAAAATCACAAGTCTTCCTATCTGTCCAGACTTCTTGGACATGTGCATACAAGTCAAAACCTCTCTCGAGCTTGAGAAAATTAAACAACAAAAGGAAATGTCTTCTCAAATTCCAACAAGTTCAAAAGCTTCAAAACCCCTAAGACCCTTTCAAGATAAATTAACTTGGCAACAAAAGGGTAAGTGGGTTGAAAATAACAAATCTTTTGCTTCTGTGACAGTGAACTAGCAACTAATTTAAAATTCACTAAAATAAATATAATTACTTCTACAATTCATTCCTTAAAATACCTCGGAATTTAAAACATTATAATTCCCAACATAAATTACTTAAACGGGTGTTACTTAACACAACACAAGTTGCAAGCCCCAAATAAGTGCGGAAGACTTCACTAATCTAAATCACCTCTCGAGCACAATACTAGCACACGACCTTTCCCACATGTCACGAGAACTACTCCCAACCTGAGACCTGTTGCACATGCCGACAAATAAAAAGGGTTAGGCTAACGCCTAGTGAGTTCAAGAGTTTGTATCATGATTTACATGATTTGTAGAAAGAAGGTTTGCGACATAGATCATGATTTTCAAAAGAATTTATGAAAGGATGTAAACGACTCGTTTTCCAACGCACACAAAATCCATGAGAAATATTTCTCAAAAGGTATAAAGCGTTTTCTAAAATGAATTCCAAACCCAACTCACTCAAAATGTATTTGGACATAAATAACCCAAGGAATACAAACGTGGACAAAACTCCAATATTCCAAAACATCCAATAAGTATGAAGCATAGAACCCTGCCAATAACCATGAATACAGTTCGTACAAATAAAGTACGTCACCGAAAATATGGATAAAAACATATACCCAAAACCACACCTTTCGGTGACGGGGGAGACCCGATTCCATCGAAAGTGACGGGCACACAAAGTTAAGTCACTCGTGATGTTACTGGATTACACCTCAAGCCCCGACCTTAGTTCCCATGCCATAAAGACATCACAACCTCAAGCCATAAATAGATTGCCTTTATTGCATACCCCGTAGAGTTACACCTCAAAGACGTACAGGCGACCTTATTGCATATCCAGTCTAGACGAGTTACACCTCAAGAACTTCAATGTACCTTATTGCCTACTCGCTAGTGGCCCCCACGGCCTATACATATAACCATGCGTCCCCATAGTCCACTCCTCGTGCACAAAGAGATAGACCATCAATTAAAGACTGACTCACTTGCCTATGGATCCAATGCAACACAGTCTACCAAGACATGCTCAACCCGGAATGACAAAACACCCAAGCATGCAAATATCAATAATGTCCAATAAAATGCATCTAAACCCCAGTTAGGTAAACAAGTACCACAAAGCCGTTATTAACCCAAAACCTGACACGGTTAAGCAAAAAGGGTTTTCCCAAAAGGACTCACACCTTTACAATTCTCAAAATAACTCTTGACACTAAATCGGGTGTTTCCCACATGGTTTATAAAATCAATTTACACTAACATGATTAAACCGTCAAATAAACCTCATTTTGAGCAATTAACCTTTTAAAGTCAAAATATAATTTCTAACCATCCAAATATTCAAAAGCCCCAATTATGGGTGTTTTACACATTTATGAAGATAAACATTTCAAAAGAGTTAAATTATCCAAATAACTCAACCACGTATCTTTTCAAGTAAAACACACACATATTTGTAAAATACTCATTTTGGCATGTACAACGTTTTCGCAAAGTAACTTGAACTCACCTTGCTAGATTTAAGCTAAATCTAGAGTTCTCCAAACGTAAGATCCTTGGAAGAAATTTGCATCCTCAAGCCAAAACCTCCAAAAACCTAAATTCATAACTTCCAACCATGAATATTCATATTCAACCACTTTAAAACTATTCCCCAAACGTCTTATATTAAAATCTTCATTTTGACCAAAACCCCAATATTAACCTAACTTCTCCAAAATCATCCAAACCAAAAATTGAATAAACAAAACACTAAGAGATCATCAATGGAACATTTATAACTCATATAAAAGTATAGAAGCTAGGAGGATGAACTCACCACTTAGGTTTTGATGAAAACCTAGAAAACCCTAAAAATCTCTAGTGATGTGGATGAAACTTGTTCTTGCATCAATGAATGAAACCATTAGCATAAAATGGAGAAGGAACATATTAATCTCCAAGAAAAAGCCACAAAATCAGTTAGGGTTTGTGAGGGAAAGAGGGGAAACGATTTGGAGAGAAGAGAAGAGATTTGAGAGTGAGAAATGAGAAACTTACCACCACCAAACGTTCTTGAATCTTCCAATAAACTTCCAAACTCTTTCTAGATCCTTGAAGAGCTCTCAAAACCGGAACCATAGCAACTTGAATCACTAAAATCGGAGTTGAAATGAGAGAGATATGAAGAAATGAAATTTGGGGGTGAAAATCGTGTTTTATGCTGATCAGGTGTTCCGTGCGGGTCTCCGCGCTAGTGAACTAGCGCCACAAACCGCGCCAGGCACTGGTCGCTCGGTTTCCTCTTAAACACTGTTTTGGCCATAACTTCTTCGTTTTAGCTCCGTTTTCGCTCCGGAAAGAACCGTTGGACTCGTATTCAAATTCCTCATCCAACAAGACCATAAAATCTAGGATTTAATCCAAAATCCTATTTTTCATATTTTTCTTAAAGATCGGTTCCACACTGATTCGAAATTGGACCTATCCGAAAATTACGGGTGTTACAATCCTCCCAACCTTAGGATGATTTCGTCCTCGAAATCTAGATCCCTTACAACCAAAGGCTATCCAACTCAACTCCGACCATAAATTATCAGTTCCTAACTGGAATCTAAATTTCCCCCACACATTCTATTAAGACAAGTCCTCGAACAATTTCCTACAAACAAAGCCCCCTTCAAGTACGGTGTACTTATGTCCGAGAGAACACTCCAACCACTGGAATAACTCCTAGTCAGACGACTTTGGTTGTCTCCCAACCTTAGATGTTCCATACATCCCGATTTCGGTTTCAAACTCTAAGTCAATCCAAGGTTTGTTCACTAACGAATCCAACAGAATCTCCAATTCCGATTGCTCCTACCATGAACTGTCGTTTAGGTCCAACGAGTTCTAATAGACTCCAAGAATCCATCACAAAATTAATCATCAGACAGGCAGGTTCCTTTACCACACAAGGAAATCATCACTACAATATCTACTCATCACACTTGTGTATCTTAGGATTGCTACAACCGTTATCATTATTTCTTTTAAAATCGGACTACACCCTCCGAATCTACTAACGGGTTCCGTACTCAAACCCACAACGGTTGACACCTAGTTATACCACCAAGCTTTGAACTCAAACAGGACTCCACACACGAGTTCCGTTTACCGAGTGTTTCCACGAAACTAAGGTTGTCAACAAAACGGTTATACCAACCTCAACATGCGTTACCGCAAGTCTAACCCTCCAATTGCCACAAGCACATCGACTTTGCTACCGATATCATCCGGCCTATAGTCACCTCACGTGCCTGAACGCCCAACTCTTCACAGTCGAGGTTCTGTACAACTTTCTCTTAATCGGGTTACTTATCATTTCCCAAGGTCCTAACGAGTTCAAGGTTTTCAAGTGAAGTATTTAACAAATATGCCAAGCAACAAAACTTTTCACAGAATTTTTTCAACACAAGGATTTTCATATCAAATTAATCGCACGCATAAAAACTACTACTATAAATTTGGTAATTGCGCAAAAATGGACACGCTCGTCCCACATATGAAATCATATTGAAAATTATTTCATTGCAGTTTAGTTTACCCGAAAAACGCAAAAGCGTGATAAACAACTTCTTTAAAATGAACCACCAAGGTTCTAGTATGGATTGACTCATGACATGCACATAAAGTAACTGTCCATTTTAAATTGTGTGCAACAAAATTCCACACGTACATCAAAAGAAGTTCAAACGGCGTTTGACTCCAAAATTCCCTTCACCCCTAAAATGACATGGAACAATGTTTACCAATCAAAATCTGCGCGTGTCAGTTTATTTTACAAAAACGATGTAACGATTCATAAATACACTTTGGTCAAAACATAAGATGACTGGTGTCCGTTCCAAGTTTAAAAATAAAACCAATACGCTTCCATCATTTGAAGATGTCGACTAAAACATTATGAGGGAACCTCAAATTGGGGTAGGCATGCAAGCTTGTAACACATTCCTATAATTTTCTTGAAATGAAATAACATGCAACAAATAGTTCACGACAAAGTTTCAAAAGATGAATTTCTTTAAATCCGTTTCCAAAATTTTCTCATCCGGTCATATAATGACACATGAGTAAAACGTTTCTGACAAGTTTACCACACAACAACGTGTTTTCCAAAACATAAGAGAAACTGAGTACTTGTAATTTGTTGACATCAAAAAGGTTCAAATCAACTTCCGACTATAAATCATACAAACAGTGCGCATTAATGTTCAAAATATAAACAATTTCACGCACTCTAGGTTTAGGCAATTGATTTTCCAAAATCTCCGTTACGGAACATTTACATCAAAAGTTTCGCACTCGAAATATAAAATGTTAAAACGTCAACACTTAAAAGTTTATTTGTTATAAAATGCTCAAAATATACATTTTCTCCAAAACCAAAAAGGTTTATAATTTTCCAAAATGTTCCTCGAACCAAAATTGACCAAATCTCAACGACTCACACCTTTGTGTTTTCAAAGTGTAGTATGTTGTGAACTATGCATGATCTCTACCACATTACGCATACTTTGACCAAATGGTCTTCATTTATACAATGAATTAACAAAACGTTTTCATGCACGACTCGATTATCAAAGTGTTGAGAAACCATGGTTACCAAGCGATGCATACCACTAGTCGATATAATGTATTTACATGAAAATGATAATAAATCATTTGACTGACCGATAGCGCATTAAGCAAACTGTTATGAAATACCATCAAGTGTTCTTTAATGCATTACTTATGTCATGTATAAATCAATCCACATACTGAACAAGTTGCAACAAGCTGTGCTAGCACAAATCTTTGAAAGATAAATTACGCGACCCTAAAGTTCCAAAACTTATCTCTTTGGTCGCCTTATGGCGAAAAAATTAATATTTCTCAACAAAGCTCGAGTGGGACAAAATGCCCAACATAACTCATAAATTTTTCACATAAGTAAATGGAGTATGCACAATGTGAGATTACACTCACACGACTCAACACGTCTTAAAACAAACTCCACGAAATTCAATGGGCTCAATGACCTCAAGTCAATAAAATGGCACCAAACATTATGCTTCCAAAAGTCGAATTGCAATAAGCAAAACCATGACTAAAACGCCGAAATCCCAAAATTCCCTTCTTGTTGTAATACTATATAAACAACATTGTTGAACAAACTCACATTAATTAAAACTCTCCAAAATAGCTATATATAGAAATCATGGAAGACAACTTTCCGTCCAAACTTTAACATATGTGGAGGAGATCCAATGTTAAAGTCGCAAGTCGTAGTTATTGCCCAACATCTTAAACATCATAAAATATGATTGTCATTATATCCAAAACAAATGTTGAACAACAAAGAAATAAAGCAAAGCATATCCCGGCGGAGTTTGCAACTCCCGCAATAAAATGGTTTCATGCACGTTTAAAACCACGATTCGAAATCTTGTGTGTGTGCTAAACATTTCTCAAAATTCATAATACAACCCATATAAGGATTGGAAACACAAGAAATAGTTGATGTAATTTATATTCAAAATAAACTTTGTGCATGACTTAGTCGGCATTCAACGTTTCAACTCATACTCCTCCAAAATCCTCTGGTTCACTATTGTCGCCCGGGCATTCAAACCTCTTAAGGCTAAGTCGGGAAATACATCAATTCACTTTACGAATTTTCCTCAAACTAAAATCGGCTCAATAAGCCTATGGTTCTAGTCCAACCATGAATCTTGACCCGAAACGGTCTACTTAAAGCAAACATCATGCTTATCGTCACTCCAAATGACTAATACTATAATCGTTCAACTATTCCAACGACTACTAGCTTAGAACCTCCTTTACTACCCTAACGATCATCACATAAAAGTAATCCAAGTATGCACATGTACTAGTAAGTTCACCATGACACTAGCCCGATGTCACTATGAACGCATCGTACATGGTTATCCTTGTTACTCTCGACGTGATTCTCGTTTCTAACAACATCCATCAACTTCAAAACGTCCTATCTTAAAGTGCCTAATGGTGAATTTCACTCTCGTTTACTTAAACAAACGCTAGTTTGAGTCTAGGTATCCAAAATCGACACCTAGATCTCTCAAACTTATGCTCTGATACCAACTTGTAACACCCTCAAATTTGGAACGAGCAACTAATTTAAAATTCAATAAAATGCCCAAAATAAATATAATTACTTCTACAATTCATTCCTTAAAATACCTCGGAATTTAAAACATTATAGTTCCCACCATAAATTACTTAAACGGGTGTTACTTAACACAACACAAGTTGCAAGCCTCAAATAAGTGCGAAAGACTTCACTAATCTAAATCACCTCTCGAGCACAATACTAGCACACGACCTTTCCCACGTGTCACTAGAACTACTCCCAACCTGAGACCTGTTACACATGCCGCGAAATAAAAAGGGTTAGGCTAACGCCTAGTGAGTTCAAGAGTTTATAGCATGATTTACATGATTTGTAGAAAGAAGGTTTAAGACATAGATCATGATTTTCAAAAGAATTTATGAAAGGATGTAAACGACTCGTTTTCCAACGCACACAAAATCCATGAGAAATATTTCTCAAAAGGTATAAAGCGTTTTCTAAAATGAATTCCAAACCCAACTCACTCAAAATGTATTTGGACATAAATAACCAAAGGAATACAAACGTGGACAAAACTCCAATATTCCAAAACATCCAATAAGTATGAAGCATAGAACCCTGCCAATAACCATGAATACATTTCGTATAAATAAACTACGTCACCGAAAATATGGATAAAAACATATACCCAAAACCACACCTTTCGGTGACGGGGGAGACCCGATTCCATCGAAAGTGACGGGCACACAAAGTTAAGTCACTCGTGATGTTACTGGATTACACCTCAAGCCCCGACCTTAGTTCCCATGCCATAAAGACATCACAACCTCAAGCCATAAATAGACTGCATTTATTGCATACCCCGTAGAGTTACACCTCAAGGACTTACAGGCGACCTTATTGGATATCCAGTCTAGACGAGTTACACCTCAAGAACTTCAATGTCCCTTATTGCCTACTCGCTAGTGGCCCCCATGGACTACGCATATAACCATGCGTCCCCATAGTCCACTCCTCGTGCACAAAGAGATAGACCATCAATTAAAGACTGACTCACTTGCCTATGGATCCAATGTAACACAGTCTACTAAAACATGCTCAACCCAGAATGACAAAACACCCAAGCATGCAAATATCAATAATGTGCAATAAAATGCATCTAAACCCCAGTTAGGTAAACAAGTACCACCACAAAGCCTTTATTAACCCAAAACCTGACACGGTTAAGCAAAAAGGGTTTTCCCAAAAGGACTCACACCTTTACAATTCTCAAAATAACTCTTGACACTAAATCGGGTATTTCCCACATGGTTTATAAAATCAATTTACACTAACTTGATTAAACCGTCAAATAAACCTCATTTTGAGCAATTAACCTTTTAAAGTCAAAATATGATTTCTAACCATCCAAATATTCAAAAGCCCCAATTATGGGTGTTTTATACATTTATGAAGATAAACATTTCAAAAGAGTTAAATTATCCAAATAACTCAACCACGTATCTTTTCAAGTAAAACACACACATATTTGTAAAATACTCATTTTGGCATGTACAACGTTTTTGCAAAGTAACTTGAACTCACCTTGCTATATTTAAGCTAAATCTAGAGTTCTCCAAACGTAAGCTCCTTTGAAGAAGTTTGCATCCTCAAGCCAAAACCTCCAAAAACCTAAATTCATAACTTCCAACCATGAATATTCATATTCAACCACTTTAACCAATTGAAGATCAACAACTGTATAACAAAGTTTGACAACTTCAAGCAGCGTTCCGGTGAATCTCTCTCCCAGACTTTTGAACGTTTCTTTCTTTTACTGAACGAGCTCCACAAGAATAAAATCAATCGTTCAAATACGGAGAATGCACTCAAGTTTCTGAACAACCTCTTGCCAGAATGGAAAGTGTTTGCTTCTCACATCAAACACAACCACCTGATGGAGGACGTTCCAATTCATGAACTCTATGAGATGCTTCTCCAGGACGAAGATAAAGTAATGGAGATTCTGAGCAACAAGAAGTCCGCTCCCAAGTCCCCTGCTGATCTACTAGCTCTTGTTTCCTCAAAACGTGTGACAACTTTCATATTTACACCTCAGGTTAGAACTGCACTGAATATTTCAGTTATTCACGTCATAGTTCACACAGTACAATTTTAGCAGTAAACTCAGTACAGTGGGAAAATTTGAGAAATTTTGCCTAGAAACCCCTTAATTTAGGAAATTATCCATGAATCTCATAAAATGCCAACTTAAGCAACAATTATATCACAAGTATATATATAATTAATAACCTAACCTATTTCAACTAAATTATATAAAAACTTTACCATTATATTTTGAAAGTGTTATTCAATTTTAAAAGAAAAATACTTCATGTATAAAAAAATAAATCAAAAAGACAAGATTGGATATTTTATTTAGCAACACACCACCTCATCACCCCCCCCCCCCCCTATGAGGCCGGCCACCCCCCGCCCCTCTCTACCCCTTTATTTATTTTCCTTACCTCTTTCAAACTCATTTACAACTTCCTTCTCTCTCTCTAAGTTCTCACACTAGAAATTCTCTCTTTTCTCTCTCAATCTTCATCCACATTCATTCAATAAAAGCCATAAACTTCAGCCCCTAAAACACATCTCCTTCATCTACAAGTGTGTTGGATGAAATCCACACACTCCCTTTTTGCCTAGTTTTCATTTTTGCACTTTTTCTTATGAATGTTCTTCATCTTCTTCTACATTTCTTTAAACTTTGTTAAGAATCATCTCTACACATCTTAATGTTTGTAGATTTACCACCATAACACTTGCATGTTATTAAAAAGGTAGTGAATCCATGACCAAACCCATATTAAGATCAAAGATGGACTTTTAACATACATGCATGTAGTTTTCTTGAAAATCCATACCTTTTGGTCCAAAGATTTCATGAGTATATCTTTGAATCCACTAAAAATATGTTTAAACCAACATGCATGAGCTAAAAATATACAATTTTAAGTTGCATGGAGAAGTTCTTGGCATAAACACCAAGCATTCTTCAAAGAGAACCATTTTCAAAATTTTATAAAAGATGAGATGATGGATATCATGCATGTAGTTTAAATGGCTTAAAACATGTTTTAGAACTGAAAATAATTGTATGGGGATGAGTCAAATCGGATTGCATGCAAGAGTAATAAGAATTTTTAATAAAAAGACAAATATAGATGCACATGCATAAAGTTTGGTTTTGACAGCTTGCAGCCAGATTCTACATCTCTCTTCAAAAGGTCATATCTCACTCAATAATACTTAAAGCTAAGTGATTCTATTTATGGAATTTATTTTCATGGGTTAGGATTCAAACCCAAGTGGTTTCACTTAAAAACTCAAGATTTCGTTTACCAAACAGTCTTCACAAAAACAATGCGCAAACAGCAAAACTTTCTGTTGTGTATTACGTCAAGAATTATTTCATGTACTTAACCACCTCTAAAAGTTATGAAACTTATGCCAAAAGTTTCCTAACTCATTAAACTACCTGTACATAAAATATCTTGACCTAAATACCCCTGGAAGACATCCAAAAATGGACAGAAAGTGACACCTAAATCTGGACAGCAAAGGACAATTTTCTTGCTATAATTAAAAGCTAACTCTTGAACCCTTTTCATCATTTTATGATGAAATTGTGGTATATATATATTATATGTTTATGTATTTTATATACTCTAGCTTTACATTTTGAACCCTTTTCATCATTCTTATGATAAAATTGCGGTATATACATATATTATATATAACTTCTTTAGACCCCTTTTTATTACTTATTGTGGTGAGATTGCGGTAACGTCAATCTAACAAGCATGAAGTATATATGTTTTAATTACTAATTTAAGTAACTCCATATGATTTATAATATTTAAATCACAACAAAGGCATTTTATGACGATTTGGATAGTTAGTATCGAACCTTTGAGATTAAAAACTCACTAGTGACCTTACGTTCATAGGTTTGAAGTAGGATCACACCGAAGTGTTTTGTGGGAGATTCCCGGATTTCTATCGCGTATCAAGTGAGTTATCACAGCCCCTTTTTCAATATTTTACATATTTGGGGTGAAAAGCATGTTGTTCTACAATTATTTTACACACCGGTTGTCTCGTTTTCTTGGAAATACGAAACTTGCTATACTTGTTTATGCTCTATGGTATCTATGTTTTGCAAATGTTGTAAGTTTGAGTTTTCTTTTGCTATCGTTCAAAAGTCCCCGTTTATTTTTTTTACGTTACCCGTTTAACTCATGGATTGAGCCGTTGGTAATTATGGATAACGTTATTTGGATTGACAATCCCACTCACAAGTAGCGCTTGTTTGAGTGCATAATTATTGTTTATGTTTACGCATTGTTGGCGATAGAACATGCGTTGGGGCGTTCTATTATTATAGGTCGGGTAACGGGCTCGTAACTTAAACATTATACATACGATTACCTTGAGCAAGTGTTTTTATAACCGGATGACTTATCCACTTGTACGGATTTAAACTATTTTCCATGGCAAACCTTGTTGTACTCATTAAACCTGTGATCTCACCAACTAGTGCATTAGTTGACCTTTTATTGACATGCTTTTCAGGTGAGCGTCCTTAAGGTTGGAACTTAGGAAGGCTACACGTGTTGAAGCTTTCTATGTTATCTTTTGATTATGTTCATTTCCCTTTTCGTAAAACAGTTGTAAAAGACAATGTTGTAAACTTTTGAATGTATTTTGATGGTTGGTATGATCTGGTAACTTTTGCTATGAAGCTTGAGTTGTACATCCCGTGTTTCCGCTTTAGCGGGGTGTGACAAAATGAGGCAAATCTTCCGGCCGTCGATCCAAACGAGCCCAAGAGCCGAGTGAATCCGAACCAGAATCTGAGGAAGAAGAAGAAAGTGATTCAGATCCTGAATTGACTGCTGTAAAGAAAGCAATGGCCCTGCTCTCCAGATCTTTCCAGTAGAAGAAGTTCTTCAAGAAGCCTACATCCAATAATCAGCGCTACTACACTTCCTCCAACAAGCGCCATGATTATCAGGATAAATATAAAGGCAAGAAAAAGGCAGATGAGCACAAGTAGCCTGACAAGAAGGAGAAGAATGAGAAAGAAGACCGCAAGCCCGAAACAAAGAAGAAGGACGAACCTGTCACTTGCTACAACTGTGGGAAATTAGGTCACTTCGCCAAGGATTTTAGAAAGCCCGTCGTGAAGAACGCACACTACTACAAGGCCAAACTCCTGCTGGCAGAACAGAAAGAGGCAGGAGAAGCGCTATTTGTTGAAGATGACCACTGGCTGGCTCGTTCTGATAGTGAAAGCGACTCTGAAGATGCGGATGCTTTCATGGGCTACCATTCTCCTTCAGAAGAAAAGGCAAAGTTGTGTCACGTATGTGAACCTATTCATAAAGGCTTAATCGAACAGTTGGAACCACTTGTTGAACGAATAGATTCTTATAAGGCCACCGCTAATGAACAACTGCTTCAAATTAACTCGTTAACAGAAAAGCTAGATGTTCAAAAGCGCATAACTGAAAAATACAAGTCCGAAAATGCTAATTTAAAAGAAAATTGTACCAATCTTTCAATAGCACCTAAGGACTTAAGGGACAAGATATCTGAATTAACCGTTAAGCTTGATCAGTGTGAGAATGGGAAAGCAAAGATTGTCTATCAATGCTCTTCTCTCCAAATAAAACACAAGGAGTTTGTTGCTAAAATAAGTGATCTTGAAACCAAACTCCACAAAAGAGGTCAAACTGATCAGACCATTCACATGAATAAACCCAAGGAATTAACATACTTCAACATGGAATAGGGAATCGGATACGATAACCCTCAGTACTTGAAAAAGATTTTGGCCAAAAGACCGACACATTACCACTTTGGTTTTCTCGGTCTGGACAAAAGTATCCTGAATATAAGATAAAATAGACTGGTCCTCTTGAACCTGATAAAAAGGAGGAAACTAAGGCATACAAGCGCAAACACACCACTAAAATGCAACTTCCTTTTTACTACGAGCCTATGAATTACTCGTACAAGAAAAACCCAAAGAAATACCTCTAGAATGACTACTTTGACGGCTATAAGGTAGCGATGCACAATGATTCCTCCAAAAAGGATGAGGCCAAAGCACCTGAACCCAAAACTGAGACGGACGAGTTCAAACTCTATGTCCCTCATCTCGTTTTGGAAGAAAAAATAGTTGAGTTAGAGGAGACACTCGAGAAGGAAAGAACCGATTTTCAAAAGGAAAGGCAAGCGCTTAAAACAGAACTTGAGAATCTTAAATCCGTAAAAACCGAATTTGTGTGTGATGAGGGACAGGAAATCCTTCGGAACGAAATCAATCGGCTCACATCAAAACTGTCTGCTTGGCAATAGAAGCGATGAAGGAGCATGTGAGAAATGGCCAACTTCAAGAGAAGGTTGACCTACTCCAAGATGAAAAGATGATTTCACCCGAAGCTTGCTCGGACTCGTCTGATACATCTTCGTGTAAAGCTTTTATTGGTAAAACTTCTTCACGAAACGGTAAAGAGACTCAAGATTAGTGTATTTTAAAGAATCTAAACTCTATTTTTTTCCTAGCTTTCGCACCAGATTCACCTAAGCACACAGACACAACGTGTTCCTCACCTCCCTCGACCAATCCTAGTCCATCGATTCCGGATATCGATTTTTCTAAATTCATGAATTCCGAGGGTAGTTCAGATGAAGAGTTTAAATCATTTCCATTTGACAAACCTCTTCCAAGTCATACCGACTTTCTTTCGACAGCGGTAAATCGACCCGTCAATTATCAAAATGGTGAATGTTCTACAAAACCTAAGACCCCGATTGTGATCAAGGTTCCTAAAACTGATTCTTGTTCTCAAAAACAATCACAGCCGCGGCAAAAGACTGGTCGATTATCTGAGAAAAATCCTGTCTACTCACACTCTGCTGACCATGCTGTTAATGTTGTTTCAGAAAAAAATGGTCGGGCTAAACAAGACAAATCAAAGTGGATAGCCAATGAATCTATCGAGAAAAATGCAGCGTCGAAGTCATTTAATATCGTTTTCTATCCTAGAATGAACATGAATGGTTGTGCTTTGAATCACAAGAATGATTTTGTTGAACAAGATGTTAATTTTCCAATTAAACTTTATTCAATTCAGCAATTGATTCATTTATCGCATGATTGCTTATGTTGTTCTAGTTGGGGTTGGAATGACTTTGATGACATTAAAAATCCAATTGATTGGTTTGGTTCTTATCATGTCTATAATTCTAACCCAACACGCAAACCCCGTAAAAACAAAAAGAAGCCTATTTCTAAACGGGGTTCCCAATCAGAGGTTAAACCTAAACAAGAAAGGAAACACATTTCAAAACGGGTTCCCCAATCTAAGGTTAAACCTACACCCAAGAGGAAACCTACGTCAAAACAGGTTCCTCAACTAGGTGTCAAACCTAACCCTCTAGGACCCATTTTCAAATGGGTACCTAAAGACGGTCATGTGTGGTACTTAGACTCAGGATGCTCCAAGCATATGATCGGGAGGAGGGAGCTGCTCACGAACTACACCAAGAAATACTGCGGAGACGTGAGTTTTTGGAACGATGACAAGGCACCGATTTTGGGCTACGGCGACATTGTCCAAGTCAAGATCACCATAAAGAAGGTATCATATGTCGCGGCATTGGGACACAATTTGTTCAGCATCGGCCAATTCTGCGATAAATATCTAGAGGTCAGATTCAAAGCTAAAAGGTGTAGCGTCCGCACCGACGACGGAACAGAACTGCTGGTTGGAATACGAAAAACCAACCTCTACACCATCGACCTCTCTACCCTGAAGACCAATGACTCTGTCTGCCTGATGTCATTAGCAAATTCTCAGCAAGCGTGGATTTGGCACTGACGTCTATCGCTCCTCAACTTCAAGAGTATAAACAAGCTGGTGCTAGGCGGACACGTGAAGGGCATGGCCGAACTTCAATTCGTGAAGGCTAAACTCTGTGGGGCATGCGCGATGGGGAAGATGAAGCGAGCGACGCACAAGCCGAAGGCTACTCCGAGCACATCCCGGTCCCTCGAACTTATCCATATGGATTTGTGTGGACCGATGTGTGTTCAAAGTATCAACAAACGGAAGTACGTCCTGGTGATGGTTGATGACTTCTCACGCTACACTTGGGCAAAGTTCTTGCGCTCGAAGGACGAAACCCCGGAGCTGATAATCAATCATATGAAGACCATCCAGCTGAACCTCCGACAGCATGTTCAGACCATCAGGACAAAAAACGGGATGGAATTTAAGAATCAAACGGTGAATGAATACCTGACATCTGTCGGTATCTCGCAAACCTTTTCGGCCGCACGCACTCCTCAACAAAACGGAGTGGTGGAAAGACGTAACCGTACTCTTGTCGAAGCCGCTCGCACGATGTTGTCATAGTCAAAGTTGCCTCTATTTCTATGGGCTGAAGTGGTGTCAACTGCTTGCTACACGCAAAACCGTTCCATCACCAACAAGCGGTTCAACAAGACGCCATACGAGATCATCAACAACCGCATCCCAAACATCAAATATTTTCACGCGTTCGGATGCATATGCTACGTCTTAAACGACAAGGACGATCTCGAGAAATTCAGTCCGAAGGCAGACGAAGGAGTCTTCATAGGATACTCCATGCAGGCTAAGGCGTATCGCGTTTACAACAAATGGACAAAATCCGTTATCGAGAATGTAAACGTGACATTCGACGAAGCCACGGATTTGGCTTCTGAACAACTCAGTTCAGAACCCGGTTTAACTGGCGTGCTAGCTTCCGAGCTTTTACGTTAGGGATCTACACAACCCACAGTAAATCGAAATCATGCATCTACGTCGAATGCTCATCTTTCTAATTTAGATTTACTGTTTCAATACTTTTATGAGGATTTATTTAATGTTCCTAACCCTTGTGTGTCTGTGCTACCTAGAATTGAAGTTGCTCAAATCGAGGACTCGACGAATCTTTCCGGTCCGCCGCCTTCGACGAGCACTCCAACGTTCACTCTAGAGACACCTCAGCCCTCAATAGACACAACATCAACTGATACGACAATTCCCCTGCAGGACCAGTACAAGACTCGGGGATCACTCCTGAAGATTCGTCCTCCACAACACTCATTGATCAACCTCTGACTTCCCTAGAACCAGAAGTTGCTCAATCTTCGACGAATCCTGCCACATCTCCTCCGAGAAACCGACCTGCTACACTTGAAGCCGTTCAAGACCTTCCAACTAGTGGCTATGTGGATCCGGACACCTCACACTCGACTCAACAACCGCTTCCACACACCACTAAATGGACCAAGTCTCATCCCCTCCACCAAATTATCGGTGATCCCTATACTCCAGTTCAAACACGAGGCGCATCGGCCAACTTCTGCCTCTTCTCCGGATTTCTCAGCAAGATCGAGCCAACAATCGTCTTCGAAGCATTGGAAGATCCGGACTGGTCATGGCCATGCAAGAGGAACTCAATCAACTTGAGGCCCACAAGGTATGGTGACTTGTCCCACGTCCAACTCATAAGACGGTAATCGACACAAAATGGATCTTCAAGAATAAGAAGGACGAAGATGGTATCGTCGTGCGGAACAAGGCGCGTCTCGTGACCAAGGGATACCTCCAACAAGAAGGGATTGACTACGATGAGACATACGCTCCGGTTGCCAGAATCGAAGCCATGCGTATGTTCCTTGCATACGTCGCGCACCAAAAATTCACGGTCTTCTAGATGGATGTGAAGACCGCTTTCCTTAACGGCGAGATCAAGGAAGAGGTGTACGCATCGCAACCGGAAGGGTTCGTGGACGAAAAGAAGCCTAATCATGTCTACATACTAGACAAGGCATTGTATTGTTTGAAGCAAGCTCCACGGGTCTGGTATGATGCTTTGTCTAAGTTTTTAATAAAATCAGGATTTTCAAAAGGTAAAATCGATACAACCCTGTTTATTAAAAACGAAAACGGTCATATTATGTTGGTTCAAGTGCATGTTGACGACATAATTTTCGGTTCTACTAAACCACTGTATTGTAAGAACTTTGCCACATTAATGGGAGAATATTTTCAAATGAGTATGTTGTGTGAGATGAATTTTTTCCTTGATCTTCAAGTTAAACAACTGTCGACCGGGATATTCATAAATCAGGCTAAGTACATCCGGGACATTCTTCGGAAATTCCATATGGAACAGTCTTCACCAATGAAAACTCCCATGGCACCCGGTACAAAATTACACGCCGATCCTAATGGAAAGGATGCGGACACAAAAACGTACCGGGGAATGATTGGCTCTTTAATGTACTTAACTGCCAGTAGACCGGACATTATGTTTTCTACTTTTCTTTGCGCCAGGTTTCAGTCAAAACCTAAAGAGTATCATTTAATAGTTGTTAAACGAATTTTTCGCTACTTGAGAGGTACTGTTGATCTTGGCTTGTGGTACCCGAAAGAGACAGGTTTAGAGCTTTCAGCGTATTCAGACGCGGACCACGCGGTTAGCATGATGGATCGGAAGAGCACATCGGGACATGTGCAGTTCTTGGGCGATAGTTTGGTGAGTTGGGCATCCAAGAAGCAGCAATTCGTCTCTACGTCGATTGCCGAGGCAGAATACGTGGCCGCAGCAAGCTAATGTTCACAAGTTATCTGGATACGCACACAACTCAAGGATTACAGCTTCATATACACCAAAGTGCCCATATACTGCGACTCGAAGAGTGCCATTGCCATATCAAGCAATCCGGTCCAACATACGAAGACGAAGCACATAGACGTTCGGTACCATTTTATCAAAGATCACGTCGAAAGAGGTACAGTCGAACTCAGTTAGCAGACCTGTTTACAAAACCTCTGGTCGAAAAACGCTTTAATTATCCTGTATTATACTAAATATGAAGATTTGATCCGATCGTGCATCCGATACAAGTTTCATACACCTACGAGAAACTGTCTATTCATCATCTGTTGTCTACACTCCAGATGATTGAGTACACACTTTCTCGCATTTGGATTCTACTTGTATAGTATACACTTTTAGGTTAAATCTCTATATTAATTAGGTAGATTTCATTTGTTTGCTTTCTTTCAGTGTGTGTTTCCGTTTATGTTCATTTACTGTCGTCTATTTCATTATTAGATATATTTGTGCTTTCACAAGTTATTCATGTGTTCAGGGGGAGCACATAAGCGTATCAGGTAAGTATACTTCGTCTTTGAGGGGGAGTGTCACACAAATTGGTTTTAACTACTAAATAAGTTTTTTTTGTGTGGCCATTCCCAAGTGTTCTTCATATCACATAAATTGCACAACTCGAGGGGGAGCAAGTCTATACTTGTTCATTCGTTAAGGGGGGAGCGACACATAATTTTTTCTTGAAAGTTTTATGTATGGTCATTCTTTAGAACTCACTCACATGCACAATCCGAGGGGGAGTAGAGAAATCCCCATGCTAAGTTTGAGGGGGAGTGAGAAAATGTTCTTTAAAAGCCAAAATGATATTTTTTTGAAATTTGAAAGTACAAGGGAATTTTTTGTCAAAAAATCCAAAGTGTCCGGATAGGTTCCCGGAAACACATCTATCCGGATAGGTTTCCGGACCGGACACCTATCCGGACCGGATGGGTATCCGATTAAACCCACCCGAAAAGTGGTGACCCTATTTAAACCTCCGGAAACCCTAACTCTCATTATTTCCCGGACACCACAGACTCTCCAAAAACCTCTCGTATTTCTCTCTCGACCGAAAACTCTCGGATATTCTAATTTGTGTTCGATTTCGACTTCCAAACCTACGGTATGTTTCTAATCTTGATATCTCATGGTTTTTTTATCTTTCACACACGCAAAGTGGTCAAATCGACATATCGAAGGATCGATTGGGGTTTCCGAAACCCGCCTCTGTGTCGATTCAAATTCGACCCATCATAAGCATATTTAGGATCTCTTGATGGTATTGAATTGCTTAATACATCGATTATACTATGCTAGAACTCTCATATCTTTTACGCTCACACTTGATTCGTTCTGACGTATTCTATCGTTACCTAGAGCAACCGCCGACGGACATGCAACTTACGACCCCGCGGTCAATGACACGACTCTCTGCGCCGAGATTCGAGCACTCGGCTACAACCACGCGCTCGACCGCCCATCAGCATTCAACCAAAAGTACCTGGCGCCCATCTGGTACACGTTGTTCACGATACTGAATAAGTGTCTCTCATCCAGATGGAAGGGAATAGATCACTGCACCGGAGACTTCCTACGGCTCTTCCATGTCGTTTGCTACAACCGCCATGTGGACTTCACAATGATCATCTGGCATGAACTTGTTCTTACAATTCGGCAAATCGATGGCACAAAGCAAAAAATAATTATTCCGTACCCACGATTCCTCTCGTTGGCCCAGACAACACATGGACGTGAATCTCAACATACCGCGACGCATAAACCACCCGGTATGTCCTCCTTTTCACTTACGTTATTTGGTGATTCGAAACCCATCAACCGCCCAACCAATGCCCTTACCTGAAGCCTTACTGGCCCATGCAGACCCCAATGCACCGGGTGTGATAGACTATAGGCGAGCGATAGGTGCTCCTGTGGTCCAACCAGAGCCGGAGGGTCCGAGGACTCGTGGAGGTAGAGTCCAGGTAGTTGGGGCTCCCGGACAGGGTGTGTTGAGAGTACATCATGGTAGGGGAACAGGCGCGGGTGGTGCATTGGATACGCATGCCAGTACTACCCATTCCAGCCAACAACCCTACATTCCAACCACCTGAACCACGACTGAAGCCGGACCGTCGACTAGCCTACACGAGGTCCTAGTCATATCTGCCACCCCAATGCTTGAAGAAGACCCCGACACGGACACAACTGAGCCGATATCACCATTCACCCAAGCCAAAACTGTCAAATCCGATAGCACTGACACTGATATGGATCAAACTTTACGCGCTGTTTGGGTAAAAAATCACGTCGCTCGACCACGACCAGAACAGGTAAGACGTATGATTAAGGACTATGTCTTGTATTAAGATAAGGTCTCAACAAGAACCCAGAAAACATTCGTCGTCTCCCGTAAAAGGTAAGTCGTACGTCCCCCATGACGCTCGACCGTAGCATCGCCCGTCCCGTACGACCAACGCGTAAGATCACTGCACCTTCGACCAAAACTAACGTTAACCATGACTATTACGTTTGTTAAGTGTTTAATGCAGGAGTCAAAGTCATTAAGGAGCAACGGATATAACCGACGCAACCATCAACGATCGATAGTCGTAACGGACGAAGATCATCATGGATAATCACTCCGGCAACCGTTTCCAACCGTTGTAGCCGTTGATCAAAGCATTAATGGAGCTAATTAATGACGCGAAGACTATAAATACCAAGCTAAGTCTTCACATCAAGGATCATCAGTTAACATCCGATACACATCGAATATCCGGCGATTAACAACCGAAGCAATATTCAAGAACACCTGAAGTGAAGAACCATTATTCTAAGTATCGCTCTCGACGCACGACAACAGCTCTCGACCAGCAGTTCACACTTTGTATTCACACGACAAACACCTGTTTTACACTTTAAACACTTGTACTTTACATTTCGGAGCATTTTCTTCATTTGTATTGTAATCATTGTATGATCGACACCAGTATCCAAGGACATCGCCCCTGATTGGCGACCATAGTGCAGCGACGACACCCCCTGTCGTCCGCAGGTTTTTTCCTCGATTGAGGTTTTTCCTGCATCATCAAATTCCTTGTTTCTTTATTTTTATCCTCGTCGCACGTTTCGTCGAAATATTCTTTCTTTATGATAAACCAGTTTCTATTAGGTAATCATCAAATCATCCATTGATCTTGAACATAATAGAGATTTACATAAGAATGATGCACTTTCTCTCTCTAGAATGCTCTCACTTCTCTCTCTAGAATATTACAATTAAGATCACTAATGAATTGCTTTCTTTTCACTTTCTTGAGACTTACTTAACATCTAAGCTAACTAATCCTATTTGTACCTAGGATTACAAAGCATTAAATCTAATCTACTTTGACTTTTCAATTAAACCTACTTTGACTTTGACTATCTTTGACTTTTACATTGTTTGACCATTACAAGACTTTAACAATAAATCTTGAATACAATAATGCTCTAACAATCTCCCCCTTTGGATTCAAGATTTAAAAAATATGACAGTAGTCTTCAACTCTTGATCTTCAAAACTTTAACTTTGATCACTTTAAACTTTGAAGCTAAGATAATCTTCAAACATCTTTATCTTCATTAGTTCACGGCGAACTATATGCTTTGACATTCTTTAAGAACTCAGCTTTGAAGAATCTTCAGTCAAACATGAAAAGTCTTTGTCTTTCTCTTTGAAAAATCAATCTTCTTCAATAAAATCTTCAATAGATTGTCTTCAAGTCTTGAACATGAATTTCAGATCTTTGTATAAAACCATCAATTCGGAACAAGATGAATCAGAAACAATTAGAGTTTGGATCAGAAAGATGTGAAACCATCCACATTGTTGAACTTTTAGGTGTAAGCGCATTCCGAGAACAACTCAGAACTAAGATAACCAAATTCAGCAACATTTGGACTTCACATGATCCTTCTCCCCCTGATCTTCAGTCTTTGTTCACGAATCTTTGACTTGAAAGTTCTTTGACATGAAATATCTTTGACTTGAAAGCTCTTTGACATGAAATTGAATTAAACATTTCTCCCCCTTTTTCGATGAAAGTGAGCATCATTATCATCGAAAACCTTCTTCAATTTCAGTCGCGTAAGGTATTACTAACAATCTCCTCCTTAGTGGATAACCTTTCTCCCCCTCAAAATAAGAATTCTGGAGCAATTTGTTTTCTCCCCCTGAAAGTATGCATATATTTCAATAACGTACAGTATTTGAAATTGTAGCACAAATTTTAAAACAAATTTACACAAGGAAAATAAAATTCATTGAACTTCATGTTATAACTACTAACATTTGATCATTTGAAAGCTTTACAAAAGAAATTCAACTTAATGAAATTTAACAGATTTTGCAATCAAATGAAATCAAATGCATGTGTTTAGATTCAAATACAAGTCATCATTGTATATCAAGTTAAAAAAAATGTTCAGTTTCAACCCCTTTATTAAATCTCTTTGGTGTGCTAGCATGCGAAATATGATTAGCAACAAGCATATGCAATTCTAAAACATATAAGAATACTTTGCTCTACTCACACTATTTGTCCAAAATCAAAATTTCATAAATTTACGGGTTTATCGCGACTTTGTATTTTCCCAAGTTTCAAGAGATGTGTGCTCATTGGCATCTTTTGATTTTGTGCTCATTGGCATCTTTTGATTTTATGCTCATTGGCATCCTTTGATTTTGTGCTCATTGGCATCCTTTGATTTTGTGCTCATTGGCATCTTTTGATCAAAAAGTTTAGTAAGAATAAGATACACCGTTAAACATGACTTTCTATCTGGTTCTATAGCAGGATTTGGGTTAGCAGATCCCAGACCAGTTGGCCTTAGGTGCTAGGTGACGAGCACCCCTTAGAACTTAATTTCCCAAACCAGAAAGGCCACATCGATATATCTTAAACCCATTTGTACCAGTAGAACATGGCTTTCTATCTGGTTCTATTGCAGGATTTGGGTCAGCCGATCCCAGACCAGTTGATCTTAGGGACTAGGTGTCGAGCACCCCTTAGGACTTACTCTCCCAAACCAGAAAGGCCACAGACACAAACTTTCAAACTAAATGATAGTGCAACAATTTTATCTCAATCACTTGGTTCTAAAATATAGTGCTTCTCCCATATTTTCATTTCCATCCATCATTCTGACATATAGGCTTTTTGAGCATTATATTCTATATAAGTCCAGATTCACATAACTTTGAGCATTCAGCATAATTTCATTCATGTTTTGCTGACCTTTCGATTTATTTCAGAGGTGAAAGTTGAAACAAATCTAACTCAGATAATACAAAAATACTTGTAAAATCATCTTTTAGCACACATTTAATTCATTGAATGAAAATTGAAAATTTTATCTCATTGAATTAAATTTGTAAAGATTCAAGTTTTCAAAGTGGTAGAAACAAAATATAATCCAATGTTACCTTTTACCACGTTCAATGAAACAGAAAGATGTAACAATTAAAGATATCACCTGAGAAGTGTGAGTTCTAAACTGATTTGTTTAGAAGTCTTTGTCTTTGAAGTACGGGTCCTGAACTGAATTGTTCAGAAGCCATAGTCGTTGAAGCACGAGTTTTGAACTGATATGTTCAAAAGCCAATGTCGTTGAAGCATGGGTTTTGAACTGATATGTTCAAAAGCCAATGTCTCTTTACTCCCCCTTAATGGTACAAGTAATCTTCTTCCGAGAGTTCAACACTTTGCTTCTAAATCTGCAAAAACAGATTAAGTAGATTTTGGTACCCAACGTGTCTTGGGTCCTGGCTTGTTAAGCGGAACTCTATAGGAAGGAAAATGATAAGTACCATACCAATAATGAACACTCTCATTTTTAATAAAATCATTAGTACCACAATAAGAACAACAAAAATTCTTTTGTGCTAACCTGATTAAATGATTTGCGGAATAGAATGAATCACGGTTAGCAAAAGATTTAGCTTTCAGATTAGTGTTCTTGTTGGGAACAGAGGATTTAGGCTCACCTTTTTTAGTAGACGTACCTTTTACTCTCCATTGCATGTTGACTTTCTTATATGAAGGAAGATCATCATATTGATACTTGGAAGAATTATCCACCGAGTGATCATAGAATAGATTAGAAGGACGAATCAGACATTCTGAATAGCATTTGGATTTGTTAAATGACTTCACTTTGTAAGATAAGTCATTCCGTTCCTTGGTCACCAAATCAAGTTTCTTCTGAATATTAGACTTGACCCTCTTCTCTTTCATGATGTCAGTCGATAATGCAGCCAAATTCATTGTCAATTTATGAATTTCCTGCCGAAATATCTTCCTTTCTTTAGAGAATTCGTCTTTAACGCACCTAGCCTGAAAGTCAGCTTTCTTCATCTTTTCTAGCTCTTGACTTTCTTTATCTAGCTCTTGTCTTTCCTTTTCTAAGTCCTTTTGAAGATCAGAAATTTTCTTTGACAGTTTCGCATTCTTCGCTTCAAAGCTTTTCCTTTCTTTTTCATACTCGACCCTTTCCTTCTCCAACTTCTCCTTTTCAAGAAATAAAACTTTCTCAAAGTCAGAAACTTGTTTTGAAAGTTTTATGCATTTCAGTTCAAGTACTTTCTTTTCTTCAAAAACTTTCTTTTCTTCAAAAGAAAAATTAGACAGTTTTCTCTTTAGATCGGCATTTTCACTATCCAAATTCTTTTCTTTATCTTGAACTTTTTTTAATTGAGTATGTAACTTTAAGTTCCACTTCACTCTCTTTTCTTCTCTACTCTTCAAATCGACATTTTCTTTTTGAAGAGTTGTTACTTTCTCTTGAAGATTCTCGATTTGATCGTGCAGACTTGAGTTGTCTTTCTTTATTTCAAGATCTGCAATATAAACTTCAAGATCAGTTATTCCATTATTTTACTTAACAAAAACTTGTGGTTTAGGAGTTATTTCTGGTATAATAAATTGTTGCAAAATTGTTTGTTGCAAACTTTCATTTGATGATTTAACCAGAACTTTTGCAATTGGGGGTATCTAATTTATAATAGTTTGCTTCAATCTTAAAACCCCATCTTCTGTATAAGTAGACATCTTGAAGAAAACCTGAAAATAAACACAAAAAATATTAACAAAAATATACCTAATAGAGTGATCGTCAAGAGAAACTTCGCTTAGAAGTTAGAATTATGTGCACACTCTTAAAAAAAAATTATATAAAAATTTTTCTTGAAAAGCCCTTACAGTGTATGAAATAAACTATAGAAAAAATTTCGGAATAAATTTTTTTTTCAACACTGATGAGTTGACACAAGTCGAATAAAAAAAGTTCACAAGATTTCGGATGTATAAGGATTCGACTTCAATGAATTCGGATGAAGAAGGATTCGAATTCAATGAATTCGGATGAAGAAGGATTCGAAATCAATGAATTCGAATGAAGTTGGATCCGAAATCAATGAATTCGGATGAAGAAGGATTCGAATTCAATGAATTCGGATGAAGAAGGGTTCGAATTCAAGGAATTCGAATGCAGAAGAGTTCGAATTCAACACTTGTAACAATCAAGAACACTCCGAATTGACTGAAATCAAGTAGAAAGTCCCTTGAGTGGTCCGAATTCCGATGATTTCGACTCAGTAGGATTCGAATTCTGGACAAGAAGGGTTCGAATTCTGAAGGATTCAAGAATGGTCCGAATTGATGAATTCGTATGCATTGTTTCTGTTCCGAATTGATGAATTCGTATGCTTGTTTTTCGATTCAAGTATGGTGTAAACCTTGGTTACAATGAACTTACAAATTCCTTGTCCAGATACAAAGATGTATCTGGTCTTGATCTTGGTTCAAGGGACACACTAAGCACTCACTCACAAAACACACTCTCACACACTTTTCACACATGCAACACACACTCTTACACACTCCTAACACACGCTCAGCACACACTCTTCACACATGCAAGTGCCACATCAACATACACCTCATGAACCATGTCAGCATACACATCTGCATATAAACTCTCATATAAAGAAAATTTGACTTTAAAAGTCAATTCTTTTGAATTCTTCTTTCTTTCTTCTTTGCAACCGTAACCTGCGATTTTCAATAAACTCACAAACAAAAAAATTAGTATTAACATGTAAAGATCAAAACATATCACAAACACATTTTAAAACATCTCAATCAAAAATTCTGGATCAAAATTCAAGATCTAGAATTTTTTATCAAGAACACTTTGAAGATTCTCAAGAACACCTCAAGAACACATTCAATCAAAAAATTTCAAAAGTGAAATTTATGCATTAAGACTTGAAATTTATGATTGAAACATGTCTAAAAACACTTTTTAGAAAGGATTTTGCACAAAAACGAATCAAAACATCAATATTTTGCAAAATCACAATCTAAAAAACTTCACAGCACACTTTTTCAAGAACAAAAATAAAATTCAAAATCTCCAAATTGATCAATTCTTGATGTGTTTTTGTAAATCTTTTGATGCAAAACTGATTTATATCAATGGAGAAACACTTTGCAATCAAAATCAAAACAAAAAACAAGCAGGAAATGCATAACCCATTTGTGTTCTTCAAGTTCTTCAACAATGGAGATTTTCAATAAAAATCTTCAAAAAATCTTCAAATCTTCAAGAAATTGGACGAATTTGCACACAATTCAATCTCCCAAAGCTCTGATACCAATTGATAAACCAGTTTATATTAGGTAATCATCAAATCATCCATTGATCTTGAACATAATAGAGATTTACATAAGAATGATGCACTTTCTCTCTCTAGAATGCTCTCACTTCTCTCTCTAGAATATTACAATTAAGATCACTAATGAATTGCTTTCTTTTCACTTTCTTGAGACTTACTTAACATCTAAGCTAACTAATCCTATTTGTACCTAGGATTACAAAGCATTAAATCTAATCTACTTTGACTTTTCAATTAAACCTACTTTGACTTTGACTATCTTTGACTTTTACATTGTTTGACCATTACAAGACTTTAACAATAAATCTTGAATACAATAATGCTCTAACACTTTAGTTGTTTAAGTCCACATCGACCTTAAGTTGTCCCTTTGGTGCGATTTTTGGCATTAACAGTTTGGCGCCATCCGTGGGACTACATCTAGAGAAAATCCTCGACGAACGTGCATTCTACTAATAGTTTCTTGGAGTTTCTCCTATTTTCTGTTGCAGGAAAATGGCAGCCCCTGGAAATCCGCAGCAAGCCGTCGCTCAGATGTATCAGGAGCTCGAGGTTGCCAGGAATCAACTCAATGCAATGGTAGAGCAGAATCGCAGAGCAGCTGAAGAGATCGCGCGGCTAAGGAATCATTTTGGACCCCAGAATGGTCCTAGACCATTCATCCAGAATCCAGGACCAGGCCCGTCCGCGCATAATCAGCATCCAGGTCCATTCATGCAGGATCAGCAGCCGGGTCCGTTCATTCCGAATCCCCAGTCGGGGCAGAATCCCCCTCAACACATCCGGCCACCACCCTTGAACAATGGATCCCAACCATTGCAAGGTAGCGCCCAGCCATTTCAGAATGGATCCCAGTCGTTTCCCCAGCCGTTCCAAAGTGGTCTGCAACCTTTCCAGCAAAGATCGCAATCTTTCCAGCAGAGATCGCAGCCATTTCAGCAGGGACCACAAGCGTTTCAGAATGGACCGGAGCAATTCCAATATGGGTCGCAACCATATTTTGTCCCGTTCAATGGGGACACCAATGGTTCGTCGCATGGTAATGACACTAGTCCAGAGACCAATCCCTCGACAAGGGCAAATCCTGATCTTAACGATCCCGTCGCCCAGTGTCTGAAGATGTTAGAAGACCAAAATGAGTGCGTCCTGTCCTTGCTCGCCAAGTTGCCTGGGGCAGCCGTGCCTGTCGACGTCGAGCCTCGCTCGGGGTATCAGGCGTCGCCCTTCATCGACGAGATCGCCACCATCGAGGTCCCAAAGAAGTATAACATTCCTGCCTTCACTCCCAAGTATTCGGGTGTGACCGATCCAACCGAGCATGTCGCGCAGTATAAGCAGCTCATGTGGAGGATCTCGATTCCACACATGTACCAGGAAGTATGCATGTGCAAGAGTTTCGGGGCGACTCTCACTGGTCCATCTCTCTAGTGGTTTATCAATCTTAAACCCAAATCTATCGGGTCGTTCGCCGAATTGGTCAACCAATTCTCCGGGCAATTCGCCAGCAGTCGTAAGATGGAAAAGCGGACTAGTGGTCTGTACTATATCGTGCAGAAGACCAATGAGTCTATTCGAAGTTATTTCAATAGATTCAATGCCGAAATGATCAGTATCCGCAATTGTGACATCAAAACTGCGATCGAAGCTTATAAGCGTGGTCTAGACGATAGTTCAGGTCTATGTATCGATCTGACCAAGTATCCCCAGAGACTTTCGAAGACGTCCGAGCTCGAACCTTGGCATATATGAGGATCGAGGATGATGCCGCCTTTCGTCGCAAGCACACTGACGACAAGAAGTCGTTAGGCGTCAGAAAGCCAAAGTTCAAGACAAAGGTTGTTTCCAGAATAGAGCCAGCGCGCCAAGTTTCAAATGTTCGTTTCAAGACGAAAGCAGAAGCCAGGACCGCGACTAAGTTCACTCAGTACCCCAAGATATCCTCTAACGAATTCAAAGGGACCGCTAAGGACCTAGTCGAAGCTTTGAAAAGTTCCCAAGCGACCATCCGGTGGCCGAAGAAGTCTGACTTGGACGATGCTAAGAAGGATAAATCAAAGTGGTGCGACTTCCACGTCGATCATGGTCATGCGACAGACGATTGTAACGCATTGAAGGAGGAATTAGCGTATCATTTCCCGAAAGGAAATCTCAAGGATATCATCAACGATGTCGCTATTCCAGCTAATAGCCATCGACCGTCGACTCCCGAGCATACAAAAGTTGTCAATTAAAATCCCCTACGCCATTGGGAATCCTGAAGATCGAGAATGAGTTGAAAACGTTGCTATGGTGCCCTGTCGTACGACGACATGATCAATCACAGACAGTATCTCATCGGATCGTCGTGTCGTCCTATCATTTAAAACCTATCTTTCTTTCCGAAAAGACTAGGATAATAAATGACAGGAGGGCAATACCCCATGAAGGAGAAAGGTATGATTTCTAACTCTTTTCCATACAAATTTTTCTCACAAACAGCTACTGACTTAAGCATCTGAGGGTCGTTGGGGAGCCAACGACAAACCCTCGACATCGTTTTATCGCAGGATCGCATGATATAGACAATCAGGTCCATGACTTGATCACACCTTACAGCTAGTCGAACGACTTGGTCGCACGATCGCATAGACGGCTTCGCAGCCTAAGCTTCTTAATTTAGAAAAACTTCGTGTTTTGAATAAATACCTTAGTTGCATGTATTGGTGTTTGATAGACATACATTCGAAACGAATGCCTTATTTTTTCTTTCTTATACCCTGTGTGGAGGCTTTGATCGTATGTTCTCATATTTTATAAGTACCTTGGTCGCATGATTTCCTATGTATCTTACATTCCCTCGATGCGATATTTGTTTACCAAGTATATGAAAACACAAGTTCAAACAAAAAGTGCATTTACTGAAAAGATCGTCAGGTACACACTCGACCATCAACAGTCGAGCCGCAAAACAAACAAAATAAAATTCCTAAATTAAAGGAGGAGCATCCGTCGCATTCATGCCCGAAGTCCCGTCCTAAAGGCTTTCGCCTGTCACCTCCTCCTCAGCGTCCTTCTCATCGTCCGAGTCAAAATCCCTCTCGGTCCCGACGCCATTCAGATAGATGTCCAGCTCCTCCTTCGTCGAAGCAAGAGGGTCTTTCCCCAACAAATGTCGTTGCATGATCGCCGCCCGAGCAGTCAGACGAGCTATGGCAAAAACCAACTTACCCTCGTCCTTTTCAGCTTGCACTTCTTTCTCCAAACTCTCTACCTTAGATTTATAATCCTCGGCCTCTTTCAAAACCGCAGCCAAGGATTCCTTAATCTTTTCCATTTCCTCCCTTTGCTCGGCAGTCATGGACAAGGACTGCGTCAAGCGATGGCTAAGATCCTCCTTCGCATGATTAACGATCTCCATATGTTTTAAAGTGTCAGCAAGACGCTTCGATAGATCCTCCGTGCGACCAGTAGCATCGTTTGCTTGATCCAATGCTGCATTCTCCCTTTCGCGCGCAGCAGACAAGAGATCTTTCACCTTCGCCGTTTCACTTCGCAAGGCCAAGGAAGCTTGAAGTGCCTGCGAAATCATAAAAGACAGACATCATCAGTGGACAACGACAACGACAATGAAGTCTGGGCCTAGACAAACTAAGTCTTGAAAGAAAGACTTACCATGAACACCAATCCGGCTACATGGGCACTCGTCTCCTCGATAGGAAACCCCTCAAAATGCTCCCTGAAAGATGGAAGCAGGAATTTATCCAGGTGAGGGAACAGGTTCGTCCTGTCTAGGACATTACCTGTCATAAAGTCCGATGGCAGCGTAAAGTTGACCGTCGTGACCTTCTCCCCTCCCGTCGAGTGTTCCTAGCCCTTGTCGGCTGACAAAGGATTCGATGCGGCAGACGGGGACTTCACCGTTTTCGCCGGAGGCGCAAAATTGATGGGTGTCGCTGCAATCACCTTCTTGGGAGATGCGACCCCTACCTCTTCGGGTATAACGACTCTCGACGAGTCATTAACCCCTGCCGACGACTCCCTCGGAGTCTTCGTCCTCGTCTTCTTCGGAATTTCAGGGCCAGCAGACATGGATTTTAGCCTCTTCTCTCTGCCCTGACGAGCGCGCTCCAGCTCAGCTGCTCTCTTACCAGAAACATTCAACACTTTAGGTTGAAACTCTCCTGGAAAAAAGGAATGTTACGAAGCACACAAAGGAAAAAGACTCGAGGTAACATAGGAAGAAAAGGAAAGTAAAACTTACCCGTCATCCCTCTCCTTCCTCTCGACTTATCTTCTTCCTCTTCTCTTCCTTTCTCTTCACACTTCTCCCCCTGATTCTCTCTTGAAGATTCTAAATCGTCGTCATCCGCCGAGTGTCGCACGACGAAAGACCTCTCGGCGACGCTAAATTCTAAAAACGAATTGATCTTCGCTTGAGAGTCAGCGTCTGGCTTCACGACCTCGAATTTTATAGCTGTCAACATACAAAAAACAAGTTAAAAATCATATGTAAATCATCTACAGCGCATGCCAGATGAAATAACAAGGCTCACCCGACGTATTCCGGCTCGTCCTAATCCACTCACTCTCAGAGTCAAGGGACAACTTACGCACGAAAACATATCGAGACTTCCACCCACGGTCGTTCACACCCGTCCCTAAGACCAAAACGCGATCGCCCTTGAACCTAGAATGTAAACTACATCGATGACATCCGTCCATCTTGGCTTGATAAGCCGAGAGGAGATCATGTACATTCATGGAAGAATCCCATTTCTCAGTAGCACGCTCGATCACTCGTACGACTCGCCAGAACTGGGGCATCAACTGACTCGGTGCCAAGTCAAACTCTAACATAAACGCCTTGGCCAGAGGAGAAAAAGGCCATTCGAAACCTATCTTAAAAGGGTATTCATAGATTACGATGTACCCCTCGAGACACTCGTTTGATCGGATCTGGCCTGGACGGATCAATTCGACCCACGCAGGAATTTTCGCTAACTTTCTAAAGTCCCATAGGTCCGATGACTCTTGAATAACACTCTCAGGATCCCTCGACATTTCTAAACAAAATTTGCAGAAGTCAAAGAAATCGTACCTTACTTATAGGCGCGTTAATCCTCGAAGAAACCTAACCAAGTCAAAGATTTTCACAAGTTCGGAAGATATCAGACAAAGAATGGCAAGGAAATCACAGCACAAAACTCTTCAAGGGCGAAATAAGGAAATGATCCGTCAAAATCCCTATTTAGACCGAAAAACAGGGTTGGATCGAATCCCTGGATGATTTCCGCGCGTTCCCGACCTTTTCGCATACCCTCACAGATCTTCGACACCTGTCCTCGACAGCTGGTAAGCATCATCGTGCGTCAGTATGACGTCATAACCTTTCAACTTCTCGTTCAGTTAAAGGCGAGCCGGTCTAGTTCCACGACAACCAGGTAAGTCCCTCAACCTAGGTCACAAGTCTAAGCGTTCGACAAGCAAAATTTAAAAACTTAAATTTGACATTCAATTTTCAAATTTTGGGGGCAAATTGTTTGGGCAAAAAATCACGTCGCTCGACCACGACCAGAACAGGTAAGACGTATGATTAAGGACTATGTCTTGTATTAAGATAAGGTCTCAACAAGAACACAGAAAACATCCGTCGTCTCCCGTAAAAGGTAAGTCGTACATCCCCCATGACGCTCGACCATAGCATCGCCCGTCCCGTACGACCAACGCGTAAGATCACTGCACCTTCGACCAAAACTAACGTTAACCATGACTGTTACGTTTGTTAAGTGTTTAATGTAGGAGTCAAAGTCATTAAGGAGAAACGGATATAACCGACGCAAGCATCAACGATCGATAGCCGTAACGGACGAAGATCATCATGGATAATCACTCCGGCAACCGTTTCCAGCCGTTGATCAAAGCATTAATGGAGCTAATTAATGACGCGAAGACTATAAATACCAAGCTAAGTCTTCACATCAAGGATCATCAGTTAACATCCGCTACACATCGAATATCCGGCGATTAACAACCGAAGCAATATTCAAGAACACCTGAAGTGAAGAACCATTATTCTAAGTATCGCTCTCGACCCACGACAACAGCTCTCGACCAGCAGTTCACACTTTGTATTCACACGACAAACACATGTTTTACACTTTAAACACTTGTACTTTACATTTCGGAGCATTTTCTTCATTTGTATTGTAATCACTGTACGATCGACACCAGTATCCAAGGACATCACCCCTGATTGGCGACCATAGTGCAGCGACGACACCCCCTGTCATCCGCAGGTTTTTTCCTCGATTGAGGTTTTTCCTGCGTCATCAAATTCCTTGTTTCTTTATTTTTATCCTCGTCGCACGTTTTGTCGAAAGATTCTTTCTTTAGTTGTTTAAGTCCACATCGACCTTAAGTTGTCCCTTTGGTGCAATTTTTGGCATTAACACGCGCATCCCTGATTCCAACCCCATATCGGACGTCCACCTTTGCTGACTGAAGGATCTCCTTCTGACTCACCCACAGCCCCCATCATTCCTACATCCCAGCCTATTACGGGAGACACAAGGAGAGATGAGGGAGAATTAGTTGAAAATCTTGAACAGGCGAGTCAGAGAGAATGGAGATCAAAATAGAATTAAGAGAGAATGAGCATAAAAACTAGAGAGGCTCGTGAGCGAACCCAAACCAGCGTCAGCCAGGTAGCCAGATCTGTTATTTTGTCTCATCCATTGGGACAAGGTATTGAAGAACCCGTCGTGGACCTAGCGGCGCACTTGCACACCCCTCCTAGCCACTCACTCAGCTCTCAACAGCTGAGTGTTTCATTTTCACAAGGGGAATTAGCACAACTTCTACTGGTTTCTCATTCGGAAAATATCGGTATTGAAACAAGAGACCAGCCTCCCCCGGTCTCAACTTCATTCAGTGCACTATCGAGTCTAGAGCCACTTGATTTTATTATTCCTTCGGCTAGGATACAGGACCAGACTCGAAATATCGGTGCTCTTAGTGACCTGATCGGAACTTCCGTAGTATATTTGCCTCTGCGCAGAATACAAGAATCGGAAGGAAATCTTACCACGACCACCCAGTTGCCATTCGTGAACGTAGGTGGTACTACCTCTACGGTAGATACCTCAACGGGCAATCTAAGTGATCCTGGAGTTATGTTACCTAAAATTTTGTCAAGGGAATATCTGGACGACGCCCTAAAGGCTGTCCGCGAGGCAATGGAGCAGCAATTCACCAACGAGCTCGACAAAATAAAGAGCATGATCAAAGGGAAGGAGAAGATCATCGAAACCGATACCGCTCCAACACCTCCACCGGCTCCCGTTCAGCCATCTTACTCGGTGGATACTTTCAAGATGATGCTTCTTGCTCAACTGCTCCAACACACTGACACTGACGCCTTGACAGAAGCAGACCTGGTATCAGTTCTATGCTCCCAAGTATTTGCTCCAACCTCATCCATGCATAGCCGATTGGACCAGCTTGATTCGACTCTTAAGGACGTTCAGAAAGCCTTAACCATTCTGCCCGAAAGAGTCACCTCACTCGAAGACACATACAAGAGTCAGGCTGGCGGACTTAAGAGACGACACGATGACCAGGACGATCCTGATCACCATGAGGGAGAGAACAAGAGACAACGACTGTCTGAGTCCAAGCCCGTCATCACTGAAACTACATCAACGGTTCAACTGGAACCATCAATTGTGGCAAAACCGCAACCGAAGACCAACCTGAAGCCCAGTTGAGCTTAGCTGAGATGGAAATCGACATGGATATCTCAGACGAAGAAGACCCGACGGTTGAAAAGCCCGAGGGTGATTCACAGGCGCTGATCGTATACACTACACTGGAAGGGGATGCTCTTAACTTGATAGATCCCGACTTAGAGATTAACCCTGAAACTGAGAACGCATGGTATCAAAAAGCCACCAGTGCGATGAACTTCGAGGTAAATCTTGTATTTCCCACCGATGCCGACGACAATATCGACTATGACCAGTTCCTACTGTAAAATCTGTACGGTACACCCATCCACACTACTCAGGCCCCCGAGACTTCTACTGCTATACCTTCGACATCTCCTCAGCAACAAACAGCTTCTGATCAACTTCCACCTCCACCGCAACCAATCCGATGGGAGAATATCATGATTCTTATTCCTCATCTAGAGGAATCTCTGAAGAAGCTATACGTTCTCAAGTTACGCCCTATCGAGCCAACTTTCTACCTTAGTATTTCTAAGTTTGGCAAAGAATACCAAGGCTAGTACGTAAAGGTAATGAGGCGGTGTCTTCCAGTCAGCCAAGTCCGAACAATGCACAAAATCATCGAAGTGGTGAATATCCAGACCGACCGAATTCTCAGAGTCTTGTTTCCAGTATTTACCATCAGACGCGAAGACAGAAATGAATGGAGATTTTCTGAAGCAAACTTTAAGATTTTAAGACTGTTTGACTTCCATGCTCTACTGAAAGACCTTTGAACCCGAACCATCCGACCGCTACATGTTACCAAACCGCTTGAGGCTGTCCGATGATTCCTGCACTACAATGTTCTGATTTCTTACATCACAGACTTCCAGATATGAATAGAGCACAGATCAAAGAAGATAAACCTGTTGAAACCGAACCTGAAAGAACCCGAGCTGAAGATGTATCTCGAGCACTTGTTACTCCTAGAACCATAGTTTGGGATTGTTTACCTCAATGAACAAAAAGAAAATAGGTTTCTCCGCTTCATCCAGATCGACAGATTCTGCGATGGTACGCTACTTAAAGTCAGATATGCTCTTCGAAACATCATCGCCAAAGAATCCGAACTTCGAAAGTCGTCGTTTGTCTCCAACTCAAACGAGATAAACGCTCGAGAAGCTTTAGAATTGGTTGAAGACCGCATCGACTACCGCAAAGCCATCCGACGCTTCGAGATCTACTTTGCGCTCTGAAAGAGATACGTCAAGAACTGGCGCGAACTCGAACTTCAATTCAAAGGGGGAGATTGTTAGGGATAAAATCATGTTGAATAGAAGTTCAAGGGTTGATATTGTAATTGTTTAATTTGAGCCCATTTGATGTAATGGGTCATGGGCCTTAATGTGTTAGGCCTAGATATAAATAGCCTATTATGTTTAGAATAATAGGTCAATCGTTCATAATCATAACAATCGTTTATCATTCATATTGTAAAATTCTCTCAAGCTTAATGCAATATATGGATGACAAGTTGGAATCATATTGACTGGTTTATTCTATTGATTTCTACCGATTGTATGCACTAATCTGGAACTCACAAGTTGAACTGAAAAAGAATCCCATTCTGGAAGGAGGTTCTTTACAAACTTATAGTTTATCTCTGATTCTGACTTTTCAACACCGTTTCGCCTCAGATCATTCAATATAATGTTGAATCTATTGTAAGATTCCTTCAAAGATTCACGGTCCCTTGCCTTGAACCCTTCATAAGCATTAATTCTTTGGTTTCTCTTGGGTCTAAGGGATTTTTGCGAACCTTCCAACTGTCTTTCAAGCTCATCCCATATTTCTTTTGCCGAATCCCGACTGTCTACCGGGTTGTAGATATCGTTTCGGATTGCCATAGTCAACTATGTTAAAGCTTGTTCATATATTGCTATTAACTCCTTGTCTTGTTCATTAAAATACTGCGAATCTTTATAGGTTATCCTTGGCGGAATATAAGAAGTTGTATTAGTAGCAGCAATAGGATCAGTTGTTATATATGGTCTGTCAGGTCCATTGGTGATTGACTTCATTAAGTCTCGGTTCTGATTATTTAGGAATTGAGTCATCCTCTACTTCCATTGAGGATACTCATCCATTTGGAGCACTGGAGGTTTTGACTTGGATCCCATACTTAGCAGATCTCTAGACATGAATACAGTCACTAGATTGTAGATCTTTCAGAGTTTTAGACAGAAAAGTGTATGAATTACACTTAGAAAACTTTTCAGAAAACGTTTTCGTATAACACTTGAAACTTTTTGCTACACACTGTGTTCTGTGAACCTTTCGCAACAATCTGATAAGAACTTCTGTTGACGCCAATCTAGTGCAAACAATTAGAGTGAAACATAGATTCTAGAGAGAGAGAGAGCCATTGTCATTGATATGAAAGAGTTACAAGCCTTACAATTGAGTTATGACCAAGATTACTAAAGGTTACTCTAAACTATTACACAATATGCCTATTTATACCCAAGACATACAAGGTATAAAGGAAAGGTAATACAATATTGACTTAATACAAGATGTTGACTTTACAGTAAATCTTGAATACAATAGTGTCCTAACATTCTCCCCCTTTGGATTTAAGATTTAACAAAAATATAGCACCTGTCTTCAGCATTTTATCTTCAAAACTTTAACTTTGACTGTTTTAATCATTGAAGCTCTAACCATCTTCAAACACAGATAATCTTCAATTTTCTCTTTGTAAAGTCAATCTCTTAAACAAAACCTCTATCAATTCATCTTTAAGTCTTGTACATGAAAATCAGATCTTTGCAGTTCTCGAAAACATGGAACCATTAAACTTTTCGCATCCAACATGAAATCATAAAAACTTTTTCATGTCCAACTGAGTAGGTGAAGAAACTTTTCGGATCAAGCAACATGCGAAAACCTTACTACTCGGATCCTTCTGATACGAGTTCTTCACTTCTCGGATCCTTCTTGATACGAGTTCTTCACTTCTTGGATCCTTGTGATACGAGTTCTTCACTTCTCGGATCCTTCTTGATACGAACAATGAACTTCTCGGATCCTTCTGATGCAAGAACATTGAAGGTTACTGTTCATTTTGAGCTTTGGTGCGAAAACTTTGATTGAGGGTTGAATTTATGTATCTTCATCACTCTGACTTTGAACTATCTTTGAAAAACAAACTTTCTCGAACAATCTCAGAACATCATCTTGACTTTGACTTATAATTTCTCCCCCTTAATCACAAAACTTCCTTTTCTTCTGGATATTATTTTTTCCCCCAAATCTTCAGTATATTACTTATCCCCCTTTTTGATGATTGTGAGCATCATGATCATCAAAACCTTCATCAATTTCAGCACGCTTTTTATTCATCACTAACATTCTCCTCCTTTTGATCTGATATTCCGGCAATTCCAAAAGAACATTATCCGAATGTTTTCAAATTCAGATAAAAGGAATATGGTAACCCTGAAACAACAAATAAATTAGTTGAAATGCCTGTAAGTAGCACGAAGCCACTTAGTACAACGGATGTACTTTGTAAAGGAGCTTTTTGATGTTCACTTCCCCAGGGCTTCCATTCAATCATCGAAAAACCACAAAGGAATTTCTATTAACGTTATGACAAGAAAACATGTTCCTTGTGTGTACGTGCATGTGTAGAAAGAATAAAGAAACATATGCTTGAATAATAGGCTCAAAGCGTGTAAACTGTTGAGACAGCAACAATTTTCCACGGACTCAATGTTCATGAATGAAGAGTGAAGGTGGGGAAAAGTTCCTTCTTTTTCAATATCCAAACCTTTCGAATGAAGATTAGATAGATTATATGTTGCGTCCCCAAGAAAAATGAAACATTTCTTTGTTAAGAAAGAAATGAGTAGTTGGTGGGGTTAAAGCAAGAGTTGGCATGGGCTAACTACCTATTCATTGATGGTCCCCAAAGAATGTGAACCAATCAGTAATGTGGCTTCCCGACTCAGAAAGTGGTTGGTGTAGAGTTCTCTTATTCTTTTAACTCTGTTCTCACACGCCCTTTCTGTTTTTAATCCGCTCACTTCTACCCAAACTCTCATTTACATTTTACCTCAGCACAATGACATTACTCAACCAGATGAGTTATCTCCCCCACTCTTTGATGTAGACCCCTCACCCCTCAATCACTCAAGGATAACTTCTTAGGTAGGAAACACGGGTTAACGTGAATCCATAGAAGTTTAATAATCTTACACTGATCCCATGAAATATTGTCCTAAAATAATGTGTTGTTCAACAATTTAACTTGAACAAATATGAGTTAGTAAAGTCAAATGTAAAAGTCAAAGTCATGAAAAGTCAAAGTAGATTAGATTTAATGCTTTGTAATCCTAGGTATAAATAGGATTAGTTAGCTTAGATGTTAAGTAAGTCTCAAGCAAGTCAATAGAGAGCAATTCATTAGTGATCTTAATTGTAATATTCTAGAGAGAGAAGTGAGAGCATTCTAGAGAGAGAAAGTGCATAATTCCTATGTAAATCTCTATTATGTTCAAGATCAATAGATGATTTGATGATTACCTAATAGAAACTGGTTTCACAATTGGTATCAGAGCTTTGGGAGATTGAATTGTGTGCAAATTCGTCCAATTTCTTGAAGATTTGAAGATTTTTTGAAGATTTTTAAAGAAAATCTCCATTGTTGAAGAACTTGAAGAACACAAATGGGTTATGCATTTCTTGCTTATTTTTTGTTTTGATCTTGATTGCAAAGTGTTTCTCCATTGATATAAATCAGTTTTGCATCAAAAGATTTACAAAAACACATCAAGAATTGATCAATTTGAATTTTTTTGTGTTCTTGAAAAAGTGTGCTGTGAAGTTTTTTAGATTGTGATTTTGCAAAATATTGATGTTTTGATTCGTTTTTGTGCAAAATTCTTTCTAAAAAGTGTTTTTAGACATGTTTCAATCATAATTTCAAGTCTTAATGCATAAATTTCACTTTTGAAATTTTTTGATTGAATGTGTTCTTGAGAATCTTTAAAGTGTTCTTGATAAAAAATTCTAGATCTTGAATTTTGATCCAGAATTTTTGATTGAGATGTTTTAAAATGTGTTTGTGATATGTTTTGATCTTTACATGTTAATACTATTTTTTTTGTTTGTGAGTTTATTGAAAATCGCAGGTTACTGTTGCAAAGAAGAAAGAAAGAAGAATTCAAAAGAATTGACTTTTAAAGTCAAATTTTCTTTATATGAGAGTTTATATGCAGATGTGTATGCTGACATGGTTCATGAGGTGTATGTTGATGTGGCACTTGCATGTGTGAAGAGTGTGTGCTGAGCGTGTGTTAGGAGTGTGTAAGAGTGTGTGTTGCATGTGTGAAAAGTGTGTGAGAGTGTGTTTTGTGAGTGAGTGCTTAGTGTGTCCCTTGAACCAAGATCAAGACCAGATACATCTTTGTATCTGGACAAGGAATTTGTAAGTTCATTGTAACCAAGGTTTACACCATACTTGAATCGAAAAACAAGCATACGAATTCATCAATTCGGAACAGAAACAAAGCATACGAATTCATCAATTCGGACCATTCTTGAATCCTTCAGAATTCGAACCCTTCTTGTCCAGATTCGAATCCTACTGAGTCGAAATCATCGGAATTCGGACCACTCAAGGGATTTTCTACTTGATTTCAGTCAATTCGGAGTGTTCTTGATTGTTACAAGTGTTGAATTCGAACTCTTCTGCATTCGAATTCCTTGAATTCGAACCCTTCTGCATTCGAATTCCTTGAATTCGAACCCTTCTGCATCCGAATTGATTGAATTCGAACCCTTATGCATTCGAATTGATTGAATTCGAACCCTTATGCATTCGAATTGATTGAATTCGAACCCTTCTTCATCCGAATTCATTGAATTCGAATCCTTCTTCATCCGAATTCATTGAATTCGAATCCTTATACATCCGAAATCTTGTGAATTTTTTTTATTCGACTTGTGTCAACTCATCAGTGTTGAATTAAAAAAAAAATTATTCCGAAAATTAAAAAAAATTTATTCCGAAAATTTATTCGACTTGTGTCAACTCATCTAGTGTATTTCATAGAAAAAAATTTATATAAAATTTTTTAAGAGTGTGCACATAATTCTAACTTATAAGCGAAGTTTCTCTTGACGATCACTCTATTAGGTATATTTTTGTTAATATTTTTTGTATTTTTCATCTAATTTTTTTTGTGTTTCTTTTCAGGTTTTCTTCAAGATGTCTACTTATACAGAAGATGGGGTTTTAAGATTGAAGCAAACTATTATAAAGGAGATTCCCCCAATTGCAAAAGTTCTGGTTAAATCATCAAATGAAAGTTTGCAACAAACAATTTTGCAACAATTTATTATACCAGAAATAACTCCTAAACCACAAGTTTTTGTTAAGTCAAATAATGGAATTTTGCAACAAGTTCTTTTAACATAAACATCTCCAATATCACAAACTCCTATTAAAGACAATGCTTCAAATTCTTCAACTCCGATTTCAAATCCTTCAGTTCCTATTTTAAATAAAGCATTGGAGGAAGAAAATGTTGATCTGAAAAGACAAATTTTAGACATTTCTTCTTCAAATGATAAACTTACTAAAAGAATAACTGATCTTGAAGTTTATATTGAAGATCTTGAAACAAAGAAAGACAACTCAAGTCTGCACGATCAAATCGAGAATCTTCAAGAGAAAGTAACAACTCTTCAAAAAGAAAATGTCGATTTGAAGAGAAGAGAAGAAAATAGAGTGAAGTGGACCTTAAAGTTACATACTCAATTAAAAGAAGTTCAAGATAAAGAAAAGACATTAGACAGGGAAAATGCCAATCTAAAGAGAAAACTGTCTAATTTTTCTTTTGAAGAAAAGAAAGTATTTGAACTGAAATGCATAAAACTTTCAAAACAAGTTTCTGACTTTGAGAAAGTTTTATTTCTTGAAAAGGAGAAATTGGAGAAGGAAAGAGTCGAGTATGAAAAAGAAAGGAAAAGTTTTGAAGCGAAGAATGCGAAACTGTCAAAGAAAATTTCTGATCATCAAAAGAACTTAGAAAAGGAAAGACAAGAGCTAGATAAAGAAAGTCAAGAGCTAGAAAAGATGAAGAAAGCTGACTTTCAGGCTAGGTGCGTTAAAGACGAATTTTCTAAAGAAAGGAAGATACTTCGGCAGGAAATTCATAAATTGACAATGAATTTGGTTGTATTATCGACTGACATCATGAAAGAGAAGAGGGTCAAGTCTAATATTCAGAAGAAGCTTGATTTGGTGACCAAGGAACGGAATGACTTATCTTACAAAGTGAAGTCATTTAACAAATCCAAATGCTATTCAGAATGTCTGATACGTCCTTCTAATCTATTCTATGATCACTCGGTGGATAATTCTTCCAAGTATCAATATGATGATCTTCCTTCATATAAGAAAGTCAACATGCAATAGAAAGTAAAAGGTACGTCTATCGAAAAAGGTGAGCCAAAATCCTCTGTTCCCAACAAGAAAACTAATCTGAAAGCTAAATCTTTTACTAATCCTGATTCATTCTATTACGCAAATCATTTAATCAGGTTAGCACAAAAGAATTTTTGTTGTTCTTATTGTGGTACTAATGATTTTATTAAAAATGAGAGTGTTCAATATTGGTATGGTACTTATCATTTTCCTTCCTATAGAGCTCCGCTTAACAAGCCAGGACCCAAGACACGTTGGGTACCAAAATCTACTTAATCTGATTTTGCAGATTTAGAAGCAAAGCGTTGAACTCTCGGAAGAAGATTACTTGTACCATTAAGGGGGAGTAAAGAGATAATGGTTTCTAAACATATCAGTTTAGGACCCGTACTTAAAAGAGATTTTGGTTTCTGAATACATCAACTCAGGACCCGTGCTTCAATGTTTTTGGCTTTTGAACATATCAGTTCAAAACCCGTGCTTCAATGACTATGGCTTCTGAACAATTCAGTTCAGGACCCGTACTTCAAAGACTAAGACTTCTAAACAAATCAGTTTAGAACTCACACTTCTCAGGTGATATCTTTAACTGTTACATCTTTCTGTTTCAAGGAACGTGGTAAAAGGTAACATTGGATTATATTTTGTTTCTACCACTTTGAAAACTTGAATCTTTACAAATTTAATTCAATGAGATAAAAATTTCAATTTTCATTCAATGAATTAAATGTGTGCTAAAAGATGATTTTACAAGTATTTTTGTATTATCTGAGTTAGATTTGTTTCAACTTTCACCTCTGAAATAAATCGAAAGGTCAGCAAAACATGAATGAAATTATGTTGAATGCTCAAAGTTATGTGAATCTGGACTTATATAGAATATAATGCTCAAAAAGCCTATATGTCAGAATGATGGATGGAAATGAAAATATGGGAGAAGCACTATATTTTAGAACCAAGTGATTAAGATAAAATTGTTGCACTATCATTTAGTTTGAAAGTTTGTGCCTGTGGCCTTTCTGGTTTAGGAGAGTAAGTCCTAAGGGGTGCTCGACACCTAGTCCCTAAGATCAACTGGTCTGGGATCGGCTGACCCAAATCCTGCAATAGAACCAGATAGAAAGCCATGTTCTACTGGTACAAATGGGTTTAAGATATATCGATGTGGCCTTTCTGGTTTGGGAAATTAAGTTCTAAGGGGTGCTCGTCACCTAGCACCTAAGGCCAACTGGTCTGGGATATGCTGACCCAAATCCTGCTATAGAACCAGATAGAAAGTCATGTTTAACGGTGTATCTTATTCTTACTAAACTTTTTGATCAAAAGATGCCAATGAGCACAAAATCAAAGGATGCCAATGAGCACGAAATCAAAGGGCCAATGAGCACAAAATCAAAAGATGCCAATGAGCACAAAATCAAAAGATGACAATGAGCACACATCTCTTGAAACTTGGGAAAATACAAAGTCGCGATAAACCCGTAAATTCATGAAATTCTGATTTTGGACAAATAGTGTGAGTAGAGCAAAGTATTCTTATATGTTTTAGAATTGCATACGCTTGATGCTAATCATATTTCGCATGCTAGCACACCAAATAGATTTAATAAAGGGGTTGAAACTGAACATTTTTAACTTGATATGCAATGATGACTTGTAGTTGATTCCAAACACATGCATTTGATTTCATTTGATTGAAAAATCTGTTAAATTTCATTAAGTTGAATTTCTTTTGTAAAGCTTTCAAATGATCAAATGTTAGTAGTTATAAAATGAAGTTCAATGAATTTTATTTTCCTTGTGTAATTTTTTTAAAATTTGTGCTACAATTTCAAATATTGTGCGTTATTGAAATATATGCATACTTTCAGGAGAAGAAAACAAATTGCTCCAGAATTCTTATTTTGAGGGGGAGCAAGGTTATCCACTAAGGAGGAGATTGTTAGTAATACTAAGAGACGCGACTGAAATTGAAGAAGATTTTCGATGATAATGATGCTCACTTTCATCGAAAAAGGGGGAGAAATGTTTAATTCAATTTCATGACAAAGAGCTTTCAAGTCAAAGATATTTCATGTCAAAGAGCTTTCAAGTCAAAGATTCGTGAACAAAGACTGAAGATCAGGGGGAGAAGGATCATGTGAAGTCCAAATGTTGCTGAATTTGTTTATCTTAGTTCTGAGTGGTTCTCGGAATGCCCTTACACCTAAAAGTTCAACAATATAGATGATCTCACATCCTTCTTGGTCCGAGATCTGATGGTTTCACATCCTTTTTGTTCCAAGTTTGTCAAAGGCTGATAAAGTTGCAAAGATCTGTTTTTCATATACAAGACTTGAAGATGGTTTGACAAAGTGTATGTTGGACAAGATTGACTTTACAAAGAGCTGAAGACTGCTGTCATATTTTTTAAATCTTGAATCCAAAGGGGGAGATTGTTAGAGCATTATTGTATTCAAGATTTATTGTAAAGTCTTGTAATTAGTCAAAGTTAGTAAAGTCAAATGTAAAAGTCAAAGTCATGAAAAGTCAAAGTAGATTAGATTTAATGCTTTGTAATCCTAAGTATAAATAGGATTAGTTATCTAAGATGTTAAGTAAGTCTCAAGCAAGTCAATAGAGAGAAATTCATTAGTGATCTTAATTGTAATATTCTAGAGAGAGAAGTGAGAGCATTCTAGAGAGAGAAAGTGCATAATTCCTATGTAAATCTCTATTATGTTCAAGATCAATGGATGATTTGATGATTACCTAATAGAAACTGGTTTCACACGGCATTTGATTAACATTGCCATCAGAATGTATGCTTCTCAATAATATAATGAAATATTTGAGCATTTGAACTTTGAAGATTTCTCAAAACAAGGATATTGAACGAAAGAAATGAATTTGAATGACTTGTTTGAGAATCTGACAATGTATCAATCAGATCAAATATGAATGATAATCATGTAAGGTTTAGGGTATCAAAGAATTGAAATTTGTTTATATGAACAAATATAAACAATCTTTGAATGAAACGCTTAAGTTCTCACGCTGAAAGAATATATGATGCTCAACAAAATTTGAAATACAAACGGGAGTATTACCATCGAAAAAATTGTTTCATTTTGAGACATGGTAATAACAAAGTCAATATGAAGTTGTACCGGTGTGTATGAATACTTGAAAGTATAGAAAAGATAATACACAAGTATTAATCTTTAGAAACACACGGTCAGAAATGATGTTGTAATAATCCGAGATCTCCATGAATGTTTAGGTAAAATTTTCACCACTCTCGACCACGACCAAAAAAGGAAAAACGTTTGTTACACTTTTCTATATCAAGGTAAAATCATAAACACTATATCGTCTGACCAAAGTTGAAATCGAAAGTTACTCACGACACTCGACCGTCGTAACGAACCTTACGACCTCGACCGACTAACATACGATATTACTGTTACGCTTTTACTGTTTAATGCAGGGTCAACACCATTAATGACCAACGGCTGTAACCGACGAATATCATTACGAGCATCAAACCCAGCAGCTGTTACGACCGTTACTTGAAGCTTTTATGGAATCATTAAAGCATTCGAAGACTATAAATACAAGGGTTCCATCCTCATTTGCGGACAACTGAACTCTCAAGAACACTCACTACAGTATTCGAAGCAAAGAACTATCTCCCTCAAAAGATCGCTCACGACGTACGACGAATTACTTTTATACACGACGCACTAATTTTTACGCACGACACATCTGTTTATTTTACATCTAAAGTCTTTTCTTTCATTTGTATTATAACCATTGTACTCTCGACACCTGAAACATAAGGATATCGCCCCTATTTGGCGACTATAGTGTAGTGACGACCCTCCTAGTCGTCCGCGGGTTTTTTCCTCATTGAGGTTTTTCCCGCGTCACCAAAATCTTGCGTCTCATTTACGTTTTTTTTTGTCTTTGTCGCATTGCTTTGTCGGAAGATTTCTATCTTTAGTTGTTAAGCTCCACAATCAACCTTAAGTTATCCTTCTAGACGATTTTTGGCATTAACAGTTTGGTCAGAATCAGCAGCAAGGATCGTTCGATCAGAATCCAGGATCCATGTCCAGAATCCAGGTCCAGAATCCAGGTCCAGGATCGTTCGATCAGAATCTAGGATCCGCTCCATTCATCCAGAATCCAGGTCCGGGCCCATTCGTTCAGCATCCAGGGTCAGGACCGTTCGGTCAGAATCAACAGCAAGTTCCGTTCGGTCAGCACCAGCAGCAGGGATCATTCATCCCAAATCCCCAGTTTGGAGCGACTCCTCCTCGGCATCTGAGACCTCCACCCATAAACAATGGGTCCCAGTCGTACTTTGTCCCTTTCAACGGGGACGCCAATGGCTCGTCGTACGGAAATGGCACCAGTTCAGGGATTAACCCTCCAACAGTGCGAATCCCGATCCTAACGAACCCGTCGCTCAGCGGTTGAAGATGCTGGAAGACCAGAATGAGTGTGTCCTATCCTTACTCGCTAAGCTGCTGGGGGCAGCCGTGTCTATCAATGTCGAGCCTCGTTCGGGGTATCAGGCGTCGCCTTTCGTTGACACGATCGCGACAGTCGATGTCCTGAAGAAATATAATATCCCCGCTTTCACGCCCAAGTATTCGGGGATAACCGACCCGATGGAGCACATCACGCAGTATAAGCAGTTAATGTGGACGGTCTCGATCCCACACATGTACCACGAAGTTTGCATGTGCAAGAGTTTTGGGGCGACCCTCACAGGACTTGCCCTCCAATGGTTGATTAACCTCAAACCCAAATCCATCGGGTCGTTCGTTGAGTTAATCAACCAGTTCTCCCAGCAATTCGCCAGTAGTCGCAAGATGGAGAAGCAGACCAGCGACTTATATTATGTCGTGCAGAAGGCCGGTGAATCTATTTGGAGTTATTTCAACAGGTTCAATGTGGAGATGATCATTGTCCGCAACTGCGACGTCAAGACCGCGATCGACGCTTACAAACGCGGTCTAGACAACAGTCCGGGTCTGTATACTGACTTGACCAAGTATCCTCCAGAGAATTTCGAAGATGTCCGTGCGAGAACCCTTGCTTATATGAGGGTGGAAGACGATGCTTCTTTTCGTTGAAATCACACTGACGACAAGAGGTCTCTAGGTGTAAAGAAACCTGATATCAAGACGAAGGCAGTATCTAAGTCAGAGAATGCACGTAAAATCTCAAACGTTCGATTCAAGACGAAAGCAGAGTTCAAGACAACGACCGCGACCAAATTCCCTCAGTACCCTAAGATATCCTCCTACGAGGCTCTGAAGACCATCCCAGCGACCATCCGGTGGCCAAAGAAGTCCGACAAAGACGATGGAAAGAAGGATAAGTCAAAGTGGTGTTCCACATCGACCACGGTCATACGACGGACTACTGCATAGCTCTCAAAAAGAAGTTGGCATATCACGTCTCACAGGGCAATCTCAAGAGTATCATTGACGATGTTGTTACTCCAGCTAACGACGTTCGACCGCCGACTCCCAATCATGCAAAGGTTGTCAACTACATCACTGGTGGGTCTGACGTGTGCGGTCTGACGTTTTCCGCAGCCAAACGTCATGCCAGCCAGGCACCTGACGATCGACCTAACCCTCGTTCATCAAGACCCAAAGGGGATCTGGAGTTAGAATCCATGAAGATCACCTTCGACCAAGACGACCTCGGCGATTCGTATCGGAAATATCATGACGGGTTGATCATTCAACTCACGATTGGTAACTGTCTGATCCGACGAGTCTTGGTCGACGGAGGCAGTTCAGCAAACATCGTCTTTCTTGATACCATCAAGGCCATGGGAATCGATCGATCGGAAATCACCCGAAACTCGACAACCTTGGTCGGTTTCAATGGAGACGCGATGAGTACCTTTGGAGAGATCACCATGCCTGTCTATGCTGGAGGAATCAACAAGCAGACGAAGTTCAACGTCATCGACTGTGCGTCGGCCAATAACATCATCTTAGGTCGACCAGGGATCCATGACATGAAAGTCGTTCCCTAGATGTATCATCAGACCATGAAGTTCCCTACGCCGTGGGGAATCCAGGAGATCAAAAGTGAGCCGAAAGTCGCCCGTGACTGCTACAAGACCACCTTGAATCCGCAGAAGCAGACCATCTAGCAATTACAGGTCCAGGATACCCCTGGGACAGCCGACGACTATCGCTTGGAGGAAGTCATCCTGGACCAAAGCAAGCCTGACCAGAAGGTCTTTACAGGTTCGTCCCTCTATCCCTGCCTTAAGAACAAACTGATATCTTTTTTGCAGGAACATGCCGACTATTTTGCCTAGTCGTACAAAGACATGGTCGGCATAGACCCCAGTGTTATTTCCCACAAGCTCAATGTCGACCCGTCGAGGACCAGGTTGATAAATGATTAAGGTGGTTCCGATGTATGCGGTCTATCAAACAAAAGCGCCGGAAATTTGCTCCTGAAAGAAATAAGGTGATAAATGACGAGGTCGACAACCTCCTGAAGACAGGGAAGATTCGGGAAGTAAAGTACCCCGACTGGCTTGCTAATGTCGTGGTCGTAGCGAAGAAAAATGGTAAATGGAGGGTCTGTATCGACTTCACAGATCTCAACAAAGCTTGTCCAAAAGATCCTTTCCCATTGCCACATATCGATGCTATGGTCGACGAGACAGTAGGACGTGAACTGTTGACGTTCATGGATACTTATTCTGGATACAATCAAATCCTGATGCACGTCGAGGACCAGGAGAAAACTGCATTCATGACGGATCGAGGTATTTATTGTTATAAAGTTATGCCTTTCGGACTAAAAAATGCAGGTTCTACCTACCAGCTCCTGGTGAATAAATTGTTCAAGGATCATCTTGGCGACACGATAGAGGTTTATATCGACGACATGCTCGTCAAGTCGAAGCAAGCAGTCGACCACGTCGACCATTTGAGGCAGTCGTTCGACATCCTTCAAAAATATAGCTTGAAGCTTAACCCGATGAAGAGTTCCTTTGGTGTCGGTGTTGGGAAGTTCCTAGGTTATATGGTCACTCGACGAGGAATCGAGGCCAACCCCGACTAGATCAAAGCCATTATCGAGATCAAATGTCCCAGAAATTTCAAAGAGGTCCAAAGACTCACTGGTCGGGTGGCAACTCTGAATAGGTTTATCTCTCGATCCTCAGATAGATGTCATTTATTTTATAACGTCCTCAGGAAGAATAAAGGCTTCGACTGGACCGACGATCATGAGCAAGCATTGCAAAAACTAAAGGAGTACATGACGTCGCCACCTTTGTTGTCAAAACCTCACAATCAAGAGGTCCTTCAGTTATATTTAGTTGTCAGTCCTAATGCAGTAAGTGTCATCCTAACACGAGAAGATGAAAAGCAGCAACTGCCGATCTATTATGTAAGTAAATCTCTCTTGGACGCCGAAACCAGGTATTCCTCTATGGAAAAATTGATGTTGTCGCTAGTCACAGCTGCGAAAAAATTGCGACACTATTTTGAATCGCATCCTATTACTGTCGTGACTAATTTTCCTCTTAAGTCTGTCTTGAGGAACCTGAGTTAACAGGTCGTTTAGCAAAATGGAGCATATATCTCAGAAGTTACGACATCGACTTCAAGCCCAGGACCGCGATCAAATCGCAAGCCTTGGCGGATTTCAGTGCCAACTTCAGCCCTGAGCTGGAAAAAGAAGCAGAGCTCGACGACGTACCCTAGACTCTATATGTCGATGGTTCATGCAACACTAGAGGTTCAGGGCTAGGCGTCATCTTAAAGTCGCCATAGGGGGGCAAGATGGTGTATTCAGTCCGATGTGACTTCAAAACCACCAACAATGAAGGTGAGTACAAAGCCTTGATCGTGAGAATGAATATGGCCCACGACTCGGGGGCAACCGCGCTACATGTCAGAAGCGATTCTCTCCTGGTCCTGAACCAGATGAATGGAGAATTCGCGGCTAAAGATTCAAAAATGACAGTGTACCTGAAGGTAGCAAAAGAAAATTCCGAAAAATTCAAATCATTTTCCATCGAACAGATTCTGAGAGACTAAAATACTCATGCCGACGCTTTAGCAAACCTTGGGTCTGCTCTGGTCGAACCAGTATTCAACAGCATTCCTATGATCCATCTGGCGACGTCGTCCATCGAAAATAACGATGTCGTCCAGATCGAATACAAGGAAGATGATTGGTCGTGCGACATCCAAAATTTCCTTGTGCACAACCAACTTCCAGAAGACTCGATGGAAGCTCGGAAGATCAGATTCAAAGCATCCAGGTATGTTGTGATCAGAGATAGACTCTATCGATGATCATCGACGGGCTTAAACCTGAGATGCGTCATCAGCAAAATTCAACTTCAGAAGATCCTTCAAGAGATGCACGATGGAGAGTGTGGCAATCATTCAGGAGGTCGCAGTTTGGCTAATCGTATCTCTCGACAAGGCTATTTTTGGCCGATACTGCGACAAGACGCTGTCAGGTATGTCCAGAACTGTGATCCCTGTCAACGACATTTAGGTACGTCCCATAAACCTTCTAAACCTTTACACTCGACACTTATCCCATGGCCCTTCATGAGGTGGGGAATGGATATTGTCGGCAAGCTACTGCCTGCCCCAGGGCAAAAGGTATTCCTTCTCCTACTTACGGATTATTTTTCTAAGTGGGTAGAAGCAGTTGCCTTTTCCCAAGTTTGAGACAAGGAAGTCGTCTTTTTTATCCAAACTAACATCATATGCAGGTTTGGGATTCCATCCGAAATTGTCTGCGACAATGGATCCCAATTCATAAGCAACAGAACTCGACAGTTCTGCGAAGACCGCAACATCAAGCTGACGACCTCGACACCCAGGTATCCCCAGGCAAATGGGCTTGCTGAGTCGAGAAATAAGACCATTATCGCTTTGATCAAGAAAAGGTTAAAAGCTGCCAAAGGAAAGTGGGTCGAAGAACTCCCTTCAGTCCTGTGGGAGAATCGCACGACGCCTCTCACGTCCATAGGACAACCCCCTTTCTCTTTGGTCTATGGTTGTGAAGCAGTTTTGCCGGTCGAGGTCCAGCTCCCAACCTCGAGACATACTTCCGTCGACCACAACCTGGTTGATTTAAGTTATGACCTTGATGCCCTTGAAGAACTTAGAGAATCAGCATTGATCAGAATGGTGTCGCAGAAGCAAGCGGTCGAGCGACATTTCAATAAGAATGTCAAAGTTAAATTTTTCAAGAAGGCGACTACGTCCTCCGACGAGAGCACTCAAGAGCTCAATGCAGGTAAGCTTTCCATTAAGTGGGAAGGTCCTTATCGTATCTCAGAAGACGTGGGTAAAGGTGCCTACCGGCTTCAAACCCTCGATAATCAAGATGTCCCACGTAGCTGGAATGCAACACATTTGAAAAGGTATTTCTTCTAAAAACTTTTTTCTTATACGATTTTTATTTATCACGACGAGTACTAACTTAAGCATCGGAGGGTCATTGGTTAGCCAACGACCAACCTCTGACATTGTTTTATTGCAGGATCGCACGACACAAGTTACCTAGTCTATTGCACGACTTCAGTAAACTTTCGCAGGATCGCACGACATAAGCAGTCAGGTCTATTAGATGACTTGATTGTACTATTAAAGGAACGCACGACTCAAGTTCGTCACACGAATTAATCATACGGTCATAGGGTCTAACGACCCCGCGATCTAAGTTTTTTAACTTAGAAGAATTTCATGTTCTGAATGAATGCTTTAATCGCATGTACTTATGTTTGCTTACACGATTTAAAAGTATAAAAGTCTTATGACTTATGTTCTAATTGTTGTATTTCAATGAATGCCTATGTCACATGTCACGATGAATGTTTACTTGATGATATCATATAAACGTATGCAATTCGTAAGAAAAATATTTTTTATTTATCAAAAAGTCGGTTACATGGAACGACTCGACCACCAACGGTAGAACGATGAAAAACAAAAGGCTAAAAAAAATTAAGTCTGAGGAGGATCGTCAGTCGCATCCTTGCCAGAGGCCTCACCCTTTGAGCGCTCGTCCACCTCCTCCTTGTCGGCCTCCTTCTCGTCATTTGATTCGAGATCTCTTTCGCATCCGACGTCCTTCAGGTAGAAGGCAAGCTCCTCTGACGCCGAGGCAAGGGGATTTTTCCCCAACAGATGCTGCCTCATTATCGCAGCACGAGCGGTCAATCGAGCCAAGGCAAAGACGGACTTAGCCTCGTCCTTGAGTTCCTTCACCCCCTTTTCCAACTCTGCCACCCTGGACTTGGAGTCCTCAGCTTCTTTTTTGCTCGCAGACAAGGACTCCTTGGTCTTGTCCAGCTCAGTCCTTTGATCGCCGATCAGAGAAAAAGACTGCTTCAGACGACTATTTGCATCGTCCGTCGCGCGTCCGACGGCCTCTTATTCATTCAGGGTGTCATCGAGACGTATGGACATGGCCTCGACACGCTCCAGAGCCGATTTCTCCCTAACTAACGCCGCATTTTCTCTCTCGAGAGCAGAGGACGTCAGACCTTCTATCTTCGTCGTTTCAGCATGCAGAGCCAAAGAGGACTGGAACGCCTAAAAAACATAAAGAATCACATTAGTAAATGATCGACAAAGTTAACAACGACAAAGTAAAACATAAGTTTTGAAAGAAAGACTTACTAGGAACGCCAGACCGGCAACGTGCGATCCCGTCACCTCGACGGAGACCCCTCGGAAACGCTCCTCGAAAGACGGGAATTGATACTTCCCCAGATGGGGAAACAACGTCGTCCCGTCTAGGACATTATCCGCCATGAAGTTTGACGGCAAGGTAAAGTTGACCGTCATAACCTCAGCCTCCCCCGTCACGTGACTCTTGCCCTTATCGGCCGACGAAGGGGTCGACATGACAGTAGGAGACACCGTCGTTTCCGCAGGAGGCGTAGAACTGACAGGCGTTGCGTCGATCGCATCAGAAGACGTCCTCGTCTTCCTAGCGGATGTGATCGACACCTTCTCCTTCTGAGGTGTGACGACTCCAGACGAGCCGCCCGTCTTCGAAGACGGTTCCCTCTGGATTGACTTCCTTGTACTCTTCAGGACCCCCAACCCAATTGTCGGGGCCTCATTCCTATTTTCTATCGCCTTGCGAGCCATTTCAGCTTGAGCCGCCCTCTTGGCCATCACAGACGACGACTTGACGTTGGATTCTCCTCTTCTTAAGAGAACATTACAAGACAAATATAAGAGAGATCGGGGTCGGGCAGGAAAGAGTAAGGAATACTTACCAGTCATCTCTACCTCTTCTTCTTCTCTCGACTCCTCTTTCTCTTCTGTCTTCTCTTATGTCTTCTCTTCCTCCTCCTCAGCCTCTCGTCTCTCCTGACGATTCTCGCCCAAGAAGATCAAATCGTCGTCTTCGTCAACCAGATGCCGTGCGAAAAAAGATCGGTCGTCGGTACTGATCTCCATAAACTTCTCGATCTTCGCCTTGGAGTCGTCGTTGGGCTTCACGTCTTCAAATTTAATGTCTGAAAACATGGAGAAAGGAGATTAGTTGAGAAATAAAGCAATAAAAGCAATAAAAAACACTCGACCAAAGCTGAAACTCACCTGTCATGTTCCAGCCGAACCTGATCCAATCACTGTCGGGATCCAGCGTCGCTACTCGCACGAATGCGTACATGGTCTTCCATTTGCGGTCATTGACCGCAGTTTTCAGAACCAAGGTACGATCGTCCTTGTGTTTCGAAAACAAGTTGTAGCGACGGTACGTATCCATCTTGACCTGATAAGCCATCAAGACGTCGTTCACATTCATTGGCGACTCCTAATTCGAGGTAAGTCGCTCGATGACCTGGATAACACGCCAAAACTGGGGCATCAATTGCCCCGGCGACAGGTCAAACTCGCACATAAACGCCTTGGCTAAAGGCGAATATAGCCACTGGAATCCTATCTTCAATGGGTATTCATATATCACGACATACCCATCAGGACACATCTCCAGTCGAATCTGATCGGCCGTGCTCACTGTAATCCCCGCAGAGATTTTTGCTAGACTCCTAAGGTCGTCGAGATCATCTTGATCTCGAATGGTACTTTTGGGTTTGGTCGGCATCGCTAAACTTGTTAACCAAATTTTTCTATCTGAAAAACCCCAGATATCCTAGTTTTTCCTAGGTTTCCTAGCAATTGACTTACGACTCATACAAAGGGGTGAAAGTCGTACCTTATATAGGCGCTCTAAATCCTCGAAAACTCTCACTATAATCAAGATTTTGCAGGTTTGAAAACGATTCACCGAGGAACGACAAGAAATCGAAAAGAAATCTCTCTCTAAAACTCCCTGAAAGCGTAAAATGGAAATGATCCACCATGGATCACTATTTATGCAATTGATCGTGTCAGGACGAGTCGCTCGATGATCGACACGTGTCCATGTCTCCTCGAATGCATGAACGGATCGTCGACACCTGGCGTTTATAGCTATTAGGCATGATTCCACGTCAGCACGACGTCATGATCTTATCGCCTTCTCAACTTCCATAGTTCAAATCGAATCGATTCAGTTCCCAATCCAACGACTTTCGCATGTGTCATGACCCTAGACGTCTGACTGACAATAATTTAAAATTTGAATTTGCTACTCTATATTTAAATTTTGGGGGCAAACTGTTTGGGTAAAATTTTCACCACTCTCGACCACGACCAAAAAATGAAAAACATTTGTTACACATTTCTATAACAAGGTAAAATCATAAACACTTTATCGTCGGACCAAAGATGAAATCAAAAGTTACTCACGACACTTGACAGTCGTAAGGAACCTTACGACCTTGACCGACTAACATACGATATTACTGTTATGCTTTTACTGTTTAATGCAGGGTCAACACCATTAATGACCAACGGCTGTAACCTACGAAGATCATTACGAGCATTAAACCCAGCAGCCGTTACGATCGTTACCTGATGCTTTTATGGAATCATTAAAGCATTCGAAGACTATAAATATAAGGGTTCCATCCTCATTTGCGGACAACTGAACTCTCAAGAACACTCACTACAGTATTCGAAGCAAAGAACTATCTCCCTCAAAAGATCGCTCACGACACACGACGGATTACTTTTATACACGACGCACTAATTTTTACGCACGACACAGCTGTTTATTTTACATCTAAAGTCTTTTCTTTCATTTGTATTGTAACCATTGTACTCTCGACACCTGAAACATAAGGATGTCGCCCCTGTTTGGCGACCATAGTGCAGTGACGACCCTCCTAGTCGTCCGCGGGTTTTTTCATTGTTGAGGTTTTTCCCGCGTCACCAAAATCTTGCGTCTCATTTACGTTTTTTTTTTGTCTTTGTCGCATTGCTTTGTCGAAAGATTTCTATCTTTAGTTGTTAAGCTCCACAATCAACCTTAAGTTATCCTTCTGGACGATTTTTGGAATTAACAATGAAGAAATTTAAAATCACACTTCTAAACTCATAAAATCTGTTTTAGAATAGAGAAGTGGTTTGAACATTTAGGAAAAAACATTTTGCATGCTTGAAAGTTGTTCTTCTTTCAACCAATCAGTGGTTAAGATCAGAAGATACTTACATTCAGAAATGTTTGAGCTCCCCCTCAAATCATGATACAATGATTAACAAATCTTATAAGCTCCCCCTTAACATTTGTAAAAGATCTTTAACCTGACAAAATCTGCAAAATAACAAGACTTGGATCATAATATCCTTAAACATTAAAACCAGTTCTGAATTACTAGGATTGAAGTAAATTTAGAAGTCATAGTCGTTGAAGAACGAGTCCTGATCTGATATGATCAGAAGTCAAAAACTTTGAAGTATGAATTCTGAGCTGATTAACTCAGAAGTCCAAATAGCTTGTAAGCCCGGGTTCTAAACTGAAGTACGAGTCCTGAGCTGATTTACTTAGAGGTCTAAATCATATAAGTACGGGTTTTGAACTGAATTATTCAGAAACCATAATCGTTGTAGAACAGGTTCTAAACTGATGTGTTTAGAAACCACTTCGCTTTAAAGAACGGGTTCTAAACTGAGATGTTTAGAAGCCAAAAACTTTGAAGTACGGGTCCTAAACTGATATGTTTAGAAGCCATTATCTGTTTGCTCCCCCTTAAAAGCACATGTACTTTGCTTCAAAACTTTGCACAACTTCTCTTTTGTTTACCAGTCATATGTGTGGTATACATCTAACAATCAACACTACACATGATAAACCATCAAAACAGATTAAGTAGATTTTGGTACCCAACGGAACTTGGGTTCTGGTTTGTTAGGTGCATTTTTCTTTGAAGAAATTCTGTAAGTACTGTACCAATAGGAAGCATAATCTTTGTGAACAAAATCATTAGTTCCACAGTAAGAACAACAAATTTTCTTTTGAGCTAACCTGCTTAATTGATTTACAGAGTAAACTAAATCAGGTTTGACAACAGATTTACCTTGATATGCTTTGTTCTTCTTGGCATTTGGAGTGGGAACCTTTGATTTTGGCACTTCTTTGGTAGGAGTTGTTCCTTTCACTCTCCATTCCATCTTTACTATCTTAATGACAAGATTTTCTGTAGGCTTAGAAGAAGTATTATGTTTGGGCACATGCAAATCATTATCTGATTTATCAAATAGATGATTATAAAAGAGATTGGAAGGATGAATCTGATCCTTAGAGAAATTATTTGATCTGTCAAATTCTTTCTAAAAATGTCTTTATGAATTGAACTTGAAGGCGTCTTAAACGAATATTCAGAATTAGTTGAGTCAACAAGTGGAGTCTGAACAATCGTGTCAGGACTAGCTTGTTTTGAAACCTCAACCTTAAAGATAATCTCTTCAAGTTCTTTAACTTTGTTGAGTAAAACATTATTTTTTATTTTCTTTAAAAATCAGATCATATTTCTTTTAAATATCAGATTTTACTTTTTGCTCCTTCATAATATCTGTTGATAAACCAAATAAATTCTTGCTTAGCTTCTTTATTTCATTTTGAAAAGTCTTTCTTTCATCTGAAAAATCATCTTTCATCTGAAAAATCATTTTTCACACTTTTTGCTATAAAACTTTCAACTTTCATCTTTTCAAGCTCGTTTCTGTCTATATCTAATTATTTTTCCAAATTAGATATCTTTTTTGAAACTTCAAAACTTTTTGCTTCAAAAGATTATCTTTCAGCATCAAAAGTTATTCTTTCTTTCTTCAAGACATTTTCAAAATGAGATAACTTCATGGAAAGCGCAACACTTTTTGTCTCAAAAGATTTTCTTTCTTCATTGAATTCCATCATTTTTTTCAAGTTTTTCTTTTTCAAGTTTTTCCTTTTCAAGTTTTTCGTTTTCAAGAAATAAAACTTTTTCAACATCAGAGACTTGTTTCGAAAGTTTTATACATTTTAGTTCAATCTCTTTCTTTTCTTCAAAAGATTTCTGAAAAATTTGATAACTTTTGTACACAAATCTTTTCTAATTTTTTTTCTTTTAAAACAGTATTTTTACTTTCCAAATTAGAAATTCTTTTTGAAAATTCAAATGATTTTTCTTTGAAAGATTTTCTTTCAGCTTCGAAGATTTTTCCAAACATATTTTCTTGTCCTGAAAGTCAGTGTTGTCAAAAACGAATTTCTTGGCAACTTTGTCTTTTTCAGCACGAACTCCTTTCAAATCTTGTAATTCTTCTTCGAGACTAGAAATCTTCTCTTTCAATGTAGTATTCTCAACTTTTAGATTTTCTCGTTCTGCTTTGAGAATTGGAATTTCGGGCATGTACATGATTGCACACTCTGTTTTTGAGTAAATTGTTTCCCCATCTTTTGTATAAGTAGGCATCTTGATATGAACCTGAAAAATGAAACACAAACAAAATTAGACGTAAAATACCAAAAATATTCGTAATAGAGTGATCGTCAAGAGAAATTTTGTGCACACTCGTAAAATATACCAAAATTAGACGTAAAATACCAAGAGAATTATGTGCACACTCGTAAAATATAAAATCAGAAAAACACAATTAAAGTCAGAAAATTTTCAAAAATAAAATTTGAAAAACAAATTATAAATTTGTCTTCCAAAAATTAAATCTGAAAATTTTATGCGAAAATGTTGGACTTTAATCGGCAAACCTGCAAAACAAGAGAAAAATATATCAGCTACGAACAATTACAGGTAAAATAACAAAAATTTGACACTAAGATGACTAAAATGTGAAAAATACTAAGACTCGACAAAAACAAGGATAAAAATGACAATAATTGAAAAATAATACTCAAAGGACTAAAAATGTAAAATTCTAAAACTAACAAGTCTAGGGACTGAAATTGTAAAAATCTAAAAGTTAAACTACATGGACTAAAAATGTAAATTCTCATACTATAACTACAGGGACTGAATCTGTAATAACCTGAAACTCAAACTACAAGGACCAAAATGACAAAATCCTGAAACTATAAGTCCACGGACTAAAAATGACAATTCCCAAACTATCTAATGTACTTAACGGACAACTAACAGAAAGGACCAAAAATGTAAAGAAGTTAACGGTAAAATTAACAAACAGTTAACTAAATCACCCTAACTGAACTAACTGAAAACTAACAGATAAAGGACTAAAAATGTAACACAATTAACAAACTAACGGAACAATACTAACCGACTCTAACGGATCTAACGATAAAAGGACCAAAAATGTCACAAAACTAACGACACTAACGAACTGTAGTTAGTTTACTGTTCATCATCTTCATCAAGTCGAACTGCAGATTTCAAATTTGAATATCTCCTTCGTTTCTCGTCCAAATCGACTGATTTTTGTTGCTACACGATCCTTAATCGAATACAAATCGAATCCAATCAGTTAAAGTCGATCATGCAACGTTTTTCTTTGACCCACTTTTTCCGGCAAGATACGTTTTTCCGGCGGGTTTTCAGGCGATGACTAAACTTTTCGGATGATGAAGGATCCGAAAAGTTTTCTCCGATGAGTTTTCCGGGGAAATCCGTTTTTCCGGCGAGGCAGGTTTCATGTGACAAACTTCTACTTTTCGGATAAAGAGGATCCGAGAACCTCACTTTCCGGATTAGAAGGATCCGAAAACCTTCTGTTACTGATCTGAAAACCTTCCTGTTATTGATCCGAAAACCTTATGTTACTGATCCGAAAACATTCCTGTGAGATCCGAGAAGTTTTGCTAAGTGATCCGAGAACCACTTGAATGATCCGAAAACTTCAGATCTTTCGAGAACTTAACCAAAAATCACAAAATCGTCCATATCTTTTTTAAATCTTAACCAATTTTGATGATTCTTTGACAGAGAGGTTCGAAATTGATTTGCGTACAATTTTCTAGTTATCACAAATGTCTGATTCGTCCAAGAACTCAAAATTCGATTCAAATACAGTAAACTAACTTTTCGAACAAAAAGTTTCAAGAATCCCAAAATTCTTGAAATCTTGATTAAATTAGGTAACAAATCCTGAAGCAAAGGTGTTCAGGAGTAGAAATCGAATGCTAAGAACCTAATATCTAATCCAAAATGTCCAAATCACAGTAAATCTGAAATTCTCATATGAACAGTATCCGAAAACTTTGCAAGAATGCCAAAAAAAACTTCAAAATTCTGAATAATCTGCTTGAAATCTTCTGTTTAGCTCTGATACCAAATGTTGATCCCAATCTAGTGCAAATAATCAGAGTGAACCATAGATTCTAGAGAGAGAGAGCCATTGTCAATGATATAAAAGAGTTACAAGCTTTACAAATGAGTTATGACCAAGATTACTAAAGGTTACTCTAAACTATTACACAATATGCCTATTTATACCCAAGACATACAAGGTATAAAGGCAAGGCAATACAACATTGACTTAATACAAGATGTTGACTTTACAGTAAATATTGAATACAATAATGTCCTAACAACTTCCAACTTCTTGCAATACACCTGATGCGAGTTCCTCACTTCTCGCAACACACCTGATTCTAGTTTCTCACTTCTCGCAACTAACGGATAAGAGTTCCTCACTGTTCGCAACAAGCTCAATACGAACAATAAACTTCTCGTAGCAAGACTAATACGAACACCTTACTACTCTCAACAAGCTGATGCGAACTATTCAACTTCTCGCAGTGGACCAATGCGAATTCTTCAGCAATTCGCAACAAACCAATGCGAACTTTAAACTTTTCTTAAACAACAGATACAAATTCTTCAACAACTCAATGTGAACAACACCTTTTCGTATCAAATACAATACGAGAACTAGACTTCTCGTAACAATCAGATGCGAACAGTTAGATTCTTTTTACCAAGAACAATGCGAACAATTTATGAGTCTTGCGATTGCGAGTTCTTCAGATCTTGCGAACAGTTACCCAAAAATCACAATTTTGGCCATAATAGCTTCAATTCTTTACCAAATTCGATGATTCTTGCATAGATCGATTCAAAAATGATTTCGTACACTTTTGTAGTTATCACAAAAGTCTAATTCTTCCAAAAATTCAAGATTCGATCAAAACACAGTGATATTATCTTTTTCGAACAAAATTTTCAAAATTCGCGAATTCTTGACTGAATTGGGTGAAATTTCTTTAATCAAATGTGTTCAAGAAGATGAACACAAATTTTGATCAAAATTGTCCAGAACTGAGAAATTTCGAAAAACTATATGAACAGTATGCGAACTCCTTCAAAAAAATCCAAGAAATCTTCAAAGATCTTCAAGAATTTGTCTGAAAAATCTCTATCTGTGCTCTGATACCAAATATTAATCCCAAATCTAGTGTAAAGCAATCAGAGTAAGAGATTCAGAGAGAGAGTCATTTTCATTCATATATTTCCAAGTAAGTACAAATGACCAAGAGTTACAAAATTAACAAAGGGACTTTCTATTTATAGTAGGGTCATGACACTCCCATGCCTCTACTTAGAAAGTCAAACATAAATGTATTAAAGTCAACAGTCTTGATAACTACAATTGAGTACCCTAACAGTTTTTTATGTAAGTGAGTAGTTCTTTGTCAACTCCCTCAAGAAAATGGATCATTCGAATCTTCCATTGAGGATATTCGCCCCTTAGAAGAGTTGGAGGCTTGGTTTGAGAACCAGTAGTGAAAAAGTTGGCTGCATTTTCCATTTTGAAGAATTGGAGTTTTTGAAGAAAAGAGTTGTAAAGAATTGGAGTTTTTGAAGAATAGGAGAGAAAAACGTTTTTAAAGGTAAGACGGACTTAAAACACAAGCTTAATATAGGAAGAAAAGAGTTGTAAATGAACACAGCACATACTGGAATGATTTTAAAGGAGAAACAGTTCCTATTAATGTATCAGATTTAAACAGGTTGATAATAATACAAAAACAGGGGTTGTTCTATAGAAATGAAGAACATGTTGAAAATCAGTCCAAATAAACTATCAAAAGAGTCAGAATCATGGCAGAGTTGATCCTTTGATATTGAAAATCAAAGTTTGTTCTAATACCAATTATTGATCCCAGTTTGACTTAACATTGATGTTTAAACCAATAAATGATAAAACAGAGTATAGAAGTTTTTATGCGGAAGCGTTTATAAAACAGATTGGCTTAAATTAATTGGTAGAATCACACACAGATAATGAAGAGCAATAAGAATAATAATAGTAAAATGCTCAACAAGTCATCTTCATTAATCTCAAAAAGGGTATGAGTTTGACACCAAGAACACAAAGTGGTATGTGTTTTTCTCTCTAGAATGCTCTCTCTCACTAAAACTCAGCGTATGTCAATTGTGTGTTGCGTGCCTGAAATGGCAGATTGTGCGCTCTATATATAGGAATAGTGGGACGATGAAATAGTACATACAAAAGGATGTCACCTCTAAAATGATGACACCTGGAAAGTAGAACAACGTGGTTGTACTATTTGATCTTCAGGATCTTCGTACAAGTAAAAGCACGTGAGAGGCACATGATCATTGATCTTCAAAATGTGCACAAGTCTTTGTCATCAGAAGTTTGGCCACATTGAGGCTCTATGGAGTTTCACAGAGGCTCCGTGGTCCGAGGTTGATCTTCAGGTTAAGCTCAGCTACTCGATGAATGACCGACAGAGGCTTCTGATCTGTGCGGAGAGTCTTGGTGTACTCGGCAGAGGTCTTCTGCGATTCTTGAACTTATGTAATACCCCGGGTAAGTTCGTTAGTTAAAAATCTAATTTTGTTAAATTATTTAACCTTATAATATATGTTTAGGGTAAGTTTAGATTATTTTAGGAGTTAAGGGTGTTTTGGGTCATTAATGGAAAGCTTAAGGTCTAAAGGGTAAATATGGTTAGATAATATCCCTTAGGATATTCAGATATTTTCATTATCTGCAATCCTCCAGAAAATTCAAGTTTGTGTTTGTGTGTGTTTTTTAGACCAAAAGAAAAGAAGGGATAGGAGCTTAAATTGGTGTACTTGGAAGTGAGTTTAAGGTATGTCTTCTTTACATTTTATGTTTGTAATTGCTATTAGGAAGTATCTATCGGATTAGAATTATCACATCTGGACTAGGGATGATTTCAGTCGAATTCTGGGTTAAAATTAGCCAAACCGACAGAGGTTTCCGGATACTTTGAATGTGTCCGGGTAGTTTCGTTGCTAGTGTCCGGTAGTTTTGATTGCTGGTGTCCGGACGATTCATCTAACCGATAAGTACTCCTTTTCTTTAAGTTTCCGGATAATTTAAGATACCGGATGGAGTCCGGATAACTGTGGTTTCCGGATGACGTCCGGATTGAACATGCTGCCCTGAAAGTTGGGGTTGTCCGGATTGGTTGTGTTGTCCGGAAAGTCCTGTTGTCCGGATACCTTTGTGGTTTCCGGAAACTTTGAGCTGTTTGGTCATTTTTGAGATTTCAGATACTTTTAGATATGGTTTTTGAATGAGGACTGAGTTAGGTTTCTAAAAAAATTCTAGGGGTGCTGCCCCCGTGTTAAGTCGTCGTAGGGAAACAATTAAGGATAAGGGTTTGATAGGTTAAATAGGATTCTCAGCCTGCTAGAGAGTCTTCTGTGTTCTATGTGATAAAGAGATACTTGTATTTAATCGTTGCAGATTCTGTGGATTTGGGGTGAAAGCTGAACTGTTTTTGAGAAAGGATTGGAAGCATTTTTGTTAAGCAAACAGGTGAGTTTTACTTCAAAATGTTTTCAACTGGAATGCATATATGTGTGTATTGGATATGTGATAAATGGTGTGAACATTTTATGTTTGAGTTATAATATATTGTGATATTGTAATTACGTGAGTATTATATTATATTATAATACGTTGAATGGGTATAGGACCGGTGTGTTGGCTGTAGTTGTTGTACAACGTTGTTGGATGTAGTTGTTGTACAGCGTTGTTGGCTGTAGTTGTTGTACAGCGTTGTTTATTTATTAGTTGGCTTGCAACCAACTAATATGGCCATGGAAAGAAGACAGGAAGGTACAAAAGGTGTGAGTCATGATTGGTGTTTATCTTTGTGATGTATATATGGTATTGGTGCAAATGATTTTAAAATGACAGGGATTTTCTCACTTAGACCATTAGGTCTAACCCTCATTTTTGTTTTAAAATATGTATTCCATGTCATGAATCAAATAAGGGCAAAGGATAGGATAATCCATGTTTAGCTTTTGGAGGGTGCATGTTTTGTTAAAGATCCGTGAAGTATTTTGTTCTATCATACTAGTAGTTAGTATGTAATAATTTAGCAAAAAAAGTTTGTACTGAAATATCTATTATGTTGTTAAAGACTTTGGGACCGTAAATGTTAAATGATGTATTTTGATGTGAAGTTATATTATGAAATATATGTTATTTGTATGTATTGGGAAACCGAGTTGTTACATATGGTATCAGAGCCCTAGTTTAAGGGATTTAGGTATTAGTATCTGTGCCTAGACTTATACTGCATGCGAAGTAGGATGTCCCTATTATTGTAGAACCTTGGGATGTTAAATATAAAAGGTAGAAGGAACATCATGTAAGGTTATTTCAGATTACACCTGGCCAGTGTAATTGTGATTTTACAAGTACATGTTTGAACTGGAATACCTTATTGTATGGGGTATGTGCTTATGTGTATAATCACATTGTTTGAATCAACAGAATGGCAAGTGGTACTAGACAAACAAATCGTGGAGGAGGAAGAAATCTGAATAGAACAAATCCTACAGTTGGGATGGGTGGAAGAGGAGGAGAGCGTGGAGGAGGCAAAGTTGGGGGCAGAGCAGGGAGAAGAACTGGGGGTAGAACTCAGCCACGAGGTACATAGTTTGTTACAAGGGATGACTTGACGGCCGAAATGGAAAGACTACAAACCAGTATACAAGCAATGTTTGATCAAAATCGTCACAACGAAGCTGAAACACCAGATCCTGAACCAGAAGATGAAATGCCCATTACACCTACTGTCATACCGGTACCAAGAAGGTGTGACTATAAGATGTTTTTAAGCTGTAAACCTCCGACCTATGGAGGGGAAAGAGATCCAGTGAAAGCGATGCGGTGGCTGAAGGAAATTGAATCTGTTTTTAAAACCAGCAAATGTGCGGAAGAGGATAAGGTGTTATACAGAACTGCAATGTTGAAGGCAGATGCTTTATATTGGTGGGAGGCCCTTATTGACTCTAGGGGATCTGATGTATACTCAACCTTTACTTGGGGCGAATTCTCAAAGGCATTCAAAGAACAGTTTTGTCCTCAAGCAGCAGTCAGACAATTGAAGGAGGAATTCTTGAGCCTACAACAAGGGAATTTATCAGTTAGAGACTATACTGCTCGTTTCCTAGAGAAGTCATGTTTTGTAGAGTATTATGTTGCCATGGAGAAAATGAAGATGGAAAGGTTCATATTCGGATTGAATTCGGAAATTCGAAAGTTAGCGAATACAACAAGACCCGATACCTTCTCAGTTGCAGTAAATGCCGCGGAAAATGTGGAGCGGGATAATAAGAGGGGTGCTGGTGATAAGAGTATGGGAAAGAGGAAATGGGAAGGACCTCAGTATGATCTGAAAAAGTCCAGGTTTCAAAGATTCGATAATCGTCCACCTTTCCGACCAACGGAAAGACCTTGTCTGAAATGCAACCGTGTCCACCAAGGGAATTGTCAGGTTGATTCGCGGGTTTGTTATAGGTGTGGGAAGACCGAGCATGTTGTTAAAGATTGTCGAGTAACGCGGTTTTGTTTCATATCTAATTCTCCGGATCACATGCAGTCTGATTGTCCGAGGGGAAGAGTTCAGCAAGGGGGTACGTCGGGGAAACCAGCGATTGTCAGGCCAGTAGTACCGAGACTAGAGCCACCAAGAACAAGGGGTCGTACATTCCAGATGACAGCAAAAGAAGCGGAGGAAACTCCGGATGTGGTTACAGGTACATTTTTCATAAACTCTACACGTGCTAAAGTGTTATTTGACTCCGGTGCAAACCGATCTTTTGTATCCCCTGCATTTGCTGCTTACCTGCGTTTGAAGCCTAAAGTGTTAGAACATGCTTTACTGGTAGATACTGCAAATGATAACCAGGTGTCGATTAAAGAAGTATTTGATAGCTGTGTGATAAATATAGAGGGGTGTGGAGTACCGATACAACTATTTCCTATAGCTTTGATCGAATTTGATGTGGTAGTGGGGATGCATTGGTTTGCCGAGAATCAGGCTAACATAGTATGTGATAAGAAAATAATTAATGTTGTATTACCTGAGAAGGGGCCGGTAGTGATTTATGGTGATCGTAGAAATCATCAGTCTTGCTTTATATCTATGATAAAAGCCTGTAAGTGTGTTAATAAAGGTTGCCCGAGTTACTTAGCTTATGTGATAGAGATTAAACCAGAAAAGAATAAGCTGGAAGATATTCCAATTGTTAATGAATTTCCTGAAGTGTCCCCTGAAGACTTGAATAGTCTTCCGCCTGTTAGACAAGTAGTGTTTGGTATAGATCTGATTCCGGGAGCCGCTCATGTAGCCCGTGCACCGTATCGTCTGGCACCTCCAGAGATGAAAGAAATGATGGCACAACTGCAAGACCTATCCGATAAAGGCTTCATCAGACCCAGTTCTTCGCCGTGGGGAGCACCAGTGTTGTTTGTGAAAAAGAAAGACGGGTCGATGAGAATATGCATAGATTACCGGGAACTGAATAAGCGCACGATCAAGAACAAGTATCCACTACCCATAATTGATGACCTTTTCGATCAGTTAGTTGGAGCTTGTTATTTCTCCAAAATTGATCTAAGATCCGGTTATCACTAGTTGAAGGTTAAAGAAGAAGACGTTCTGAAGACTGCTTTTCGAACAAGGTATGGTCATTACGAATTCTTAGTGATGCCGTTTGGATTGACGAACGCTCCAGCTGCCTTTATGGATTTAATGAATCGGGTATGTAAGCCGTATCTCGATAAATTCGTTATTGTATTTATTGATGATATCCTTATCTATTCCCAATCCAAAGAGGATCACGCACAACATCTTCGTTTGATTCTGGAGTTGCTGAAGAAAGAAAAGTTGTACGCTAAGTTCTCTAAATGTGAATTCTGGTTACGGGAAGTTCAGTTTCTGGGGCATGTAATTTCTGAAAAAGGCATTCAAGTTGATCCGATGAAGGTAGAAGCGATTGAAAAGTGGGAACCGCCGAGAACGCCAACCGAAGTACGAAGTTTTCTGGGTTTAGCCGGCTACTATCGAAAGTTTATAAAAGACTTCTGTCGTATCGCGACGCCTTTGACTAAGCTGACACGAAAGAATCTAAAGTTCGAATGGAAAGCAGAACAGGATGGAGCATTCCGAATACTTAAAGAGAAACTCTATAGCGCGCCGATACTAGCATTGCCTGAAGGTTCTGATGACTTTGTTGTCTACAGTGATGCTTCCAAACTGGGATTGGGGTGTACTTATGCAGCGTGGAAAGGTTATTGCTTATGTTTCTCGTCAGTTGAAAGATCATGAAAGACAGTACCCTACGCACGACATGGAACTTGCAGCAGTTGTTTTCGCGCTGAAGATTTGGAGACATTATCTTTACGGTTCTAAATGTCAAATCTTTACCGATCATAAGAGTCTCCAACATCTTTTTGACCAGAAGGAATTAAATATGAGGCAAAGAAGATGGCTAGAATTGGTGAATGACTACGATTGTGAAATTCTTTATCATCCGGGAAAGGCGAATGTGGTGGTCGATGCACTGAGTCGTCAAGAAAGAAGTGGAACAATAAAAGCTATCTCACTACGAACTGAACTCCTACCTAATATCTTTGACGAATTGCTGAAGTGTCAAATAGAAGCCTATCAGGAAGAATGTTTGAAATCAGAACGGTTAGTGGGGATATCAGCATTGCTTGTGAAAGATGACCGTGGGTTATTGTGTATGGGAAACAGAATTTGGGTGCCTCATTTGGGTGGTTTACCAGATCGGGTATTAGAAGAAGCTCATCAATCTCGTTTCTCTATTCATCCAGGTACGAATAAGATGTATAAAGATCTGAAACAATTTTATTGGTGGCCGGGAATAAAAAGGAGCATTGCTCAGTATGTGGAAGGTTGTACTACTTGTAAGAAGGTAAAGATTGAACATCAAAAACCGTTTGGTCAGTTGCAACGGTTAGAAATACCTATGTGGAAATGGGATCAGATTACTACGGGTTTTATCATGAAGCTACCAAGGACTCCGAAGGGATTTGATGCCATTTGGGTGATTGTTGATAGATTGACGAAGTCTGCTCACTTTTTACCAATAAAGGAAACTGATTCATTGGAACGATTAGCTAAATTGTATATTGACGAAATAGTAACTCGACATGGAGTTCCAATCTCGATCATTTCTGATCGTGATAGTCGTTTTACTTCACGATTCTGGAAAAGTTTTCAAAAAGAAATGGGGACGCAGATAAAGTTAAGCACAGCATATCATCCTCAAACTGACGGTCAGAGTGAACGAATGATTCAGACGTTAGAAGATATGCTCCGGGCTTGCATTGTTGACTTTGGGGGATCGTGGGATAAACATTTACCATTGATCGAATTTGCCTACAATAACAGTTATCATTCCAGCATTCAAGCGGCACCGTTTGAAGTTTTGTATGGTAGAAAATGTCGAACTCCTCTGTGTTGGAACGAAGTGGGAGAGAAACAGTTAGCAGGGCCAGATATAGTTCAATTAAACGCGGATAAGATTACTCAGATCCAAGAACGATTGAAAGTAGCGCAAGACAGACAGAAAAGCTACGCCGACCGACGCCGAAAACCATTGGAATTCCAGGTTGGGGATTTTGTAATGTTAAAAGTCTCACCTTGGAAAGGAGTCATTCGGTTTGGAAAGCAAGGTAAATTGAGCCCAAGGTACATTGGACCGTTTGCAATTACAGAAAGAATCGGAGAAGTAGCCTACAGGTTAGATCTTCCACCATAATTAAGTCGTAGACACAACGCGTTCCACGTATCAAATTTCCGAAAGTGTTTGGTTACGCCAGATCAGGCAGTTTCTATACCCGACATACAAGTTGATGAAAAGTTGAATTATGTGGAAGAACCTGAAGCCATTGTTGACTGTAAAGTCAAGGTTTTGAGGAATAAAGAAATCAGACAAGTGAAGGTTTAGTGGCGACATCATAGGGGTCAAGATGCTACTTGGAAATCAGAATCCAAAATGATAACTAAGTACCCTTATCTTTTTGCCTAACCGAATTCCGGGACGGAATTCTTTTTAGGGGGAGATGATGTAATACCCCGGGTAAGTCCGTTAGTTAAAAATCTAATTCCGTTAAATTATTTAACCTTATAATAGATGTTTAGGGTAAGTTTAGATTATTTTAGGAGTTAAGGGTGTTTTGGGTCATTAATGGAAAGCTTAAGGTCTAAAGGGTAAATATGGTTAGATAATATCCCTTAGGATATTCAGATATTTTCATTATCTGCAATCCTCCAGAGAATTCAAGTGTGTGTTTGTGTGTGTTTTTTAGACCAAAAGAAAAGAAGAGACAGGAGCTTAAATTGGTTTACTTGGAAGTGAGTTTAAGGTATGTCTTCTTTACATTTTACGCTTGTAATTGCTATTAGGAAGTATCTATCGGATTAGAATTATCACATCTGGACTAGGGATGATTTCAGTCGAATTCTGGGTTAAAATTAGCCAAACCGACAGAGGTTTCCGGATACTTTGAATGTGTCCGGGTAGTTTCGTTGGTAGTGTCCGGTAATTTTGATTGCTGGTGTCCGGACGATTCATCTAACCAGTAAGTACTCCTTTTCTTTAAGTTTCCGTATAATTTAAGATACCGGATGGAGTCCGGATAATTGTGGTTTCCGGATGACGTCCGGATTGAACATGTTGCCCGGAAAGTTGGGGTTGTCCGGATTGGTTGTGTTGTCCTGAAAGTCCTGTTATCCGGATACCTTTGTGGTTTCCGGAAACTTTGAGCTGTTTGGTCATTTTTGAGATTTCAGATACTTTTAGATATGGTTTTTGAATGAGGACTGAGTTAGGTTTCTAAACAAATTCTAGGGGCGCTGCCCCCGTGTTAAGTCGCCGTAGGGAAACAATTAAGGATAAGGGTTTGATAGGTTAAATAGGATTCTCAGCCTGCTAAAGAGTCTTCTGTGTTCTATGTGGCAAAGAGATACTTGTATTTAATCGTTGCAGATTCTGTGGATTTGGGGTGAAAGCTGAACTGTTTTTGAGAAAGGATTGGAAGCATTTTTGTTAAGCAAACAGGTGAGTTTTACTTCAAAATGTTTTCAACTGGAATGCATATATGTGTGTATTGGATATGTGATAAATGGTGTGAACATTTTATGTTTGAGTTATAATATATTGTGATATTGTAATTACGTGAGTATTATATTATATTATAATACGTTGACCGGGTATAGGACCGGTGTGTTGGCTGTAGTTGTTGTACAACGTTGTTGGATGTAGTTGTTGTATAGTGTTGTTGGTTGTAGTTGTTGTACAGCGTTGTTTATTTATTAGTTGGCTTGCAACTAACTAATATGGCCATGGAAAGGAGACAGGAAGGTACAAAAGGTGTGAGTCATGATTGGTGTTTATCTTTGTGATGTATATATGGTATTGGTGCAAATGATTTTAAAATGACAGGGATTTTCCCACTTAGACCATTAGGTCTAACCCTCATTTTTGTTTTAAAATATGTATTCCAGGTCATGAAGCAAATAAGGGCAAAGGATAGGATAATCCATGTTTAGCTTTTGGAGGGTGCATGCTTTGTTAAAGATCCGTGAAGTATTTTGTTCTATCATACTAGTAGTTAGTATGTAATAATTTAGCAAAAAAAGTTTGTACTGAAATATCTATTATGTTGTTAAAGACTTTGGGACCGTAAATGTTAAATGATGTATTTTGATGTGAAGTTATATTATGAAATATATGTTATTTGTATGTATTGGGAAACCGAGTTGTTACATCTTAGCCTGTTTTTCAATACCTCTAAGAATGAACTATTGGAGCTAACAGTTCGAACACAACAACGTGTAGACTTGAAATTCACATCCAAATCCTTGTCACAAAACTGTCCTATGCTGAAGTGATTGTTTCCTAAGCCTTCGACGTAGCTAACTTTCTTGATTGTAAGGTTATCTTGAACAATATCACCATACCTTAGAATCGGCGAAACCTGATCGTTACCAAACCTGACGCGTCCACCATTTTTTTCTCTAAAGTTCATCAGGATTTCTTTCCTCCCAGTCATATGTTTAGAGCATCTTGAGTCTAAGTACCCAATATGATTGGTCTGCAATCAATCAGATCACTCAGTTTTAGGTACCCATTTGAAAATGAATCCTCTTGGGTTAGTAACATGAGACACCTTTTTAAAATTAGATTTTCGCTTTTTCTTTGAAAAATTCTTTTTACCATGCGCAGGAGGAGTATAATAAGAATTAAACCAACAGCATGATTCAGACTTAGGAATAAAATCATCCCAACTACAAGCCGCGCAACATAATTCAGCATTTGCAAATTGAATCAATTGCTTATTTGAATATCTCTTGTAAGAATTTACAAGGTTTTGTTTGTTATTTGCAACTGATCGTTTTTCAAATGAAGAAGAACTGTTCGTCTCAAATTTCTTGTCCGGTGGAGATGAGTTTTGCTTCACATGCCACTCTTGCTTCACTCCTTTTGATTTCTGAAAACCATCTGAAAATCCAGAAAATTTAGAATCAGAAAATTTAGATTTATGAGAATTACGCTTCATTGATTTTCTTTTTCGTCGCTTTTTCTGTGATGTCTTTCTAGATGAATCATTTGAATAATTGTCATTTTCAGAAGTATCCGTTTTAGTATTCGAACATTCACCTACACAGAAAGTGCTTGGAGATTCTTCCTCTTTTAAAATAAAATCATTGTGATCAGGAAGCTTTGTAGAAAAATCAAAATCACAGACTTTTTCATCTGTACAAACGTTTTCATTTTCACAAACTTTTTCATTTTTGCAAACCTTTTCATCTTCACAAGCTTTTTCATCTTCACAAACATCATATTTTCTTTCCATTTCAGAAACAAATTCAACATCAAACTCAACATCAAACTCAACATCAGATTCAATTGATTTATAAAGAAAATCTGGATTTTCAAATATTGTAAATGGTGTATCAAAATCCTTTTCCGATTCATTACTTTCAAATTTTGAATTCCCCACAAAAGCCTTACACGAGGATACATCCGAATCAGTTGATGCATGCATATCTTCATGTTTAGAATCAGCATCCACTTTGTTATAAGAAAGAACAGTCAACATAACATCCTTTTCTAGATCAAAAGAAATTTCTTGGTCAAGAAAAGCTTCTTTAAAACTATTGGAGTAAATAGTTGAAAGAAGATCCTTTTCAATCTCAAAAGTAATCTTTTGTTCATGAATTTTGTCCTCAAGTTCCATTATTTTACATTCCAAAATCAGAGGTGGGACATATCTTTTACCTTCAAACGGGGTTTCCCTTTTTGTTGAAATTGAATAAATGTCAAAATAATCATTTGATAATGAAACTTTTTGATTCTTTTCGTACTTTATGTTCTCTTGCGAATAGCAAAACGGAAGTTGCATTTTTGTGGTATTCTCTCTTTTTATCCTTTCAAACTCATCAATTTCCTCTGAGTTGGTCCATCTTAAAGCACAATCAGGGTAATATCTAGCAAGGTTTAAAAATTTAAAATCGTAAAGAGTCGGAACCTACGAATTTGCTTTTGCTAAATATCCAGGATTTGTATATCCAATACCCCAGTTTTTGTTGAAAAACTTAACTTCTCTCGGTTTGTTTAAATGAATAGCTGATCAGATTGACCTCTCTTATAAAGCTTTGTCTCCGAATCTTTTATCTTATCAGAGAAATCAGTATTTAAACTATTCAGATATTTCAAAGAAATTTCATTCTCACTCTTCTTGTCTTCTAACTCGTTAACCTTCTTTCTCATTTCAGACATTTGAAGATTAAAAATCAGCTTTTCCTCATCAAACTTTTCTTTTTGACTTTAAAGATATTTGATCTGATCATTGTTTTTGGCTCGTTCAAAGTTTATGTCAAGAAGAGTTTGATTTAGACTCGCGTTATTTTCTTTTTCGGTTTTTAGTTTGTTTCTTAAACCTTGAAGTGCAAGCTTCATGGTGTTTATCTGACGCATAAAGTAGTTTTCAGAGTTAGAACTTACCTCAGATCCGCACTCATAATTTCTTTCACCATCAGAAACATCATCTTTTGCATCATCTCCCATGAAGCACACATTGGCTTGTTCCTCTTTGTCACCTTCGTCATCAGTATAGTCAAGCCAGTATTCATATTACACCAACAACGCTTTCCCAGACTCCTTTCTTTATCTCCTCTTTTACCATCAAATATTTTCTAAGTCCAATTTTCAATCCAAAAATCGTCCAATCGATCTGAAACTTTGCATGGTTGCTTGCGATATGGTTCTGAACACTTGTAACAAAATCTATATCACCAAAAACTCACTGGAAATCACCTTTCGATCCTAACACGGAAGCTAACCTTTTCGAACTAAAAGTGTCCAAAAACTCAGAATTCGATCCAAATCCGTAGTTAAGGTAAAACCAATTGCACAGAACTATTATCCTTGTCAAATTGTTCAATTATGTACCAAAATCTACCCGAAAAACACACTAAATCTCCATATCTCGGATCCACAACCGACAAAGTCCAAAAACTCCAAAAAGAAAATTCCAAAAAATCCACTATTTTTGGCAGATCTATGTCGTGATTTGCTTGCTCTAATACCACATGTGATCCCAGAAACACGTATAACCATTAATAATATGCAAGATCAATGATTCATCTCTATATTGATATTAAGCCACAAGTGTTTACACAGAGAGAGAATCTATGAACTTACAATATGAGATCTATGACAAAAAGGCTTAGACTAGGCTATTTATACCTAGAAGGAATATTACACATTTAGTCCTTCAACTTTGATACAACATAGAAATATGGCACTAACATACCCCAAGGCCCAAACCTCTAAAGAACTTCAGAAGCTCCAACTGATCAGAATACAGAAGAACCCGATGACATGAATATCGATGCAGACCCTGACAGATCATCAGATGACGATCTTCTAGAATCTCTCCAGAGAGACCTGGAGTCATCATGCGGGATCTTATTGGAGAATCAATAGATAGCGCTAGAGCAGAAGAAGAAAAGAAAAGAATAAGGAAGCCAATACCTCTGAAGTTCAAGCCCTAGAGATAACAAATGAAGACAAGACTTCAAATAGGTTTACAGAGAAAGAAGAAGCCCGAGAAACTAAAGAGAAATCTCTAGAGGACATTCCTTCAGCGAATGTTGCTCCTGATCAACAACGACCTCCTATGAGTATTCCTTTAAAATCCCCAGAATCAGTTCCAGAAGCCTCCACATCAGAAGCCCCCAAAGCTATGTCAATAGAGGACACCTTCGGGTGCCTCTATGATGACATAGCCTTAATTGATCAGAGTGCCCTCCCGTTGAATCCAAGGTTGAGAACCAACTTGTCAAACGAAAGGAGAAGATTCGTCACAGACAGAACATGTCAGAAGAAGGATGTCCACTCTGATGAACCCATCATCTCCCTTCACATGCTACATCTGAGAAAATTTGCCTACGACAAAGTTATCTATCACAAGTACACAGTTGAACGAGCAGACAAAAAGTTCTACGTCTTCAATGACAATGGCTTCGTCCTTCTAAACCCGTATGATATGATAACTCTGCATAGTCACTGTATGGACAAGGTTGAAAAGAACAAGATCTTTAGAACAACGATGAGAGAAATGGAGATGATTATGGAGGAACACGTTAATCTCATATCTCAGATATACTTTTTAGATTGCCTTGAACTTGGGAGCTGATCGGTAAGGCGTGACTGCACCAAATGAGACCCTAGAAGGTATTGAACATATCCCAACAGGTACAATGATGGAAAATCTAGTTGGCTTCATTATCAGAGTGAACAAAATAGAGAAGATCTTCAGAAGATGTGAAGTAGAGATGTATGCAACCGAATCTCTAATAGATTTAAGGTAAGTCATAGAGAAACATGTGGGACACCCCAGATGCCCAACAAAAGTGATTTGAATCTTCCTTAATGAAATAGACTCTATGATAGAGTTTAGGGATTTAATCATGAGATTTCATAGGATCTTAAAGGGTGACAAATATGGCTGAGTTTACTTTTCTAGATTGTAATGAATTTATCTTAGTAATGTAAACTTTTATCAGAGGATGATTTTCTCCTGTTTGCTTTCTAGTTTATCTTTGTACATTGTAATTTTGTATTTTTAATACTTTGGGGGAGATTCTTAGCCCCAAGTATTTATGATGTAAAAGTATTGAAAATCCATCAAGTCAAAAAACTTCAGAGATAGCTCATAAGAACCAATGATGAGAACTTCAGAGATAGCTCTTCAGAAAAGAAGCTCAACAAAAGATCATCAGAGCTCAGAAGACTCCCCTCAAAAGACCATGCCCTCTGATGAACCCAAGACCCGAGAAATCTCTCAAGTGTTGAAGCAGTATCAGCCCATGCCACGTCAGCCCTAAGGTAGCGTTTGGTATGCAGACTCGATGAGACAGGACAGATCTGGACAAGACGGGACAGGACTGAACGGGACAGAACTAATTTTATGTTCAGTGTTTGGTACGACTAGAACAAGACAGGACAAAACTGTTAAAATGACCAAATTGCCCTAGAATATAGATTAATATTTTTCATCACGTAATAATTATAAATAACATAAAATCAATTAAATAATAAACCATTATATACATAAAAATTAAAGTAAATTATATAAATCACATTTATGTAATTTTATATAATATATAATTTTTCAAAAAATGTTTGCAAAACATTATATAAGACAGATCTGGACATTTTATATAATATATAACTTTTCAAAAAATGTTTGCAAAAAATGTAATTTTATATAATATAATTTTTCAAAAAATGTATGCAAAATAATTTTTATATAATATATAATTGAAAATGAAGGGTAAATGTGTCATTTATGCTTAGTCCCATGTTGTTCCACCTTTTTTGGTGGAACAAAAAATGCCTCATTTTGTCCCATGAAAATGGATTTTAGTCCCATCTTGTCCCACCTTGTTTTAGTCCCATGTCATACCAAACGCAATAGTATTTTTTTTGTCTCGTCCCATCCCATCTAGTATGCGCACCAAACGCACCCTAAAGTACTACTTTCCACTTTACATGTGTCACTCCATGGTTAGATAGTACACTTTTTTACCTTTTCCAGGATATAAATAAACGTTACTGGAGCACACATTTGTAAGAACACACACCATGTTGCACTGTAATTCCGTTCCACTATCCTGTACATTGTAGGATTTGTAGCTGAGAGAGATTTGTGAAGATTACACACACGCCTTCGGTGTTCTTGGTGTTCTTCACTATCAATATAACATATGAACAGTTTATTTTATCATTCTGTATCGTATGTATTCAGAATTCAAATCAAGAGTGATCAGATTTAGACTTGGTGAGCAACTTTCAAGGGGGAGCCGAGCCTACATTTGAAGAATGCTCCGCTAAAGTTGATTATGACTGATCTGATTTATCTTTATGTTGATTCAGAACTCTGACTAAATGCATTCAGAATTCTATGTTCTGACTAAGTGCATTCAAAGTTCTAAGTCCTTGATTTTAACATTCTGACTAAATGCATTCAGAATTCAAAGTTCTGACTAAGTGCATTCAGAATTGTGATCTTATGTATTCAGGATTCAGATCAAGAGTGATTCGGTAAAGTTTTTTCAAGAAAATCAATGGGGAGAGGAGCTAAAGATTTCAAGATGATTTTGCTTTCCAAACTTTAGGGGGAGAATGTTAGGACACTAAAGTTCTCCTTAATATTAGAAGGTTTTGTAAAGCAAAGACTTTGTAAATGGGTTTGTGCTTAAGTATTGTAACATGGGAGATAGACTATAAATAGGTCTTGTAATGTAGTTTGTAAAAAAATACTTTCATAATTCAAGATGTAGATTCTAAACAATCTTGTGTTCTCTCTAGTTTAGATTTACTTTTCTAATAAAGCTTCTACCTCTTCTTGTTACTAAATCATGGATTGTTGAAGATCATGGACCAAACATGTTTTTTTTGTTTAGAATCTACATCTTGAATTATGAAAGTATTTTTTTACAAACTACATTACAAGACCTATTTATAGCCTATCTCCCTTGTTACAATACTTAAGCACAATCCCATTTACAAAGTCTTTGTTTTACAAAACTTTCTAATATTAAGGACAACCTTAGTGTCCTAACAGTCTTCTATCTTGTTGTGTGTATGATCAAATACTTGCAAACATATTTTATGCTTCCGCTCAGCATTTATGTTTGTTAAAGTATTACAAGTAGAATCTGGGAACCAACAGAAGTACACCTAAATGATGAAATAGCTCACCATTAGTGGTTGAAGTGAGTAATAAATGAGAAGGGAGGGTTTTGAGGACGAATCTTACCAACAAATGCAGAGAAAAACGCCTAGCCAAAACCCCAAACTAGTAATAAATGGCATAAGTGCTGGAACTGTTGTTTTTATACCCCTGCTCACCGACCGCGATAGTGACAAGCGATAGTGACAATTGTCACTTTCGCTGGCCATACTCGTCAGGGTCCCGTGGCTCTCGGTACAAATCGGGCGAGTGTGACATGCGATTGTGACAATAGTCACTTTCGCTGAGATTATACCGATGGCGCAAATGTTTTCACCCGATTCGTTCGTGATTCGCTTTGGTTAGCTAGCTAACTTGTTCCTTAATAGCATTTCCCATCCTATACTTCCATACTTATAATAATGAAAGTAATAAATCAAAATTCTTACCGAAAATTTCCGGGTGTTACAATCCTCCCCAATTTGGGAATGATTTCGTCCTCGAAATCTTAGCTTAAGGAAACAACTGAGGGTATCTTCGCTTCATTTCTTCCTCGACATTCCCAAGTCACGTTGGCACCCCGATGATGATTTCATTACACTTTGTCCATTGTTACCTCCTTGTGTCGAAGTTTCTTTGATTTCCTTTCTAGAATTGCGTCGGGTTCTTCTAAGCAATGGTTTCCTTCATCTACTCTTATTTCCAAGAGTGGAATGACTCTTTCCTCCTATGCAAAGCACTTACGAAGGTAGCAAACATGAAACGTATTATGTATTTCATCCATCTCCGGTGGAAGTTCCAATTGATAAGCTTGGAATCTGATCCGCTTAGTTATGGTAAACGGCCAAAGGAAACGGAGACTCAACTTCCCTCGTTTTCTGAAATGAATCAAGCACTTCCAAGGGGATGCTTTCAACATCCCACGGTCTCCTACTTGAAAATTCTATCGGTCGAATAACTCGTTTGCCGATCGTGCGCCCCTTTCAAACATTCTCGTATAACTTTGACTTTATCAGCCGTCTCTCGTACAATTTCCGGTCTGGAGAATTGTTTTTCTCTCGCTTCTATCCAGCACACAGGAGTCCTGCACTTCCTTCCATGTGAATATCTAAGTTTTCTTCTTCCAATTCTTCAAAATTTGTTTTTAGTTTTGAAACTTCTTGATTTAGCATAGAAAGCTTGTTTTCCAATTCAATGATACGAACTGAAGAATGAGTTTGATTTTCAAAGTTCTGAGTAGTGTCTTCAGATTTCTGACTTGCCTCTTTAGATTTCTGACATGGCTTATCAGAATTCAGAATAACTTGTTCAAAATTTTACTTATATTCTAAACCCTCAGTTTTTGCTTCTGTAGGAAACAGAGATTCATAATCAGTATTGGATAGGATTGGCTTTCTATCTTTATAATTGATATTCAACTCAACGTATTTAAAATCTAGAGAATTGAATTTTGGTTTTTCTGAATCTCTATCAACAGTTTCAGACACTTTTTCTTTAGAAACTCTCACTTCCTTCTTCATTTTCTTATCATCAGAAATAGGTGATAAGCTTTCTGGCCTAACAAAAACATCAATGATTTCTGGAACCTTTGGCTTAGGTGCATTAAGTTCAACCAAATCATATAAATTCACAGGTGCCTTTTTCAACATAGAGTTTTTACTTAATCCCAGGCCCATCTTTGGATTATAAAATTTTGTATCTTTGAGATTATTTGTCAATAGATTCAAAGTTTGTTGAGTTTTCCCCTTTAAAAGTTCAAATCTTCCAACTGTTTTATTTTGATGTACAACTCTTTTCTTTCTTTCAAGGCCAATTCCAATTTGAAATCGGAATCAACTTTCTCATCTTTGATTTCTGTAAAACTTCAAGAACAGATTTCTCTTTTCTTACTTCTTGTTTTTCAGCTTCAGGCTCTTCAAACCTTACTTTATAAATCTCTTTTTCTTGTCTGAATTTGTTGACTAAGATTCTTTCACCTTTTATTTGCTATTTCAAGTCAACAAATTCAGAATTCATTCTTTCAATCTTATTCGTTAAATCAAGTTCTAAGAAAGAATGTATCTCAAATGAAGCCTCTGAACTTGTATCCTCAAATTCTGAAAATTCCTTATTTAGTCTGGCCATATAGTTGTGCATCTAAGCAAAATGTACACTTTCTTCTTCAATAGAAGAGTATTCCAACCAATTCTCTTCTTCATCCATAAGTGCTTTTCCGATCTCCTTACTGTTCACTAACTGGGCTTTCTTTGTATAGTACTCATAATCCATAACCTCATTCACTCTGCATTCTCATGCAAAATGACCAGGTTTGCCACAGTTAAAACTCTTATTATCTTTCTCTTCTCTCTTCTATTCTATTTTCTCTTCTTTTCTTTCATCTATTTTGTCATCTCTCTTCTCAAAACGTTTCTTGTTAAACCTATACCTATCTTCTGATCCTCTCCTGCCTCTATCAGAATTGTACTGATCACCCTTGGAACTGATCTCTTCTTACCAAACCTTTTGTTAAAGGTCTTTGTATGAAAGACTAACCTTTCTGCCATACCCATGATGTCATCATCCAAATCTGAATCTTCAGCTTCCTTATCTGAATCAATCTCTATCTCTGAAATTTATGATAGAATTAAGACTTAGATTTCTTCTTACTTTCAGATTTTGACTTATACTTCTTCTCAGATAATAATGCCAAAGTATCAACAACTGTTTTCTTTTCCTCAACAGTTTCTTTCTCAATGTCTTCATGTTGATTCAGAATGCAGAACAAGTCATTTATGTCTTCTTGACTCGTGTTCTTGTTCATTTGAAGACTAACAACATATGTCTTCCACTCAAGATTTAGATTCTTAAGAAACCTGTAATTGATTTTTGAGGTAGTTTTCTTTAGACAATTTCTTCTCAAATCATTCAGAATGGTACAGAACCTATTGTATGAATCAGTTAGAGTCTCATTCTCCTTTACTTTGAATCCCTCATAATTACTAATGCATTGATTCAACTTTGTCTCTAATGATCCGACAGTACCTTGCATTTGTCTTTCCAATTCATCCCACATTTCTTTAGCATACTCTCTATTGTCAATTCTGTTGAACAAGTCATTTGGAGTAGCCAAAATCAACAAAGTCGAAACTCTTCTATCAATGGCATGTCTCTTCTTCTGTGCTTCACTGTATTGATTAACAGTTTTCTTGACTCTAGTAGCAGGGATCTCAAGAGTGGTTTTTGTTGCAGCAACTCCAACAATTTCCACATAAACTTCAACAGGTCGTTCAGTGATTGAGACCATCAATTTCTCATCTATGTTATCCAAGAACTAGATCATCCTCACTCTACATTGAGGATATTCTCCAATAACTAGAACAAGAGGCTTTGTTTCAGATCCAATAGACAGAAAATCTTTAGACATCTTGAAATTAATAGATGTGGATCTTTGAACAACAATTCGATAATCTTGATCAACAAAACTCATAAATATTCAAGCATTTGAGCAAATTTAAGAATCTAACCAGAGAATACAATGTAGCGGATCAATTAGAGTTAATTGATCAAAAATTTAACTAAAAATCAAATCAAACCGAGAAAATTCACTTGTCTTTCGAATTTGATCAATCCAGATTCGCAAAACTTCATTGAACTTGTCGAATTTGATGTTGTTGGCTCTTATACCAATTGTAGGACCCAAATCTATCTATCAATTAAGAACAAATCACATTAAACATGAAGAACATATCAAATGGCAGCCAAATCTCATATGTATTTATGTGAGAGGATTACAAGATATAGAGAGAGAAATATTACAAGGTTCGTATACTGAAATGAAAGTAGTTAGTTACAACATGCTCCAACGAACTACATTATATACAAGAAGGAAACATTACAGCTATAGTCAATTACATGAAGGACAAGTAGAACACTGACACGTGTTCTAGTATCATAGCTTTTTGGCATCTTCATAAAATCTTCCAAGGTGTTCAAAATTTCTGAACTGTCTTCTGGATGGTCTATGCAGAACTCTGACTTCACTGCGTCAGATCTGGTACTTATGCCGATACGTGTCCGGATATCGGTTTTCTCGGTCAAAGTGATCCGGGTATGGGGTTTCCTGGGTAAAGTGATACGGGTAAGTGAGAAACCCAGGTGAAACACTCGGGTATTAACATAACCAGATATTATCAAAATCAGTAAAACTTATCCAGGAATTAACTAGTATCCGGATACACTAATACGAAAATTGAGATAATTGGGAAAAGGCACTTACCGTAATGAAGAACAATAGGGAAACTGTGGTATTCGGATACTTCGCATTCTTCGACTTTTCCAGATCAAGACTCAACCAATGTTGATTTTTAATGATCCTCGACAACGATGTTATCAAAGAAACACAAAATAACACAAACCCAATGTGATTTATTCTAAAAAGATGCTTAATTTTCGAAAAACACAAGAAATTCTTGAAGAATTGTAACAATGGCTAAACCCAGATTTTCAAAATTAGCTTTCAAACACTTTGATTTTGAAGATAAAACTCTACCAAACTCTATTTAATACTTGAAGAAATAAATTAGATTGAGTGGAGACCAAGAATTGAGACAAAATTAAAAACCCAAAATCGAACAACACAGGCGCCGTGCGTTCGGATAATGATGAACATGATTGAAAATTGATTACCTTTTGGATCGAAATCTCAATCTCTGCTCTAATACCAATTGTGAATCCCAATAAGAAGTGCAAGGAGTAATAATCAATCAATACCACATAAAAATTATTCAAGAAATATGGTCATATTTTTTACACGTGAAAGGTTAAAACTGATTAGGCCAATGGTCTCTAGGTTAAACCCTAGATTGACAAAACTATATATACCTTTAAGGTATTTACACTTTAAGCTACGAACTTTAATTCAACTAATATTGACCCCAATAGACTCTGATCCATCTAATCCATCTGGTAGATTAGTGGATATCAAGAACTACAGGGGTATGATAAGCTCACTTTTATACTTACCTACAAGTAGGCCAGATATAATATTTGCAACCTGCCTCTATGCTAGATACCAAGCTAACCCCAAGGAATCTCACTTGTTTGTAGTGAAAAGAGTCTTTAGGTATCTTAAAGGGACTCAATATTTGGGCCTCTGGTGTGACAACCGTCAAATTTACACCTCAGGTTAGAACTACACTGGATATCTCATTTTCTCATGACATAGTTCACACAGTGAAATTTTAGCAGTAAACGTGGTACGATAGGAAAATTCGAGAAATTTTGCCTAAGAAACCCTCGAATTAGGAAATTATCCATAAATCTCATAAAATGCCAACTTAACCTAGTGCAGAGTTACTACTGCTAGTGCAGAGTTACTACTGCCAGTGCAGAGTTACTACTGCCAGTGCAGAGTTACTACTGCCAGTGCAGAGTTACTACTGCCAGTGCAGAGTTACTACTGCCAGTGCAGAGTTACTACTGCCAGTGCAGAGTTACTACTGCCAGTGCAGAGTTACTACTGCCAGTGCAGAGTTACTACTGCCAGTGCAGAGTTACTACTGCCAGTGCAGAGTTACTACTGCCAGTGCAGAGTTACTACTGCCAGTGCGTAGTTAATACTGCTAGTGCACAGTTAATACTGCCAATGAGTAGTTAATACTGCTTAGCAGTTAATACTGCTTGTGTAGTTAATACTGCTCATTCGTTAATACTGCTTATGTAGTTAATACTGCTCAGTCGTTAATACTGCTCAGTAGTTAATACTGCTTGTGTAGTTAATATTGCTCCGTTGTTAATACTGCTTAAGTAGTTAATACTGCTTTGTTGTTAATACTGCTTAAGTAATTAATACTGCTGGGTAGTTAATACTGCCTTGCAGTTAATACTGCTCAGTCGTTAATACTGCATATGTCGTTAATACTGCTTTTGAAAATCTAGGGCAAATACTGCTATAAATACCCCTGTTTGCCCGCCAAGGTTCATAACGACTCTTCGCATTAACTTCTTCTCTCTCTCGTTCTAACCTCTTCTCCCTAGAATCTCTGTGTTTTCTTTACAAATCCTCAGGAAGCACAACGATTATGGAGTTTGTCGACGAGCATAATGAGATTGCAATGCTTCAGAAGTCGAAGCAGGCCGAAGGATTTCATGAAATTGTGGATTTTCTCAAGTCCACTCATATTTCGTATGCCCTAACGGTGAATCCGACAATATACATCGAGCATCAGACGCAATTCTGGGCCAATGCCACCGTAGAATCCGAAGATGGGCATAAAGTCATTCAAACAAGGGTATGTGACAAACCCTTGAAAGTTTCAGAAGAACTCATTCGCATCACTCTTCGACTAGATGATGCCTCAGGTATATCTTCCATTCCCAATGAAGAACTATTCTCAACTTTACAAAGAATGGGGTATGAAGGTCCCATTGGAGTTTTTAAATTCTACAAGTCAAAGTTTTTTACTCAATGGAGATTCTTTGTTCATACCTTAATGCATTGTATTTCAAGGAAAACTACTGGATGGAGTGAGTTCAGCAGTACTATTGCTTATGCTCTAGTCTGCTTAGCCACTAACAGGAAGTTTAATTTTTCTCAAATGATTTTCAATGATCTTGTGGCAAACCTGGAATCCAAAAAGCGTTTCTATATGTATCCAAGGTTTGTTCAGGAAGTAATTACCAAGGAATTGACGGATATGCCTCAATTTGATGAGGTATATGTGCCAAAATCCCCTACAGGGAAGGTTTTTTCAAATATGAAAAGACTTCCTAGGGACTCGGAAGGAGTTGACACACCATTGTTCTCTACAATGATGGTTGTGTCCCACACATTTGAAGGTATGGCATCAGGGTCAAGGCCCTCATTAGACACACCAGCTGATGACCAATCCCAACCTTCCATCACAAAAGAAATCCCTCAGTCCATTCTTGTACGACCCACTCCCAAAATAACCAAAAAGTTTGAAAGAAGAAAGGTACACAAGGTTCCTTCCCTTGCTGTATCTCCTAAGAGCCCGAAGCCTTTAAGCCCTCTGTTGGAGCATTCTCCAATGGAGAATATCCAAAGGGAAACCACAGGGGTGTCTCCCAACCCCAAGAAGGTGCTCACTAAGGAGAAGGTTGAGCATGTGAGTCGCAAGGCTGCCACTACTTCTGCTAGCAAAGAGAAGGCCAGTGGTAAAATAACTAAGCCCTTCCTCACGGCAACTCAGGGTGAGAAATCATCCAGAGGTCCCAGGTGCCAAGAAACCAAGGGGGTAGGTAGTGCTTTTGCTAGGCAAGAGACACCTGCTAAAACTTCCAATGATCCTTTAAGGGAGGTAAAAACTCCTAAACAGGGTGAGGATAGATATACGTACGAGGAATTGATGGAAACTATTGCAAATATCAACATTGAGGTCATGGATCAGAAAAAGGAAATTGATGAACTCAAGAAAGTGGTCCTCTATCAAAACTCACAGCTTGAGAAGCAAAGGAAGATGATCACTAAGTTGATGCACAGAAAGAAGAAAGCTCAGTTTGTCCTTAGGAGAAGAAACCCTACCAATGATGCTTCCAAAAAGGGGGAGTTAGACTCTGATCTAAACATGGAGGATGCAAACATTGAGGGGGAGTATGAGTATAAGGTTGAGGGGGAGACTGAGGAGGCTGCAGAAATTACAAAGGAAGCAGAAACAGAAACAGCAGCAGAAACCGTTACTGCTGCTGAGGTTGCAAAAGAAGTAGAAACAGAACCAGCAGTAGAAACAGATAATGCTGCAGTATCTAAGACTGAAGCAGCAGTATCTGAAAGTGAGAAGAAAGCAGAATTTGTTCCTACAGTAACTAACGCAGAGATTGATGAAGAGATATATGGGATTGTGAAGGACAGTGTCGAAGCAGCAGTATTAAAGGTCATAAAAGAAGCAGTAACAGCTATAGCAGTAGAAATGGTTACTGCTGCTGAAAACCAACAGGCAGCAGAAACTGTTAGTGCTGCTAAAAGCCACAAAGAAGAAACAGCTGAAACCACTCCTGAAGCTGTTAAATCTTTCAAAAGAACAAAGAGGCCAAGAACAATGACAATAGCCTCAAAGAAGAAAGATGTAAAGAAGCCAAGGGTGGATCCAACTGTAGAAGAAGCCCAGGAGGAAGCAGTGAAAGAGAAATCTTGTCTAAAAGTTGCTGAAGAAGAAGTGGCAACTTCATCAGGCCAACCAAGCAATGTACAATCACTGCCAAATGCTCAAAGTGATTTGTATATTACTGTGGTTAATACTAATCCAATCCAAGCTGAACCAATATCTTCTATGGCTCCTGAAATCATCTTCTGGGACACATTGAAAGATGGAAGAAAGGAGTTCATCAGAATCAAAAGGGCAGATGGAAAGTTTGAAGTTTGTCCTACTTGGGGAAAACTTATCAGAACATGCTCTAGATCTGACTTGGAAGAGATGTTCAAGGTGGGAATGAGGCTATATGGAAACATGCTGACAGAGCAAGGTATGTCTATCACCAAGATGGTTCTTGAATACTTGTGCTTAATGTTCAAACCAGAAGCAGTTCAGTATTTGATGGCAAGGAATTTTCAAGTCATTACCAACTGGATGCTCATTGAGAATTGTGGAGTGTATGTCATCTCTCTTGACAATACATTTCATGAATATTATTTGGTGGATGTTGTATACAAGCACAGCATGAAAAAGTTGAATGGAATGCTGCATGCTAAGTTGGTGAGTGACAAAGACTCTAAGATGGCAAGATACCTTGTAAAAAGGATTCTCAATCAAAGTCTGGGATTGGATCCAAATTTATGCGTTGATGATTAGGTTTTGGAAGCATCATCTGAAGAACTTAACTTCTCATCCTGAAAAGTCAAGTTAGGGGGAGATTGTTGGGAACTGAAGATATGCTAAGTATGGTTAGTACTGCCAGAACAACATTACTACTGCCAGATCAAGTTAGTACTGCTAGTTCAATGTTAGTGCTGCCAGAACAAAGACACTACTGCTAGTTCAAGGTTAGTACTGCTGAGATATTAATACTGCTGGAACATTATTAATACTGCTTATGTGAGGTTAGTACTGCTTGTCAAAGTTACTACTGCAAGTCATGGTTAATACTGCTGAACAAAGTTAATACTGCTGGTATATTACTACTGCTGGAATATCATTAATGCTGCTGAACAAAGTTAATACTGCTGGTATATTACTACTGCTGGAATATCATTAATGCTGATGATCAAAAGTTAGTACTGCTGGTGTCTTACGAAAACTGTTAGTACTGCTTGGGCATATCAAACATTACTACTGCTGAAAGATTATTAGTACTGCTTGAGAAGAATGAAGTTACTACTGCTTGTGATCAGAACATGGAATGCGAGATTGAAGGAGATAAAGATGGATTGATTGAAGATATACTTAAAAGAATATTCTGAAGATCAATCTTATTTTGATAGTTATCTTGTAATTATTCAGTATATATATTTATTGATAGATAGCTATTAACTACACGAGATAGAAGAGAAAATAATACGTGTGAAAAAGAATTCGATATCGTTTTCAGAGAGAATTAACCTCAAGGTTTAAGAACCCTATTTCTAGAGAAGTAGAAGTCGTCTTGTTGAGTCTGTTCAACAAGATTGAGGTTTGGTTGTTAATATTGTGAGTCGAAACAGTGAATACAAAAATTGTGTGTTTTCTGATATTCTGTTCATTGATTGTGAGAATTAAAGTTCTATTCCGCAGATTCTTTAATTCTGAATTCTAAGTATTAATTATCTTGTTAAGATTCGATCCTGACAAGTGGTATCAGAGCTTGTGTTTCTTAGAATTCTACAAACATTATGGAAAATTCTATTAAATCAAACAGTACTTTTGATTGGAGTGATCAAGCAGAAGAGGCAATCCAGAATCATGCACTCATGGCAGAAGTCTCAGATATTCCTACGGAGGTAAAATCTAATCTCTGTTCTCAAGCTTGTATAGATAATGTTAAAAGGTATAGAGATCACAATCAGGGAATGTGTGATGACCTTAAGAGATTAGAAAAGGACATAAGAGATTATGTATTGATTGTTGAGAGGTTTGAAGAACAAATTAAGGCTTTTCAAGCCAATAAACTTCAACACTCATATGATACAAACTACTGGAAGTGGGAAAAGGGTGGTCTGGAGTTCCAACTGAAAGAGTCTAGGGAAGAGTGTGAGAAACTAAAAGGAGAGCTTGAGAAAGTTAAACTTGATGTAGAAAAGTTTACTTGTGCCTACAAAGTCATGGACAACATAATCAACTCTCAAATCCATAGTAAGTTGAAACCAGGAATAGGGTACAATGCCACACCCCCACCCTATAACAACAACTACATCCCTCCTAAGTCAGACCTATTAGAAACCAAGGATAGGAAGGACTTACCTAAAGGAGCCACTGAAGTAGATCCATTAGATAAAGTAGTTGTTGAGGATGAGACTGACAAAGTAGGATCTGATGAGGAATGTGAAAGTCCATGTGTTAAGAACAATGAGATGAAAAGGACTGACAAGGGAAAGGGAGTTCATTATACACAGACCACTGTTGTGAACTCTAAAACTTGTGAACATTGTTCTTGCAAGAAATCTCAAGAGAATAAACCCCAAAGACATGATAAAAAGAAGGGAAATCAAAGAAATTGGAATAACCAGTGGGCACAAAAGCAAGGAGTTGATCTGCAAAGGATTAACAAACCAAAACCTTGTTTCATCTGTGGCAGATTGAATCATCTTGCCAAACACTGTTATTTCAATCCTATTAACCAAAGGATGAATTTTCAAAGACCTTTTTATAAATCCAATGGTTATAGGAAGCCTGCAAGGAACCATGTGGCTAAGAAACAAGCTGAACCAAAAAGCCACATGAAGAAAAAGCCTGAAAAGGAATGTGTTACAATGTGGGTTACAAAAGGTACTAAAAATAATACTGCTGCTAGCAGTGTTAGTACTGCTAACACTTTTAGTACTTCTTCAAGAGTTAGTGCTGCTAGCAGTGTTAATACTGCTAGTAATTCTTCAAAAGTTAGTGATGTTAGCAGTATTAGTGCTGCTAACACTGTTAGTACTTCCTATTCAGATAATACTGCTGCTAGCAGTGTTAACTCTGTTAATACTGCTAACTCTGTTAGTACTGCTGATACTGCTGCTAGTACTGATAGTGCTGCTAACGATACTGCTGCTCCCAGTGTTAGTACTGCTAGCACTGTTAGTACTTCTGAGGTTAATACTGCTTCTAGTGCTGCTAAACCAATCATATTGACAAAGTACTCTAGTACTGCAGTACCTAAGGTTGAAAATCTCATCAAAACCAAGTGCAAGTACTTTGATGAGCAAGGGAGACCCAAGACCACTTCGGCTTGGGTTCCCAATAAAACTAACTGATTTATCTTAATGTGCAGGGCAACCAACAGCTCAAGGGAAAGAGCATCTGGCATGTTGATAGTGGTTGCTCCTGGCACATGACAGGTAACATGTCCTGCCTCAAGAATTTCAAAAGAATTGGTGGAGGACATGTTGCTTTTGGGAATAATCTTGCAGGAGGTAAGATAAGTGGTAAAGGTGATGTGTCAGAAGGTAAGATGACATTTGAGGATTTGACAAATGCTGCAAAGTGCAAGTATAGTTACTATTGCCAGTGCAGAGTTACTACTGCTAGTGCAGAGTTACTACTGCCAGTGCAGAGTTACTACTGCCAGTGCAGAGTTACTACTGCCAGTGCAGAGTTACTACTGCCAGTGCAGAGTTACTACTGCTAGTGCAGAGTTACTACTGCCAGTGCGTAGTTAATACTGCTAGTGCACAGTTAATACTGCCAATGAGTAGTTAATACTGCTTAGCAGTTAATACTGCTTGTGTAGTTAATACTGCTCAGTCGTTAATACTGCTTATGTAGTTAATACTGCTCAGTCGTTAATACTGCTCAGTAGTTAATACTGCTTGTGTAGTTAATACTGCTCCGTTGTTAATACTGCTTAAGTAGTTAATACTACTTTGTTGTTAATACTGCTTAAGTAATTAATACTGCTGGGTAGTTAATACTGCCTTGCAGTTAATACTGCTCAGTCGTTAATACTGCAAATGTCGTTAATACTGCTTTTGAAAATCAAGGGCAAATACTGCTATAAATACCCCTGTTTGCCCGCCAAGGTTCATAACGACTCTTCGCATTAACTTCTTCTCTCTCTCGTTCTAACCTCTTCTCCCTAGAATCTCTGTGTTTTCTTTACAAATCCTCAGGAAGCACAACGATTATGGAGTTTGTCGACGAGCATAATGAGATTGCAATGCTTCAGAAGCCGAAGCAGGCCGAAGGATTTCATGAAATTGTGGATTTTCTCAAGTCCACTCATATTTCGTATGCCCTAACGGTGAATCCGACAATATACATCGAGCATCAGACGCAATTCTGGGCCAATGCCACCGTAGAATCCGAAGATGGGCATAAAGTCATTCAAACAAGGGTATGTGACAAACCCTTGAAAGTTTCAGAAGAACTCATTCGCATCACTCTTCGACTAGATGATGCCTCAGGTATATCTTCCATTCCCAATGAAGAACTATTCTCAACTTTACAAAGAATGGGGTATGAAGGTCCCATTGGAGTTTTTAAATTCTACAAGTCAAAGTTTTTTACTCAATGGAGATTCTTTGTTCATACCTTAATGCATTGTATTTCAAGGAAAACTACTGGATGGAGTGAGTTCAGCAGTACTATTGCTTATGCTCTAGTCTGCTTAGCCACTAACAGGAAGTTTAATTTTTCTCAAATGATTTTCAATGATCTTGTGGCAAACCTGGAATCCAAAAAGCGTTTCTATATGTATCCAAGGTTTGTTCAGGAAGTAATTACCAAGGAATTGATGGATATGCCTCAATTTGATGAGGTATATGTGCAAAATCCCCTACAGGGAAGGTTTTTTCAAATATGAAAAGACTTCCTAGGGACTCGGAAGGAGTTGACACACCATTGTTCTCTACAATGATGGTTGTGTCCCACACATTTGAAGGTATGGCATCAGGGTCAAGGCCCTCATTAGACACACCAGTTGATGACCAATCCCAACCTTCCATCACAAAAGAAATCCCTCAGTCCATTCTTGTACGACCCACTCCCAAAATAACCAAAAAGTTTGAAAGAAGAAAGGTACACAAGGTTCCTTCCCTTGCTGTATCTCCTAAGAGCCCGAAGCCTTTAAGCCCTCTGTTGGAGCATTCTCCAATGGAGAATATCGAAAGGGAAACCACAGGGGTGTCTCCCAACCCCAAGAAGGTGCTCACTAAGGAGAAGGTTGAGCATGTGAGTCGCAAGGCTGCCACTACTTCTGCTAGCAAAGAGAAGGCCAGTGGTAAAATAACTAAGCCCTTCCTCACGGCAACTCAGGGTGAGAAATCATCCAGAGGTCCCAGGTGCCAAGAAACCAAGGGGGTAGGTAGTGCTTTTGCTAGGCAAGAGACACCTGCTAAAACTTCCAATGATCCTTTAAGGGAGGTAAAAACTCCTAAACAGGGTGAGGATAGATATACGTACGAGGAATTGATGGAAACTATTGCAAATATCAACATTGAGGTCATGGATCAGAAAAAGGAAATTGATGAACTCAAGAAAGTGGTCCTCTATCAAAACTCACAGCTTGAGAAGCAAAGGAAGATGATCACTAAGTTGATGCACAGAAAGAAGAAAGCTCAGTTTGTCCTTAGGAGAAGAAACCCTACCAATGATGCTTCCAAAAAGGGGGAGTTAGACTCTGATCTAAACATGGAGGATGCAAACATTGAGGGGGAGTATGAGTATAAGGTTGAGGGGGAGACTAAGGAGGCTGCAGAAATTACAAAGGAAGCAGAAACAGAAACAGCAGCAGAAACCGTTACTGCTGCTGAGGTTGCAAAAGAAGTAGAAACAGAACCAGCAGTAGAAACAGATAATGCTGCAGTATCTAAGACTGAAGCAGCAGTATCTGAAAGTGAGAAGAAAGCAGAATATGTTCCTACAGTAACTAACGCAGAGATTGATGAAGAGATATATGGGATTGTGAAGGACAGTGTCGAAGCAGCAGTATTAAAGGTCATAAAAGAAGCAGTAACAGCTATAGCAGTAGAAATGGTTACTGCTGCTGAAAACCAACAGGCAGCAGAAACTGTTAGTGCTGCTAAAAGCCACAAAGAAGAAACAGCTAAAACCACTCCTGAAGCTGTTAAATCTTTCAAAAGAACAAAGAGGCCAAGAACAATGACAATAGCCTCAAACAAGAAAGATGTAAAGAAGCCAAGGGTGGATCCAACTGTAGAAGAAGCCCAGGAGGAAGCAGTGAAAGAGAAATCTGGTCTAAAAGTTGCTGAAGAAGAAGTGGCAACTTCATCAGGCCAACCAAGCAATGTACAATCACTGCCAAATGCTCAAAGTGATTTGTATATTACTGTGGTTAATACTAATCCAATCCAAGCTGAACCAATATCTTCTATGGCTCCTGAAATCATCTTCTGGGACACATTGAAAGATGGAAGAAAGGAGTTCATCAGAATCAAAAGGGCAGATGGAAAGTTTGAAGTTTGTCCTACTTGGGGAAAACTTATCAGAACATGCTCTAGATCTGACTTGGAAGAGATGTTCAAGGTGGGAATGAGGCTATATGGAAACATGCTGACAGAGCAAGGTATGTCTATCACCAAGATGGTTCTTGAATACTTGTGCTTAATGTTCAAACCAGAAGCAGTTCAGTATTTGATGGCAAGGAATTTTCAAGTCATTACCAACTAGATGCTCATTGAGAATTGTGGAGTGTATGTCATCTCTCTTGACAATACATTTCATGAATATTATTTGGTGGATGTTGTATACAAGCACAACATGAAAAAGTTGAATGGAATGTTGCATGCTAAGTTGGTGAGTGACAAAGACTCTAAGATGGCAAGATACCTTGTAAAAAGGATTCTCAATCAAAGTCTGGGATTGGATCCAAATTTATGCGTTGATGATTAGGTTTTGGAAGCATCATCTGAAGAACTTAACTTCTCATCCTGAAAAGTCAAGTTAGGGGGAGATTGTTGGGAACTGAAGATATGCTAAGTATGGTTAGTACTGCCAGAACAACATTACTACTGCCAGATCAAGTTAGTACTGCTAGTTCAATGTTAGTGCTGCCAGAACAAAGATACTACTGCTAGTTCAAGGTTAGTACTGCTGAGATATTAATACTGCTGGAACATTATTAATACTGCTTATGTGAGGTTAGTACTGCTTGTCAAAGTTACTACTGCAAGTCATGGTTAATACTGCTGAACAAAGTTAATACTGCTGGTATATTACTACTGCTGGAATATCATTAATGCTGCTGAACAAAGTTAATACTGCTGGTATATTACTACTGCTGGAATATCATTAATGCTGCTGATCAAAAGTTAGTACTGCTGGTGTCTTACGAAAACTGTTAGTACTGCTTGGGCATATCAAACATTACTACTGCTGAAAGATTATTAGTACTGCTTGAGAAGAATGAAGTTACTACTGCTTGTGATCAGAACATGGAATGCGAGATTGAAGGAGATAAAGATGGATTGATTGAAGATATACTTAAAAGAATATTCTGAAGATCAATCTTATTTTGATAGTTATCTTGTAATTATTCAGTATATATATTTATTGATAGATAGCTATTAACTACACGAGATAGAAGAGAAAATAATACGTGTGAAAAAGAATTCGATATCGTTTTCAGAGAGAATTAACCTCAAGGTTTAAGAACCCTATTTCTAGAGAAGTAGAAGTCGTCTTGTTGAGCCTGTTCAACAAGATTGAGGTTTGGTTGTTAATATTGTGAGTCGAAACAGTGAAGACAAAAATTGTGTGTTTTCTGATATTCTGTTCATTGATTGTGAGAATTAAAGTTCTATTCCGCAGATTCTTTAATTCTGAATTCTAAGTATTAATTATCTTGTTAAGATTCGATCCTGACATTTTAAATGGATCAAAAATGTGTTTTGGAACTGAAAATAAATGTATGGAAGAGGGTCAAATCGGTTTTTGCATGCAAAGGAATAAGAATATTGGTTAAAAAGATCATATGGGAGCACATGCACAAGGTGTGGTTTTGACAGCTTGCTGTCAGATTCCACACCCCACTTCAAAGGGTCATATCTCACTCAATATAACTCCAAATTGAGTAATTCTTTTTCTGGAAATCATTTTTATGTGTTAAGATTCAAACCTAAGTGGTTTCACTAAAAAACTCACAGATTTCATCTACCAAACAGTACTCACAAAATCAGTACGCAAACAGCAACATTTTCTGTCGGGTTTTACGTCGTGTATTCTTTCATGTACTTAAACACGTCCAAAAATTATGAAACTTATGCCAAAGGTTCCTAACTCACTGAACTTCTTGGACACAAAATATCATGACCAAACTATACCTGGAAGTTATCCAATGATGGACACAAAGTGACACTAAAAATCTGGACATCAAAGGACTATTTCTGACGATTTGGATAATTAGTACCGAACTCTCTAGACAAAAACTTACTAGTGACCTTACGTTGATAGGATCGAAGTAGGATCATCTCGAGGTACTTGTGCGAGATTCCCGGACTCTATCGCTTATCAAGTGAGTTTTCGCAGCCCCTTTTTACTATTTTATACATTTTGGGGTGAAAAGCATGTCACGATTTTATTACGCATCAATTTCACTGTTTATTCAAAATACTGAATATTTTCTCCGTATACTTATGCGCTATGGTATGTATGCTTATGTTAGTTGATTCTGAGTTTTGCTATTAAGTCCCCGGTGATTCTACATTACCCATTAGCTCATTGTGCGAGCCGCTTGGAATATTATGGATAACGTTATTTGGTTGACTCCCCACTCACCTCGCGAGTGCATAGTTACCGTCTTCTTTATCATGTTTGTGAGGAACATGTGTCTAAATGGTCTTACCCATGTGAAATGATTTCACCGCTGAGGTAGGACGTAAGGGGCGTGGAACAGTCAGTAGGTTTGGGTAGTGGCTCATTACTTTAACATATATTGCATACGATACTATACCTTGCGCATGTTGACAACTAAAATCTTTATCCATTGTGCGGATTTACAAAGATGCTTTGAAACTACAACCGATTACTCAATCCATTGTGCGGATTAAAATTGTTTTCTATGACAAACTTATATCCACTTGTGCGGATTAAAACTGTTTTCTATGACAAACTTATATCCACTTGTGCGGATTAAAACTGTTTCTATGACAAACTTTGATGTACTCATAAAACCTGTGAACTCACCAACTATTCAATAGTTGACCCTCTCATTTACATGCTTTTCAAGAAATAGCAAGTAAGATTGGAATTTTAGAAGGCACCTCAAGTAGCTGCATTCAACACGTTTTTCCTTATCATGTCAAATTGTGTTTTGGACAAACTTTATATTTTTGGAACAAGATGTATCTTTTGTAAACTTTTTATGCTATGATGATTGTGTGTTGTCTTCTACCTTACGCAATGAAATCTTTAGTTGTGACATCCCGTATTTCCGCTTTAGCGGGGTGTGACAGAAATGGTATCAGAGCCGAAGGTTATAGAGAATACCGGTCTTTTCATTGGAAAAACCCAACTATAACCAAAAGTCCAAAACTGACATGAAAATAACTGAACCTACTACTAGTATAACTAAGTCTAGAATGGTATTAACAGACTTTAATTAAACATAGCCTGATCACCTATGTTCGATTAAGGAAGGTTAATGCGAGACTAGAAATGGTTATAGTAGGAGTATGTCAATTTTTACTTGCACTCTCTAGAAGCATGCTTAGTGCGTAGACATTGTATAGGATAGACATATCACTTATGCGATTAGTTACTAAGTACACTTTTGCTTCAGTTTCACTATGTCATCATCGTCACCATCCTACACTCCCGATTCTTACTTGACCGATGTGTCGGATCACGTCGCTGGTCAACCTCAAGTCAACCAACCCGAGCATCCGGGAAAATGAGAATCCTAGGAGCACTGAATCAGAACCGGAAGTGTCGAGCGAGCGAGATCCTTACGACGGACCGAGGGTGTCGCCAACCCCGGTACTACCCCGACTGACCCCAATAATTGTCCAACCGAACCCTAGAGGGCCCTGTATTAGGCAAACGGCGAGAAAAAGCATCCCGATCCCGATCCGAGTAACGCTTAGGTCAGAACGTCCGGAGGCGCCGGAGCCGTCGCGTATAATCACCGGCATGCTAATCGGACGAGTGTCCGGAATGCCTTGGGCGGAAGAGCAGCACTTAAGGGCAATGACGACCGAAATACAAGGCTGTCAGGTTTTGGAGAGCGTTAAGACGGTTAGGCGGACCGCGATGACGGCGGAGCTTGCATGAGTGATTGGAGGAGTAGTACTCGCTATGCTTGTGTTGATGATTTTGATAGTTGTGTATTTGGGATGGTTTTGATTAGTATGATTGATAGTTTGGCAGCTTTTGATAAGCCTTTTAGGTTCAGAGGAAAACATTTTCTTGTGGTTATTATAAACTAAGTATTTTGGGTAATTTTAAGTGATTGATTGTATTAGATCTAAAAACTTTAGTATTGATGTAGGATGAACCTCGAAATTTTGGTATTGGTGGCATTATCTAAAAATAGGAATGAATTTTTATATTGATGTTATCTGGATCACGGATAGGAAGATAGTGAGAATATCGGAGAAAAGGCTCAAGACTCTAGGCAGTTCAATGGTCCACACCCAAAGTGTAACAAATGTAACTACCATCATGTGAAATCCCAAATCTCTAGCAATAAAAATCTCTAGCAATAAGATATGAATGTAGTGAGAGAGAATCTAGAGAGCAAATATGTCATCCATGTATTGATCTCAAAGGATTACAAAAGGTTTCTAAAAGATTACAAAAGCTTACTAACAAATGAACTAGACAAGCCTATTTATACCCATGACATACAAGGTATAAAGGCATTCACAATACTGTATAGACTCATACAGTACATTGACTTTTACAGTAAATCTTGAATACAACAATGCTCTAACAATCTCCCCCTTTGGATTCAAGATTTAAAAAAAATATGACAGCAGTCTTCAGCTCTTTGTAAAGTCAATCTTCTCAAACAGACACTCTATCAAACCATCTTCAAATAGCTTTATCTCCACTAGTTCACGGCGAACTATATGCTTTGACACTCTTTAAGAACTCAGCTTTGAAGAATCTTCAGACAAACATGAAAAGTCATTGTCTTTTTCTTTGAAAAGTCAATCTTCTTCAATAAAATCTTCAACAGATTGTCTTCAAGTCTTGAACATGAAATTCCGATCTTTGTATAAAACCATCAATTAGGAACAAGATGAATCAGAAACGATTAGAGTTTGGATCAGAAATATGTGAAACCATCCACATTGTTGAACTTTTAGGTGTAAGCGCATTCCGAGAACCACTCAGAACTAAGATAACCAAATTCAGCAACATTTAGACTTCACATGATCCTTCTCCCCTGATCTTCAGTCTTTGTTCACGAATCATTGACTTGAAAGCTCTTAGACATGAGATATCTTTGACATGAAATTGAATTAAACATTTCTCCCCCTTTTTCGATGAAAGTGAGCATCATTATCATCGAAAACCTTCTTCAATTTCAGTCGCGTCACTGAGTATTACTAACAATATCCTCCTTAGTGGATAACCTTGCTCCCCCTCAAAATAAGAATTCTGGAGCAATTTGTTTTCTCCCCCTGAAAGTATGCATATATTTCAATAACGCACAATATACAAATTTTAAAAAATTTACACAAGGAAAATAAAATTCATTGAACTTCATTTTATAACTACTAACATTTGATCATTTGAATGCTTTACAAAAGAAATTCAACTTAATGAAATTTATCAATATTTCAATCAAATGAAATCAAATGCATGTGTTTGGATTCAAAAACAAGACATCATTGCATATCAAGTTACAAACGTTCAGTTTCAACCCCTTTATTAAATCTATTTGGTGTGCTAGCATGCGAAATATGATTAGCATCAAGCGTATGCAATTCTAAAACATATAAGAATACTTTGCTCTACTCACACTATTTGTCCAAAATCAGAATTTCATAAATTTACGGGTTTATCGCGACTTTGTATTTTCCCCAAGTTTCAAGAGATGTGTGCTCTTTGGCATCTTTTGATTTTATACACATTTGAATCTTTTGATTTTGTACTCATTGGCATCTTTTGATTTTGTGCGCATTGGCATCTTTTGATTCTGTGCTCATTGGCATCCTTTGATTTTGTGCACATTGGCATCTTTTGATTTTGTGCTCATTGGCATCTTTTGATTTTGTGCTCATTGGCATCTTTTGATCAAAAAGTTTAGTAAGAATAAGATACACCGTTAAACATGACTTTCTATCTGGTTCTATAGCAGGATTTGGGTCAGCAGATCCCAGACCAGTTGGCCTTAGGTGCTAGGTGACGAGCACCCCTTAGAACTTAATTTCCCAAACCAGAAAGGCCACATCGATATATCTTAAACCCATTTGTACCAGTAGAACATGGCTTTCTATCTGGTTCTATTGCAGGATTTAGGTCAGCCGATCCCAGACCAGTTGATCTTAGGGACTAGGTGTCGAGCACCCCTTAGGACTTACTCTCCCAAACCAGAAAGGCCACAGGCACAAACTTTCAAACTAAATGATAGTGCAATAATTTTATCTCAATCACTTGGTTCTAAAACATAGTGTTTTGCCCATATTTTCATTTCCATCCATCATTCTGACATATAGGCTTTTTGAGCATTATATTCTATATATATCCAGATTCACATAACTTTGAGCATTCAGCATAATTTCATTCATGTTTTGCTTACCTTTCGATTTATTTCAGAGGTGAAAATTGAAGCAAATCTAACTCAGATAGTACAAAGTTTCTTGTAAAATCATCTTTTAGCACACATTTAATTCATTGAATGAAAATTGAAAATTTCATCTTATTGAATTAAATTTGTAAAGTTTCAAGTTTTCAAATCAGTAGAAACAAATATAATCCAATGTTACCTTTTGCCACTTGTTCCTTGAAACAAAAATATATAGCAGTTAAGGATATCACCTGAGAAGTATGAGTTCTAAACTGATTTGTTTAGAAATCTTAGTCTTTGAAGTACGGGTTCTAAACTGATTTGTTTAGAAGCCAAAGTCGTTGAAGCACGGGTTTTGAACTGATATGTTCAAAAGCCATTAATATTTGTCTCCCCCTTAATGGTACAAATATTTTTCAAAAAATACGCCGCTTCTCTTCTGTTTTCAGTCATGTGTGTGGTATGTATCTACAATTCAGTACAACACATGAAGAACCTGCAAAACAGATTAAGCAGATTTTGGTACCCAATGGCATTTGGGTCCTAGTGGGTTAGGTGTAGATTTCTTACAAGGAATACTGTAAGAACCATACCAATAAGAAGTATAATCTTTATGCACAAAATCATTTGATCCACAGTAAGAACAACAGATTTTCTTATGTGCCAACCTAATCAGATGATTTACAGAATAAATAGGATTAGGTTTAGCATAAGATTTACCTTTTGGCGCATTGTTCTTCTTTTCATTTGATGTGGATACAGATGATTTTGGCACTTCTTTCTTTGGAACTGTTGTGCCTTTTACTCTCCATTCCATCTTCACCCTCTTGAAGACTGGAACTTCTTCAGGTTTGGAAGTATTAACTTTAGGCACTTGTGTTTTGTTATCTGATTTATCATACAGAGGATTATAGAAGAGATTTGTTGAACGAATCCGACCTTTTGAGAAATATGTTGATCTATTAAATTGTTTAGAAGAAATGTTTTTAAAACTTGAACTTGAAGCAGTTTTAAAAGAGCATTCAGAATCATTTGAATCAACAAATGGAGTCTGAAAGATAGAATTATGACCGGTCTGCTTTGAGACATCAAATTTAAAAATGACGTCTTCAAGTTCTTTGACTTTGTTTATTAAAACATTTTTCTCTTTAGAAATTAGATCAAATTTCTTTTGGAGATCAGATTTGATCAACTGGTCCTTCATAATATCAGCTGATAAACCAGATAATCTTTTGGTAAGATTAAGAATCACATCTTCAAAATATACACGTTCCGATTCAAAATCTTTTTCCAAAAACCTTCTTTTATCAGTAATCTCTTTGAAAATTTCCATATTTTTCTTTTTAAGAGTTTTACTTTCCTTTTCAAAGAGATTTTTCTTTTCCGTGAAATCTTTTCTTTCCTTTTCCAAAAGATTTTCTAATTCAGAGATTTTTATGGAAAGTTCAGAACTTTTAATCTCAAAAAAATTTCGTTCAGTTTCAAATTTAGCTCTTTCTTTTTCGAGCTTGTCTTTTTCTAAAAATAAAACTTTCTCAAAGTCAGAAACTTGTTTTGAAAGTTTTATACAATTAAGTTCAATTATTTCCTTTTCTTTAAGAATCTTCTCTCTCCTGTCTTCAATGCTCTTCAGATCAGCATTTTCCTTTTTAAGAGTTGTTACTTTCTCTTGAAGTTTCTCGATTTGATCGTGCAGACTTGAGTTGTCTTTGTCTTTCTTTGTTTCAAGACCTGCAATATAAACTTCAAGATCAGTTATTCTTTTAGTAAGTTTAGCATTTGAAGAAGAAATGTCTAAAATTTGTCTTTTCAGATTAACATTTTCTTCTTCCAATGCTTTATTTAAAATAGGAGTTGAAGAATTTGAAGCATTGTCTTTAGAAGGAGTTTTTGATTTTAAGGATGATTCTGTTAAAATGACTTGTTGCAACACTACATTATTTGGTTTAACAGAAACATGTGGTTTAGAAGGTGTTTCTGTTATAATAACTTGTTGCAACATTTTATTATTTGGTTTAACAAAAACTTTTGCAATTGGAGGAATCTCCTTTTTCAAAGTTTGCTTCAAATCTTCACCACTGCTTTTAACAATAACTTGTTGTAAAACCATTTTGAAAATTGCTAGAAATTGATCGTTCAGAAGATCAAGCAGTTAGTGTAAGAAAAAATTACACTTATGAGAATTTAACCAACATTCCTAAGAATTCGGATGCTCAATTCGGATGCTCAATTCGGATGATCAATTCGGATGCTCAATTCGGATAATCAATTCGGACTTGATAGATTTCGAAATCCTCCAATTCGAACTTAACAGCGTTCGAATTCACTCAATTCGGATGTACTAAGGTTCGAATTCACTCAATTCGAATGTACTTAGGTTCGAATTCACTCAATTCGAATGTACTTAGGTTCGAATTCACTCAATTCGAACTCAACAGGGTTCGAATTCTATACTTAGGAAAATTTAATCAACTCAAATCAATACACAAGTTCTCAATTCGAATCTAACAGGGTTCGAATTCTCTACAATTCGAATCTAATAGGGTTCGAATTCTATGAATTCGAATTCTTCTTGAGTCGAATTCTACACTTGTGATGCCAAGAACAATCCGAATTCTCTATGAATGTTCCGAATTCTCTTTGAATGATCCGAATTCACCAAGAATGATCCGAATTTTGCACTTCGAACTTCAAAATCACTTAATCTGCCATAACTTCTTCAATTCTTGATCAATTGTGATGAATCTTATATCAAATTGTTCGTAATTGAAAACCGCACACTTTTTCTGTTGATTGCAATTCACAATTCGATCAATTTGAACAGATTAAGATCAAAACAGTGATCTTGAAGTTTTCGAAAAAAAATTCAAGAATCGATTAGATCTGTCAATTCTGTGCAGATTTTGATGTTAATCCAAGAATTAAAAGTGTTCAGGAAGCAAATCCGAATGCCATGATGCAAAGAATTGATTCAAAAACTCAAAATCTGGAAAAACTTCATGTCTGAATGATAAGACTTCAGATGAACAGTAAAAGCCACTTGGTCCGAATTCTTGAAGAACAGTGTAAAAATTCTTCAATTTGGTCTTCGATCTGCTTGAATCTTCTGTTTAGCTCTGATACCAATTGTGAAATCCCAAATCTCTAGCAATAAGATATGAATGTAGTGAGAGAGAATCTAGAGAGCAAATATGTCATCCATGTATTGATCTCAAAGGATTACAAAAGGTTTCTAAAAGATTACAAAAGCTTACTAACAAATGAACTAGACAAGCCTATTTATACCCATGACATACAAGGTATAAAGGCATTCACAATACTGTATAGACTCATACAGTACATTGACTTTTACAGTAAATCTTGAATACAACAATGCTCTAACACATCATGAAGGAGCCTGCCCTGTTGTGGCGATTGTAAACGAGTGGGTCATTACACCAAGTACTGTAGGATGGAAAAGGGTGTCATTGATGGGAGAAGGGTATGTTTCGAGTGCGGAAGTCAGGATCACTTCCGGAGTAAGTGCCCGAGATTGGGTAAAAGGCCAAGCAATAGCAACAGTGGGAATCATGCTAGGGAAACCAATCAGGGAAACCAAGGAGGCCAAGATCGAGGACGGGTATTTGTCATCGGAGTTGACGAAGCACGTCGCGACCCTAATATGGTGACAGGTACGTTTCTCCTAAACGACAATTATACATCAGTATTATTTGACACTGGAGCCGATAGGAGCTTTGTTTCGTTAGAATTTAGGCCTTTGATCAATCTAAAATCTATGAAGATGCCGAATGCTTATATTGTTGAGGTTGCTATGGATATGAATTTGAGACTAAGGGTGTAATTATAGACTGTACCTTGAATCTAGCAGATAAATTGTTTAGCGTTGATCTTATTCCTATTGAATTGGGGAGTTTTGACGTAGTAATAGACATGGATTGGTTATCCAAGAATCGAGCGGAGATCTGTTGTTTTGATAAGACGATTAGAGTACCTTTGCAAGACGGAGAAACCCTAGTCATACAAGAAAACAAAGTCGGAAGAAGCCTAGAGATAGTATCAAGTGTGAAAGTACATAAGTATTTGAGGAAGAAGTGCGTTACATTTTTGGCACTCATAGTTGAGAAGAAGTCTGAGGAAAGGCGTATCCAAGACATTCCGGTGGTGAAGGATCACCCGGAGGTGTTCCCCGACGATTTGCCTGGACTCCCCCCGTTTAGACAAGTGGAATTTCAAATTGACCTCATACCTGGAGCAGCACCCGTAGCTAAGGCACTGCTTAGCACCTGCCGAAATACAAGAGTTGTTAAGCCAACTCCAAGAACTTTTGGACAAGGACTTTATTAGGCCAAGTTCCTCGCCTTGGGGAGCTCCAGTCATGTTCATCAAGAAAAAAAAGGGGATGGATCGTTTCGAATGTGCATCGATTATGGGGAGCTAAATAAGTTGACAATCAAGAACCGATATACTCTCCCTCGAATAGATGATTTATTCGACCAATTGCAAGGCGCAACTTATTTATCAAAGATTGATCTTCGATCAGGTTATCACCAGTTAAGAGTCCGCAAGGAGGACATTCCTAAGACAGCTTTTAGGACACGATATGGACACTACGAGTTTTTAGTTATGCCTTTCGGATTAACAAATGCATCAGTTGTGTTCATGGATTTAAGGAACAGGGTATGCAGACCATACCTTGACAAGTTTGTGATCGTGTTTATCGATGAGAAATTGATCTACTCTCGAAGTAAGGAGGATCACCAACAACACTTAAGATTAATTCTAGGACTTCTTAAGGAACATAAACTTTACGCCAAATTCTCTAAGTAGGGATTTTGGATTAGAGAGGTACACTTTCTTGGTCATGTGATTGGAGAGAAAGGAATTCACGTGGACCCGGCTAAAGTAGAAGCCGTTAAGAAATGGGAAGCTCCAAAAACCCCAACAGAAATTCGTCAATTCTGGGTATGGCGGGTTATTATGGGCGATTTATCGAGAACTTCTCAAGAATTGCTAAACCACTCACAACACTGACTCAAAAGGATAGGAAATTCATTTGGGGAGAACCGCAAGAGGAGGCGTTCCAGCTATTGAAGAGAAAGCTGTGCAATGCACCAATTCTAGCGTTACCAGAAGGAACATAAAATTTTGTGGTGTATTGTGATGCATCACATCAGGGATTAGGTTGCGTAGTAATGCAAAATGATAAGGTGATAGCATACGTCTCGAGACAATTAAAAGTTCATGAGAAGAACTATACCACACACGATTTAGAGCTTGGAGCTGTGGTGTTCGCGTTAGAGATTTGGAGACATTATTTGTACGGCACTAAATGCACTATCTTCACCAATCATAAGAGTCTTCCGTATATCCTAGACCAGAAAATGCTCAACATGAGACAAAGGAGATGGGTAGAACTACTCAGCAATTACTATTATGAAATTCGCTATCATCCAGGCAAGGCCAATGTAGCGGCCGATGCCTTGAGTAGGAAGGAAAGGGTAAAGCCTTCACGTGTACGAGCAATGGGAGCGCTTGTACAAACGAGTTTAAAGACTCGAATTCTTGAAGCTCAGATCGAAGCAATGAAAACGGAAAACCTGAAGGACGAGACCCTTCACGGTATGGAAAGTAGATTTGAAACTAAGGTTGATGGAGTACGTTATTTCAAGGACATAATTTGAATTCCGAAAGCCAACGACGTACGAGAAATGGTTCTGGACGAAGTCCACAAGTCTAGATATCCAATTCATCCGGGAGCGGATAAGATGTACAAGGACTTAAGGGAATATTATTGGTGGCCAGGAATGAAGAAAGACATTGCCTTGTACGTAGGGAAATGTTTGACTTGCTCAAAGGTCAAACCTTTATACTAAAAACCATCTGGTTTGCTGCAACAACCAGAGATTCCCCAGTGGAAATGGGAACAAATAATCATGAATTTTATAACCAAACTCCCGAGAACTGCCAAAGGGCATAACTCGATTTGAGTTATAGTAGACCGATTCCCGAAATCTACACATTTCCTACCGATTAGGGAAGATTATAAGATGGAAAAGCTTGCTCAGATCTACATCAAGAAAATTGTTACACGTCATGGAGTCCCAATTTCCATCACATCAGATAGAGATAGCCGTTTCACATCTCGGTTTTGGCAGTCACTCCAAAGAGTGTTGGGTACGCAATTGAATTTGAGTACTGCCTACCATCCTCAAACGGATGGGCAAAGTGAACAAACTATTCAAACGTTGGAAGACATGCTTCGGCATGCGTTTTAGACTTCGGAGGAAGTTGGAATAATCACTTACCTTTGGTCGAGTTTTCTTATAGCAATAGCTATCACACCAGTATTCAGTGTGCGCCATTTGAAGCTTTGTATGGACGCAAGTGTTGTTCACCCCTTTGTTTGTTAGAATTTAGAGATAGACATAAAGCATCCAGAGATCGTCAGAAAAGTTATGTGGATAATCGTAGGAAGCCCTTTGAATTCCAAATTGGTGATAGAGTGCTTCTAAAGGTATCACCATGGAAAGGAATAGTCCGGTTTGGAAGACGAGGAAAGTTGAGCCCTCGATATATTGGACCAATGGCATACAGGTTGGATTTGCCAAAGGAGTTAAGTGTTATCCATGACACGTTTCATGTGTCGAACCTCAAGAAATATTTAGCTGACGATTCATTAATCATACCTCTGGAAGAAGTTCAGATTAACGATAAGTTGCATATCATGGAAGAACCAATTGAAATCCTCAATAGAAAAAGTTAAGCGTCTTAAGCAAAGTAATATTTCGATTGTAAAAGTTCATTGGAACACAAGGCGTGGGCCTGAGTATACATGGGAATGAGAGGATTACATGAAACATATGTATCCTCATCTTTTTGCTAACAAAACCGGTTAAGGACGGAAGTTCTTGAATTTCGGGACGAAATTCTTTTAACCGGGGGAGACTGTGACAACCGTCAAATTTACACCTCAGGTTAGAACTACACTGGATATCTCATTTTCTCATGACATAGTTCACACAGTGAAATTTTAGCAGTAAACGTGGTACGATAGGAAAATTCGAGAAATTTTGCCTAAGAAACCCTCGAATTAGGAAATTATCCATAAATCTCATAAAATGACAACTTAACCTACATTTATACTACAAGTATTTATATATTTGACAATTTATGTATTTCAAACAAATTATATATAAATACTTTATTTTTATATAATTACTTTGTATTTTTATTTATTAAGAAAAATACTTGTATTTTAGAAATTAATCAAAAAGATTAGACTTTTGTATTTTATATTTTTTTTATCACACTACCCCCCCCCCCCCCCCCCCTCTCAACTTTCCTTATGTATTTCTTTTTAGTCATTTCATTTCACTAGCAACATTTCATTCTCTCATCCTATTCTCTCTCAATCTTCAAATCTTCAAACCTTCATCCATCTTCAACCAACAATTCAGCCCCTAAATCATCTTCTTTCAAAAGATCAAAAGAGTTCAAGGTAAATACAAGTGTGTTGGGTGAAATCAACACACACTCTTTTCTTTAAATTTCATTTTCTTACACTTTTATGGATGTTCTTCATCTTCTTCTACACATTCTTTAACTTCTTAAAAATCATCTTTATATATCTTAATGTTTGTAGATTTATCACCATAACACCTAATTGTTATTAAAAAGGTGATGAATCCAAAATCAAACCTATGTTAAGATCAAATATGAACTTTTAAAACACATGCATGTGGTTTTCTTGAGAAATCAATATCTTTTTATTCAAGAGTTTTATGAGTAAGTCTTTGAAATCCACTAAAAACATACTTAAACAAACATGCATGAGCTCAAAATGCACAATTTTAAGTTGCATGTTGATGTTCTTGACATGAACATCAACATTCTTCAAAATGAGTCTTTTTCAAGAATTTATAAAAGTTGAGATGATGGGTAACTTGCATGTATTTTAAATGGATCAAAAATGTGTTTTGGAACTGAAAATAAATGTATGGAAGAGGGTCAAATCGGTTTTTGCATGCAAAGGAATAAGAATATTGGTTAAAAAGATCATATGGGAGCACATGCACAAGGTGTGGTTTTGACAGCTTGCTGTCAGATTCCACACCCCACTTCAAAGGGTCATATCTCACTCAATATAACTCCAAATTGAGTAATTCTTTTTCTGGAAATCATTTTTATGTGTTAAGATTCAAACCTAAGTGGTTTCACTAAAAAACTCACAGATTTCATCTACCAAACAGTCCTCACAAAATCAGTACGCAAACAGCAACATTTTCTGTCGGGTTTTACGTCGTGTATTCTTTCATGTACTTAAACACTTCCAAAAATTATGAAACTTATGCCAAAAGTTCCTAACTCACTGAACTTCTTGGACACAAAATATCATGACCAAACTATACCTGGAAGTTATCCAATGATGGACACAAAGTGACACTAAAAATCTGGACAGCAAAGGACTAACTTTTAATCCCATTTCATCATTTTATGATGAAATTGTGGAATATATATGTATATCTTATATTATATATATCTATGCAATTTATTTAATTATACATTTTATTATTCGTATCCCGTTTCATCCTTTTATGGTGAAATGATGGAATATACATATATATAACATATTTATATATATTTACGCAATTTATTTATTCTTTATCCCATTTCATCATTTTATGATGAAATTGTGGAATATACATATATACTATACATTTATATTTATGCATTTTAAATACTTTTCTTTACATTTAAGACCTTTAATCTTATCGTTCTTACGATAAAATTTCGGTTTATATATATATATATATATGTGTATTATATATATACACGTTCTTTAAAACCCTTTTCGTTACTTATTGTGACGAAATTTCGGAAACTTTAATCTAAACAAGAACAATGTATACACTTGTTACGTTATAATATTAAAACATAACGAGGCATTTTATGACGATTTGGATAATTAGTACCGAACTCTCTACACAAAAACTTACTAGTGACCTTACGTTGATAGGATCGAAGTAGGATCATCTCGAGGTACTTGTGGGAGATTCCCGGACTCTATCGCTTATCAAGTGAGTTTTCGCAGCCCCTTTTTACTATTTTATACATTTTTGGGTGAAAAGCATGTCACGATTTTATTACGCATCGATTTCACTGTTTATTCAAAATACTGAATATTTTCTCCGTATACTTATGCGCTATGGTATGTATGCTTATGTTAGTTGATTCTGAGTTTTGCTATTAAGTCCCCGGTGATTCTACATTACCCAGTAGCTCATTGTGCGAGCCGCTTGGTATATTATGGATAACGTTATTTGGTTGACTCCTCACTCACCTCGCGAGTGCATAGTTACCGTCTTCTTTATATGTTTGTGAGGAACATGTGTCTAAATGGTCTTACCAAATGATTTCACCGCTGAGGTAGGACGTAAGGGGCGTGGAACAGTCAGTAGGTTTGGGTAGTGGCTCATTACTTTAACATATATTGCATACGATACTATACCTTGCGCATGTTGACAACTGAAATCTTTATCCATTGTGCGGATTTACAAAGATGCTTTGAAACTACAACCGATTACTCAATCCATTGTGCGGATTAAAACTGTTTTCTATGACAAACTTATATCCACTTGTGCGGATTAAAACTGTTTTCTATGACAAACTTATATCCACTTGTGCGGATTAAAATTGTTTCTTTGACAAACTTTGATGTACTCATAAAACCTGTGAACTCACCAACTATTCAATAGTTGACCCTCTCATTTACATGCTTTTTAGGAAATAGCAAGTAAGATTGGAACTTTAGAAGACACCTCAAGTAGCTGCATTCAACACGTTTTTCCTTATCATGTCAAATTGTGTTTTGGACAAACTTTATATTTTTGGAACAAGATGTATCTTTTGTAAACTTTTTTTGCTATGACGATTGTGTGTTGTCTTCTACCTTACGCAATGAAATCTTTAGCTGTGACATCCCGTATTTCCGCTTTAGCGGGGTGTGACATCTGGTATCCAAAACATTCTGGCTTTTAACTTATAGCATATACTGATGCAAACCATCCAGGATGCAAGCTAGATAGGAAACGCACATCTGGCAGTTTTCAACTGCTTGGAAGAAAGCTAGTGAGTTGGTTATCCAAAAAGCTTAAATGTATGTCAACCTCTACTACTGAAGCAGAGTATGTTGCTGCAGCTAGTTGTTGTTCTCAAGTTATATGGATGAAGACTCAACTCAAAGACTAAGGTCTAGAGTTTGACAAGGTGCCTATCATGTGTGATTCCAAAAGTGCAATAGCCATCACTGCAAACCCATTACAGAATTCCAAGACAAAGCATATTGATGTTAGGTACCACTTTATAGAAGATCATGTTGAGAAAGGTACAATTGAAGTGTACTTTGTCTCAAGAGCTTATCAACTCGCTGATCTATTCACCAAAGCCCTTAATGAGAAGAGATTTAACTTTTTGATCAGTAAGTTGGGTATGCACAATATGTCTACTTGATCTTAAATCAAGTGACCAAAGCCTCTAGTTGTACTAACTAGAGACTCTATAAATCAGAGATGTAGCATATTCTTTACTTTCATATATCAAAGCCCTTAAATGTACTAATAAGAGGCTCTGTGTTTCCTTTTATGAGAATAGTTTTGTTTTTCCATAATTTCTTGTCAAAAAGAGCCTCTGATCATACTAACTAGAGCCTCTTGTCAATATCTTATCTTGTTTGATCCAAGCATAGTTTTATGGGGAGAAAAGAAGTATTCAACTTTCAAGGGGGAGCAAGTGCAAAACTTAGAACCTCTGAGTGTATAGACCAGAGCTTCTGACTTGAAACTCAAAGCCTCTGTCTCTACGATTAAGAGCCTATGTTCATCAAAACAGGTATAACTTTAGTTATTTTTATTTTTGGGAGAACCAAATGTTTTTAAGAAAGGAAAACATCATACATGATGGTCTCAAGCATTATTGTTGAATATAACAAGAGAGACTTGATTATTTTTATGATAAGTTAGAACACGAATAATAAATAATGATATATTCTAAAAAAAGCTAATATCCAACATAATGTTTGTAGCTATATAGTTGCGCTATATGATATAAGATATTGGGAAGAAGACCATGCAACTCTGCAACTGTATTGGGGTATTGCTGCAGACATTCTCCTCAGAGGGATGAATATCAATTCCTACAAATAAAAGCAAAAGAATCCAAATTTGTATCAAAATCACAACTAACATTTCATATAAATGTTCAACTATCATGTCAAAAGGTCGTTGACTTGGCAAGTATATCTCATGTGAATGTATGTCTCATAAACAAGAAACAAAAAGATATGCATAATAAAAACAAATCATCAAGAAATATTACAAGATTGAGTACCTGACTATAGTTCGTCCTTTCTGGAATCGTGATACTCGCTTGTTTTATCCTTATCGATATTCATGTTAATGAAATCAATAATCTTTTCATTGCTTCTGTTTCCATCATATGGAAGTAAGTTTCCGCTTGCTGACTTCAAGTACAATGTAGGGTAACCCTTAATGTCAAACCCTTCATGTACAATATCATTTGCAGTAGCATCCTATATATACAAATACAAATTTAGTACATAAAGAAATAACTGAATCAGCTTCACACAAAAGATGCAGTATGTACTAGAAAACAAAAAGGCATAATTAGTTACTACATACACTAAAACCAAACCAAATGGACTCTTATCCCACCCCAAGGTATGATAACATGTATGCATACCTCACCATTATCTTGAGTGATAGAAAGGATGATTCCAAGAAGACCCTAACTTGAGACTAAGAATCAAGATTTAACGGAAAGATTGAGGTAGAAGTAAGATTCAATCATGAAAACTAGGGGGAAATGAAATAGAAAGGATGAAGGAAGTCATAGAGAAAGGCTGAAAGGTATTATGCATCTGAAACTTGGTTGGCATATCAAGATAATAAATTTACAAACTATTTTGATAGTATAATTTGAAATTTCCTTAATAGAAAACTTGTTGAAGGTAAGTGTCATTTTTTTACATATTATAACTTTTGAACACCATAAGGGTTGTGGCGTACTAGTTTAGGTCCTGGGGATGTGGTGGAATGTCTCATCTGCATAGGGTTCGAATCCAGGCGTACACAACAATTGTGGTCACTAAGGTTTAATAAGGGTTGATGTCTTACAGTCATAATTTTCCAAGGGATTAGTCTAGGCATAACCTAGGACACCCTTCCAAAAAAACTTTTGAATCTCTATTTTAAATGCTAACAATGTTGTCCCAATAGAAGTTTCTGTTTTCAGATATCGGCATTCGCGATCGTGTTTCTCATAAAGGAACGATCGTATAGTGTTCACACTTGCGGAAACTTTCTCCTTCCTAAAAACGGACATTCATGATCACGTAGCGTATAAAGGCATGGTCACGTTGTCCATATTTCTAAAGAAATCTTTTTGGTTGTTGGTTGGAGGGAAATCCATTATTAACTGAATTTTTGGGCACTAATACCTATATGTATCCATTGGCATTGGATTGTAAAGGTATGAATTTCTATAAACATACTCTCAAAATGAAGAATTTATATCGTTTGATTTATATATACTATTTCCAACCGTTTCTATTGTCATCAAATGATCTTTGATTATCTGCATTGTTAAGATGTTGTTTACTTACACTTTAATGAACTAATGCTATGTGCAACTTATATGGTAAGCCATACGTTTAAGGCCTAATCAATAATCCATTAAGCTAAAAGGACTATATGGAATAAATCAGGACCTCTCACTTGTCTCCATTAAGGCAACCCAAATAAAGTAATACAAAAAATACTTGTAAATAATCCATCCCTATCTTTGCCTTCCTCAAATCCATTGGTATCACGTCCCTCAAACTGTCAAACTTAACCCACACATGGCTTAATGTAAATAAATAAAATAAACAACCTCTTAAGCCATCTCTTGATGAAATAAAAAACAGTATTTGGGCACGACAATGACTTGTTCTCCCTAAGGCTTTGTCTCGGATGTTATCAAGTGTGAGATATCTAGAATCCCATTAGATTACTCCCCAAAAGAACCTTTAATCCTAGACGAGTTCTAACACTATTTGAAGTAGGAAGCTCTAAGGAATCGTTTACCTAACGTTTACCCAGCAATGGCTTATTGGTAATAGTCAACACTTTCACTTAACTTACCGTTTAAAATTTTAGTCCATGAAAACGGCGTTGTATGCAACATTTTTATCCGGTAAGCGCTTATCGGGTAAGAGTCGTCACGCTAACTTACCGGTTAAGAGTCGTCACTCTCACTTATCGGGTAAGACTCTCGGTCCTTGTCATCACTCTTACTGGGTACGATCCTCAATCCTTGTCATGTTCTTCAAATAAGGTAAAGTGAGTCGGCTTTCCGGGATAAGCGTTTAGTAAACAACCCCTAAATCTCGTTGATGTGTGGATGATACACAGGCACATATGTCCCACTTATAAAGTGTCATATCAAAGAGGTAGAACTTGGTTGTGAGATATTTGGAACCCAATCACACTATTCTCCAAAAACTTTAGATATGTACTAGAACCCTGATAGGTATTCTTTTATGGTAAGAATAAACCACAAGACTTTAGCAAAAACATCCTCGTTTTTTCATTGGAAGAGGAAGGTTTAAATACAAGAAAGGCGCAAACTACTCCCTTAATTCTATACCACTAAGTCAACTAGGAACATCGCTTCAACTGCCACTTCAACCGACCCCAACAATTTACCGCTAGAGTTTTTTAAGAGACTAAATAAAGATAAAAGAAAATAAATAAATAAAGAACAATGGAAACACCAAATTAACGAAAAGACTTGTGACTTCCTAACATTACCCCCACATTAATAACAACCTTGTCCTTAAGGTTGGTCTTTGATGATCCTTGCAGTAGCCTCATTACGGTTCCTTCACTTCCGACGTCTCCATTCTTCGATTTAAATCCTCCCTCTTCTTCTGTGGCCAACAACATTATTTTAGGGGCTTGGCATGGATGGCCATGAGTGAACCGATCATCGCAGTTAAGGCATAGTTCTCGTGCCCTTCACATCTGCATCTCGTCCCATGTTAGAGGTTTAAGAGGACCAACTGCTTCCTTTTTGTGGCTGCAGCGGCCAAGAGTGGTTACTTGGATGGAGGATCGAGTGCATGTTGCCTTTGTAGTTGTTTATCCTTCATGCGAGCATACCCGTAGCTTCCATTAGATTTTGTGGTTTAAACATCCGGATTGCATCCGCGACTTCGAAATCGAGTCCTGTTATGAAAGTGATTTTTGTGTCCATCCTTGTACCCGGTTGCCAAACCTTTCAAAGTCGCTTTGGTAATCTTTCAACGAACTTGTCTGCCTTATTTTTGTAGAGAGCCTCATCAAAATTTTACCCTTCCCCCGGACTAATCAAGCCCAAACCTCCCCGACGAACACCTCCCATGTCACGTTTTGATTCTCATCCTTATAAGCTCTTTTAAGCCATTGCCACCATTCGTTTTCTTCCCTTCCAAGGGATAAGAAGCTAGTAGCACCTTTTGGGGTTCTGATGTCCTTTAGAAATAGAAGTACTGTTTCGCTCTCGTGTGCCACATGGTGGGGTCTCCTCCCTCAAACCTTGGAGACTCGAGCTTAATGGCTTTGGGTTCGAACAATGGCTTGTCCCACCCATTCCCCGTCTTGTTCCTAAAGGTAATCGACCGCCTCATGTTCACGACCACAAATCACCTCAAACAATTTGGTGACAGTTTTCTCTAATGTGGACATTATGTTCATGAGATTGCTTTAACGAAAAGTAAGCCTTTATTGCAAGAGTTCGATCTTCTCTTCGGCTTTTTCAATGCGCTCTTTATTTGGGGTCGTGGCAGATGTCATGATACCACTGAACGACGGTCCCGATCAAGCTCTAATACCAAATGATATGCATTCTTTTAGGGTAAGAATATTGGTATTCTTTCATTGGAAGAGGAAGGTTAAAATACAAGAAAAAAGGTAAACTACTATTTTAATTATAGCCCACTAACCCAACAAGTAACTTGGCTTCAACTGCCACAATGAACGACTCCAACAAATTGCCACTAGAGTTTTTTAAGAGGCTAAATAAAGATAAAAGAAATAAATAAAGAGAAATGGAAACACCAGGTTAACCAACAGACTTGAGACTTCCGAACAACCCCTTCAAACTGAAGTATACTATTTAAATACATCAAAAAACATTGTAAATGTACAAAAAGTAAATCTCACATGCTTACATTGTTGAATAGAGATACTTAAGAAATTTTGAAGCTTCTAAATTAAGGGTGTGTCCATATAATCTCACTCCCTACCCATGAGTTGTGCTTCTCATGGGAATTGATCATGTGCATCTTAGTAATCTCATTACTGTTGACCTTCTACTGGGATTGATTTAAGGGTACAAATCTCTTCTTACGCTTCTCACTATAACTTATTTTCTCTTTCGAACCCAACCCTTTGTCAAGAATATATATATATATAAAGAGAGAGAGAGAGAAAGAAAGAGAGACGAAGGATCGTGTGAGAAGACGAGTTAAGGTGAGAAGGTAAGAAAGGATTTGCACCCTTGATTACTGGTAATATCAAACCCACATCTGAATCGCACTTGACAACGGGATTGATCAGTGCATATCGTCATAATGTGCATCTAAAGGTAGGGATTCTTTCTTAACATTCTCACCATAACTTTCATTCTCAGCAGAACCTAACCCTATATATACACAATATATATATATATATATATATATATGTTTAAGGTTGAATTAAGATATCCTTACCATCTTAGCAATGACAACATCATCATCATTCGCAAATGAAGAAGCTACTTCTTTCAAGATTGGAGCCAACTCTTTGCAGTCTTCGCACCATGGAGCATAGAACTCCAACAAAACTGTAAATTTTTTGTTTGTATGTTCAGTTAGTAGCTGTTGATGCAAGAATCACCAAAATAAAATTTGGTTTATAGAACATAAAAAATGTTTAAGTGTCTAATAGACTATTTTGTAGGACGTAAGTTTATAGACCAACCAAATTGTACGTCCAATGTAAAAGTGTCAACAATAAGTTTATAGGATTTTTTGGACGTTTTAATAAGTTTTTAAAACACTTTTAAAATAAGTATTGTATTATTTTGTCCCTTTGAACACGTGATTTTATAGGACACTTGTTTTTGAAATATACTTTTTTAAAGAATCGGGTATAAAAAGTTAGTATTAAAATTTATATCAAAATTGTCTTAAAAAATTGTTAACAAGTACAAAAACGTACTATTGCAATGATTTTACGTAAAACATGCAACTATTTAATCATACAAACGTAATTTTATAAAACAATATATTCAAAATCTTGTAAATCCAACTTTTGTTGCAGTGCATGATGAACTATTGCTTCGCATACCATTTTTTCCTGACTTGAAAACAATGTCATCAAAATTGTCAGCAACGACCACCTTAACTGGTTCATTATTGACCTCAGGGATTGGCTCAGATTTCACATACGGTGCAACTTTTCCATCCTGAACTCAAGTAGGAAGGTCACCCAAATCATCCACGTAAAGGGTTAAGACAATATAATAAAATCTGGTTTTAGGACAACAAAAATATTTAAGGGGTTGTTTATCAAACGTTTACCTAGTAAACGCTTGTCACGTACCTAGTATCGGCCATAAAAATGGCATAATAGGCAAAAAAAATCTTACCATGTAAACGCTAACCGAGTAAGATTCAACGTTCTCACCGAGTAAGATTGTAGATCCTTGTAATGCTCTTACCGGGTAAGATTCTCGGTGTTTGCCAATGCACACTCGGTAAAGTAAGTGACTTGGTAAACGCTTATTCACTTAGCGTTTGGTAAACGGGCCCTAAGTGTTATATATAGAGCTTAAATTTATATATAGGACCAAACATTTGTGCATGTTATACAAAAGTGTTACAATAAGCTTATAGGACACTTTTGAACGTAATAACAAGTTTGTTAGGAAACCTTTAAAATAAACCGTCATATTAGTTTTTTCAATATGACAGTATTTGAGAAAGTATCTTACAAAAACATTCATTCTATAACAAGATGTGCTCATATGATACTTGTTAAAAAAGAGCTAGCATGACAATTTATTTCAAAAGTGTTTAATTAAAATATTTGTTAAAACGCCTAAAAACATCATATAAACTTATTGTATTACTTTTATATAGAAAATAGATATGTGTTTGGTCCAATAAACTTATGTCTTACAAAACAGTATTGCATTGTATTAAGAATGTCTTGAACTTTTTTTTCGGTTGTATATAAACTCATATAATGTTGTAGTAGAAGTGAGCCAATCAATCTATAGCCTTTCTCTTTAAAATAGATATTACAACTTTATAACGATGCTATATATATTTACAACTAAAAAGAAAAAATAAGTTACCGAAAAGAATCACCTTGTAATCCTTCATCCAAAATTCAAGGTGGTCAGGCTCTACGTTTGATTTCACATACTTCTGATGTTTATCGTTGTTTATAACCATGGCAGGAACATGGTCTTCATTAAGTCCAAAAAACTGTTAATTCAGACATTAATTTAGTATAGTTAATTATGTTAACATATTTAATTGCATATTACTCTTCTAGGGGTGGGTTCAAACGAGAATGACATCTGTTTAAAAGAATAAAGGAATAACTCTCAACCATTCATTTTTAAAAACAATTCCAAAAATAATAATTTCCAAAAATCAGACTAAAAGGGTATTAAGGTCATTTATGCTATGGATTAATTTAGTATAGTATTGACTTTCTAAAATTTAGGGATCACAATATATCATTCAAACCAAAATCGTATGTATCATTTTCCTTTATTCAAGCAAAATCGATTAATCCATTTCGGCAATTCATTGGCTATTCATCCGGTTAATCCAAAATCTGCTATAGAATATCACTTGTGATAATCAATAGAGAAACAACAATCACATAATATCACTTGTGATTAACAATAGAGAAACCTAAATTCTGTTATAGAGAAACCTAAAATCACATAATATCACTTGTGATTAACAATAGATAAACCTAAAATCACTTGTGATTAACCATAGAGAAACCTAAAATCCCATAATATCACATAATCCAAGCCTAAATCACTTGTGATTAACAATAGAGAAAACATAAAATCACTTGTGATTAACAATAGAGAAACCTAAAATCAAGAGAGAGAGAGAGAGATCGGCAGCGGTGGTGGCGCTGCAGGTGAACAGAAGAACGGGATGGAGAGAGCGTCGGCGTCTGGTGGTGGCGGCATTCGATGGTCGAACAAGAGAGAAGAGAGAAGAAGTAGCGGCCGGCGGTTTGCGCTTAGTTTAGATTGAGAGATAGAGAGAAGTCGAGATGGCGACTGCGGCGAAGGGCGGTCGTGCGACGGGAAATCGAGAAGAGGTGTAGCGGCGACGAGCAGGTGCGGCGGTTGCAGCGGCGGCGACGAGCAGGTGCAGCGGCGGCGAGCAGGTGCGGCGGCGGTTCCACAGGTCGTCGGAGACGATGCAGAGAGAAAGGAGATGTCGCCTGGAGCAGGTGCAGCGGCGGCGGCGAGCAGGTGCATCGGCGTGCAGCGGCGGCGAGCAGGTTGAAGAAGAAGATTGGAGAAGAAAATTGGAGAAGAAGTTTGGAGAAGAAGGTTGGAGATGAAGTCGTATGAGAGAGGTGATCCCACAATTTAAGGGATTAAATTCTATCCTAAAATAATTATCATAATATAAGACCAAAATACCCTTTTAACTGATTTTTTGAATAAATAATTTTGATATTTAATTTATTAAAATGATTGGATGAGAGTCATTCCTTTATTCTTTTAAACAGATGTCATTCTCGTTTGATCCTCCCTATACTCTTCTATCCTAATTCCTAAAATAAATGTAAAAAAATACACAATTCTAGGAATATGTAAATGTAACACTTTTAACTAACTAAATGGCAAGACACTACTAAAAAAGAAAGCTTCACCGATGGATGTTGACAAATACTCTATCGAAATAATTTCTAGTGGATTTCTGACCGATCACTCAAAAGTCAAAGGATCTCCGAAAAAGTAAAAAAGTCATCCTTCACCTATATTTGTCGGAAATCCGCCACAAATTCGTTACTAAATTTTTTTTGAAAAATAAAAAAATATTTTCGGTTACAATTATTGGCGGTTATTTTTTATATTGTTTTATTACTTTTTGAAAAAGACCCGTCTCAAATTTGGCACAAAGTTTTGGGTTTTCTTTTAAACTAGTTAATTAAAATAACTAAAAAAAATCCGACTGATTTAGTTAATTAAATCACTAATTAAATTCCATCGGAAACTTTATTTTAATCATGTTACTTAAAAAGTTATTATAAAATTAAATATGAAGAAAATCAATATTTTTAATATTTGTGGTGGATTTCAGGTAGACACCTCCATCCGTCTTAATCCGTCGGGAAAAAAATATAGGATTTTTTTCTTCAATTTTAATTTCGAATTTAAAAGAAATTCAATGTCTGATGGGGGTACCTGCCGGAAAGTTTATGGATTGATTTTTTCTATATAAATTTTGTGGGGGATTGGTATCGGAATTTTATTGAAGGTTGTATTTTTGCGTACTTTTCCGCATTTCCTCTTCATAAATACTTAGGGTGTGTTTGTTTTTAAAAAAAAAGTCTTATTTTCTCTTAAATCATAATCGGTCAGACAAATGATCTTTAAGAGCGTTTGTTTTTTTTATGAAATCAGATCTTAAAACCTCTTTTCCCCTCTTATTTCACAAGAGACAAGGGTGTGTCTTAAAAACTATGTTTTTGCCCTAAAACACTTTTGCCTCCTCCCATCGCCTCCCTCATCCTCCCATCGCCTCCTCTCAGTTCGAATGTACGCCGAAGGAGTAATGGAGTTAAGAATGGATGAATTGGGTGGATTTAAGAATGGAGGAGGAGGAGGTGATATTGAAGCTGAAGGCGTAATGGAGCTGTTTGAGGGGAGATCAGGTGGAGTGGTGGAGATAGGAGGGGGTGTTAGCTGCTGGCGTGGTGGAGGATTTTCCGGTGGGTTTGCACGCGGTGGAGGAGGGGAAGAGGCGGTGGTTGGTGGTGATGGAACATCTCATGGAGGTTGTGGGGAAGGAGAAGCTGGTGGAGATGGGGGAGAAGTTGTGGGGTTGGAGATGGAGGAGAAGCAGTTGGGTCTGGTGTTGGGGTTGATTGTGGCGGCGCACCGCCTGATGGTGGTGGTGGTGATGGAGACAAAATTGGAGCAGGTGGTGAATTTACAGCTGGAGGAGTGGCATTGACAGGTGGTGGCAATGTTGGCGGTGCAGGTGGAGATGGTGGGGGAGAATCAGGTAGTACTGGCGGAGGTGGTGGTGATGCATCTGGTGGAGGTGATTGTGGTGGAGATGGTGGTGGTGAAATGGCAACTGGTGGTAGAGGCAATTGAACAGGTGGAGTTGAGGTTTCAGATTCAGATTAGACGTTTCAATTTACAAAAAACAAATAGTCTTATGATTCAGATTTCAGACTTCAGCACCACCTCTTATAAAACAGAAGTGAAATAAGATTTCAGACTTCAGACCTCTTAAAAAACAAACGGCACCTTTTTCTTTTTTTAACTTATTGTGTATTATATAGATATATAATATATCTACATATATACCACATGCGTATATTAAACATACACCTATGTATATTAAACATACACCTATGTACCTAAATGAATGGACTTTATTGGTGTTAGTGGGTTTTAATAACTAATAAATCGTCAAGTTGGGCTTTAGTTGGTTTTATAGTGGCTTAGTGGCTTGTACGGGGTATAGTTGGTTTAAGTTTTCTTATCGAGACAAATACACATCACATGCATTTATGTAGTACATACGTGCACACAAACACTTAATAAGTTACTATGGTGTTATTGGGTCTTAATAAGTCATAAAATGTCTTATTAGGCTATAACGGTGGCTTAGTCGTTCATATTGGGGTATAGTGCATCTTAGTTGTCTTATCAAGCCAAATACACACAACATGCATCTATGTAGTACATGCATGCACACAAACACCTAATAAGTTACGTGTGATGTTATCGGGCCTTAATAAGTAATAAACGTGCCTTAAATCACCCACAAACGTGCCATGAGAGAGAGAGAGACAGAGAGGGAGAGAGAGTGAGTGAGAGGTGGGGGTCCGGTGAGCGGGCTCGAACATGGAAGAAACAAGGCAACGATGGTGACGCTAACCGAGGACCAAAGCTAGACATCCCAGCAAATCAAACCTCGTTTTTGTTTTTCAATTTCCCGGAAAATACGAAGGTGGGGAGCCTATGGAAGACATTCAAAAGATATGGTGACGTAACGGATATATATATGGCAAGGAGACTACTAGCGTGCGTAAAAAAGTTTGGCTTCGTTAGATTTCGAAAGAACAACGGTAATGCACAACTGGAGAAAAGATTGAATAACATATGGATTGGGTCGTTCAAGATGAGGGTTTACCTGGCAGCAAAAGATCAGATAAGAAGTGAAAGAGGAATAAAGAAGAATTACGAGAAGGAAGACCACACTGGCATGAAGTATGTGGACAGGAAAGGAGTGATGGGAAATGGTGTAATGAATGCGCATTGCAGTGATGAAAGGTGGTCATACGCGGCAGTAGTAAAAAGGAGGCATGAAGGAACCAAGAAGACGACGGTTGGAAAAAGAGAGTTGGAGGGAGACGAAATAGGAAAGGAGGTTGTGGGAGAATGGCCACCGGACGAGAACTCAAAGAAGTTTCTAAGCCTCTGTTTGGTGGGAGAGGTAAAAGTCATCGACAACATAGTGGCAATTAGAGCGATGATGAGAGAAAAAACGATAGGGTTAACGGAATTGAAAATGTTGGGTGGGAGTCAGATTCCGTTGAAATTCGAAGACAAGGAAAGGTTGGTCGAGGTAATGAGAAACAAAGCACATGGAATCCACTCTTTAGCGAAGGATATACGCAGATGGTCCGAAGGATACCGAAACTCGGAGAGGTTAGTTTGGCTTAAGATATCAGGAGTACCGCTGCATGGATGGAATGAAAAGGTATTTACGAAAATTGCGAGCAAATGGGGTAAGTTGCTAAAAACCCAAAACTGCCAATTGGAAGAAAATGAAAATCTAATATGGGGTAAAGTCCTAATATTTACCGCTATTCAATCTTCGATTAATGTATTAAAAAGTATGAAGGTGGGGAATTTTTTCTACCATATCAAAATCAAAGAGGAGGAAAGTAGCTTGATGGACTTCTCGGATAGAGAGGAAGTAGAGGAATCGGGGGAGGAAACCGACGACGGCGACGAAGGGGGGTCGACGACTTCGTCGGTATGGTCGGAAGACGGTGAGAGGAGTGAAGAAGATTGGGGGGTGGAGGAGACGTGGATAGAAGGGATGGAGGAGGAGAATGTACAAAGGTGGAAAGCGTCGAGAGTGAATGGGAGCAATCTGAGATCCGACGCCGATTACGCCGGAAATATGGCCGGTGAAAACTCCGGCGAGGTGGGAAAGGTATTAGGAGAGGAAGAGGGAGTTGAACAGCCGACCTGCATGGGAATGGACGAGAATTTTCAAAATCCTAATAATGACATTGGCAATTCCAAGGAATTGGGAAAAGGTGGCGCACATGACTCAAGGAACGGTGGGACAATCCATGAGTCAGTTGGCAACACTGGTGGATCGAATCTTAGAAAGGATATAGATCTGGGCTGTGAACCAGGTGGGCCAATGGGTGTTTCTGGAAAGGATGATTGGATGGCCACAAAGTCAGGAAGTGGGCCGAATGAGAAAAAAAAACCCAACAAGCTCTCTTGAATTAAAGTCGTACGGCCCCAAAAAATGGAGAAAAGGATAGCATCGAGAGCCAATCAGAGGACGATCGATTGAATAGTACAGAAGATAATAGAAGAAGCAGATCGGAGGTGGAGACAACTAGAATCAACGGTACCGCTGGCAAAGCCAAAGGAAAAAGGACGGACAACATGAATTTTAGGGGAGGCAAAGTCAGCTTCCATCTGATCAAACATATGGCTAGAAAGAATAATAGGAGATCAGGGGCAAAATTGGGCAATCTGGGGGTCATGGAAAGAAAATCCACGTCATTCAAACCGGCTAAGAAAAGAAAGACAAATTCAGGAAGTCGGGTAACATTCTCCAATGAACTAGGAAGCAAGGATTCAAATCACGAACTAGAGGAATTTGGCAGCATGTTGGGGATGGAATGGAACACACAACGCTGTCCGGAGGCGCAATCGGAAACTAATCCTAATCTCGCCGACAACGATAAGCAAGGTACGTCTCGTTATAATGGTGACCATAAATGAAGCTGATCTCGTTAAATATTCGCGGACTGGGTTCGGTAAAAAAAAAAGTGGATCCGTGAGATTGTCGGTAAAGAGAGACCAACGGTAGTAGGCATTCAAGAGACGAAAGTAAAAAACTGGAACAAAACCCAAGTTATAGGCCTTTGGGGCGGGGATGAGGTCGAATTCGCACAAAGTGAAGCAAGAGGGAAGTCCGGGGGAATCCTTACTGTGTGGGATAAAAGAACCTTTGAATGTGATCAAGTGATAGTAGATGCATCCTTCCTTGTAGTGGTTGGCAAATGGTAGAGAGTGCGGGGACTAATTGGGTTGGTAAACATTTATGGCCCAAATGACATAAAAGAAAGAGTGGAAGTGTGGAAGAGGATAGAAAACGTAATGAATATGGTGGATGCAAGTTGGTGCATTTTTGGGGATTTCAACGAGGTAAGGAAGGAATCCGAAAGGCTTAACTCGACCACAAACACGAAAGGTGCGGACGAATTTAATTGTTTCATAAGTAGATGTTCCCTTGTGGAGGTGCCGATGATGGGAAGGAGGTTTACACGCATTAGTGACGACGGCTTAAAATTCAGCAAATTAGATCGATTCTTGATGACGAACGAGTTCGGGATGAAATGGAAGAGCTTGGGAGTAAAAACGTTGGAAAGGAAATGGTCGGACCACATGCCGATCATGCTTTTTGAAGACAAATCGGATTTCGGACCTAAACCTTTCAAATTCTTCGATTCGTGGTTAAATGAGGAAGGCATAGAGGATGTGGTGATCAAAGCGTGGAATAAGGAGGTTTGCTCACAATGGCCGGATGGGATATTTCGTGACAAATTAAAGAATGTCAAGACCGACCTCAAGATATGGGCAAAAAAGAAATTCGGGAACGTAGAATCGGAATTGGGGATTGCAAAAGAGGAGGTAACGAAGAGAGAAGTGGAGGCGGATATGAACGGGTGGAAAGAATCAGATAGAGATAGATGGGTTCAAGCGAGAAGTAAATGGTTGGAACTTGAAACGAAAAAAATCGAGATGGACAAACAAAAAGCAAAGGTGAAATGGGTTACGAACGGGGACGAAAACTCAAGATTGTTCCACGCGGTAATCAAACATAGGGAGAGGAAAAATATGATTAGAGGAATGCACATCCCCACGGGGTGGGTAGAGGAGCCGGAAAAAATAAAAGAACATATACATGATTTTTTCAAAGGTAAGTTTTACTCTCAATTTGGTGGTGGTCCTACTTTAAGTGCAACACTGTATTCAAAAATTACCAAGGAGCAAGCAAATGGGTTGGAAAGACCTATTGAAGAAGTGGAAATATGGTCTGCGATAAACGGGTGCGGAAGTAATAAGTCGCCGGGTCTGGATGGTTTCACGTTCGGATTCTTAAAGAGATTTTGGGAGATTATTAAAGGAGATTTAATTCGGGCGATAAGGTGGTTTTGGGAAAAAGCGGCGATAAGCAGGGGTTGCAACTCATCTTTTTTAACCTTAATACCGAAGAACGAATCTCCTTTAAACCTTGGAGACTTTAGGCCGATAAGTCTAATTGGGGCGTATTATAAAATAATTGCGAAAATCTTGGCGAAAAGACTAAAAAGTGTGATGGGGAAATTAATTAGCAACGTTCAAAGCGCGTTCATCAAAGGGCGATACATCTTGGATGGAGTCTTCATTGCAAATGAGGTCGTCGATTATGTCCGGAAGAAGAAACGAAATGGATTGGTATTCAAAGTAGACTTTGAAAAGGTATACGGTAGTGTAGAATGGTCGTTCTTGATCGATAGCTTGCGGAAAATGGGATTTGGTCACAAATGGGTGAAATGGATCGAGGTATGTCTTAAATCCGCAACCATGTCGGTGTTAGTCAACGGATCGCCAACTAAGGAATTTCCAATGAGGAAAGGCCTTAGACAAGGGGATCCCTTAGCCCCATTTCTCTTCCTTTTAGTGGCCGAAAGTTTACACTTGTTAACAAAGGAAGCGAAAGAAAGGGACTTTTTGAAGGTATAAAGGTGGGAAAAGGTGAAGTCTCGGTATCACACTTGCAATACGCGGACGATGTAGTGTTCTTTGGAAAGTGGAATATTACAAACTTGAAAAATCTCTTGAAAATCTTATTGTGCTTTCAAAAGATGTCCGGATTGAAATTAAACGTTCGAAAGAGCAAGATCTTCGGCTTGGGTATTTCGGAGGAGGAGGTCGCGAATTGGGCGAGGAGTATGGGGTGTGCATACGGAAAATTACCATTTACCTACCTTGGCCTACCGGTAGGGATCACAATGAAGAGATTGGAGCATTGGGGGACGGTACTTGAGAAATTAAAGAAGAGGCTTGATTCGTGGAAGTCGAGGCTTGTGTCATTTGGTGGTAGACTCACTTTGGTCAAATCGGTTTTGGGAAGCCTTCCGTTGTATTTTTTCTCGTTGTTTCGAGCCCCGAGTGGTGTGTTAAAAGAATGTGAGAGAGTGAGGTGTAGATTTTTTTGGGGAGGGGTGCGAGGATAATGAGAAAAAGGGGCGGTTTGGGTCAAATGGGTGGACACGCTAAAGAAATTTGAGAAAGGGGGTCTTAATATAGGGAGTCTAGCGTCGTGTAATCGGGGGCTCTTGGGAAAATGGTGGTGGCGTTTCCTTGTTGAAAAGGACGACTTTGGATACATGTAATTAAAAGTCTTTACGGGGATAGGGGGCTTACGGGGTAAATCTCTTGCCTTTGATGGTGCATGTACCACTTGGTCGAGTATTATACGGCTTGGTATAGATCTGGACAGCAAAGCATCGGATTCACGAAATCTTTTGGCAAAAAGATCGGTGACGGAAAGGAGACGAAAATGTGGACAGAGAGATGGAACGGGTTCGAGAACTTCCAAGAAGACTTCCCAAGATTATTTCGCTTGGAGGAGAAAAAAGAACGCGACCATTGCGGAGAGAGGAGAGTGGATCGATGCAGAATGGAGATGGAAGTGGAGGTAGAGACGGCAACCAAGAGGAAGAGAAGTCAGGGAATACGAAGACCTTGTGGCGCGGCTTGCCGGGATAGCACCGGAAAGGGAACGAGTGGACAAAGTGGAATGGTTGCTTGATGAATCGAAGGCATATAACGTAAAGAGGATGAGAGAGATTCTAGAAGAGATCGAGGAGAATACGAATGGTCACACGGTTGAAACAAAATGGATAACGATCATCACAAAAAAGGTATGTATTTTCGTATGGCAGGTCCGATTGGGCCGAATACCCTGTCGCCTATAGTTAGATAAAATGGGAATTGATCTGGATACGACTCTATGCCCGAGATGCGGGGAGGTGGTCGAATCGCTGGACCACGCCCTTGTGGAGTGTCCGGAAGTTAGGACGATATGGATGCTAACCGGGAAGTGGTGGAAGAAAAATTTAGAAGGAATTAGATCAATCCAAGATATCCTCCAAGAGACCAATGCAAGCGATGGTAGCGTCAAAGGGAGTCCATTATGGACGGGGGTAAAGTGGGCGCTTATGTACCTTATTTGGACTCATCGGAATAAAGTGGTGTTTTCGGCGGATCGGGGGAAGATCACAGATTTGTTCTTTGAGTTTCAACGAAAGGTTTTCGAATGGATCTCAAAAAGTTCAAAAAAGAACGTTATGGGCTGGAAGGATTGGCTAGTTAATCCGACAGCTTCGTGAAACAGAACCGATAACGGCGAAAGGAAGGTGTTGCTTTGGTCGACTGCAGGGGCGAATATCAACAGGCAAGGGTGCAGACTTGTGCTTTAAAAACGCCAAGTTTGAACCTCTCAAACAATGGCAACGATTCTCGTACACCGTCTGCTTAGATCCTGTTGTGTTGGTTTGAGTGGCTCATATGTGCAGGCTGTTGCAATGTTTCTGCATGTATCCTTCATGATGTTTTTGGAACTGTTTGTAATGGTGGGTGTTTTAATATAAATAGTTTTGTTGCTGTTAAAAAAAAGTAATAAAAATTCTTATTGGGCTTTAATGGTGGCTTAGTGCCTAATCAAGCTAAATACACACCACATATATTTGTGTAGTACATACGTGTACACAAACACATAATAAGTTATGTATGGTGTTATTGGGCCTTAATAAGATATAATATGTCTTACTGGGTTATAATGGTGGTTTAGTGGTTCGTATTGGGTTATAGTGGGTCTTAGTTGTCTAATCGAGCCACACACAACACATGCATCTATGTAGTACGTACATACGTGCACACAAAACATAATAAGTTACATATGTTGTTATTGTGCCTTAATAAGTCATAAAATGTATTAATGGGATATAATGATGGTTTAATGGTTCGTATTGGGGTATAGTTGGTCTTAGTTGTCTTATCGAGTCTAATACACATCACATGCATCTATGTAGTACATACATGCACACAAACATATAATGAGTTATCGCTAGTGTTATTGGGCCTTGATAAGTCATAAAAATGACTTGTTAGGCTACAATGGTAGCTTAGTGGTTCATATTGGGATATAGTGTGTCTTATCAGGCTAATACACATCACATCCATCAATGTAATACATACGTACACACACATAATGTAACACCCGATAATTTTAGGTACGTTTTATATGTATTTTATTTTTATTAATTAATTAAAAGTCTTATTTAGCAATTATATAAGATATGAGTTATTTTAATTACTAAAAAGCTTCATTAATTAATGACATGAATTAATTGTGACTTGGTTTGATTTTGGTTTAAATTAAATAAATAAATGGATGTGGATATAATATTTAAATGGTCATGTACTCATTAATGTATTGGGTTTGGTGGCAAACGGAAAAAGAAGAGAGTAAAATACAAATATGGGCCACATGCAATCTAGGCCACGAATCGAATTAGGAGGGCTAAAAGATGTGGATATAAAATTTCATTTATTGCACAAATGAAATTTATTTGATGTTAACGCATTTTTGGTGTATTTGATTTTATAGACCATTTGAAAAATGCAAGTCATTGTGTCATGAAATATATTGGATATATTGAGGGGTTTAAAAAAATGATTTGTTCCATCCAATTTGTATTTTTTAAGATTAATCTTGCATTGGTAGCATGTATTCGTATAAATGTTGTTTAAATGTATTTTATTGTTTTAATGACTTTTATTGAATGGTCAATTGAATTGTTGAGTTTTTGCATTTGACTTTAATGAGTCTTGGGGACTTTAGTCCGGTTATAATCTACGCTATATCGAGTTTTTAAAATATATGCATTTGAAGCATATTTTATTGTTAACTACATATTTTGAGGATATTGGACATTCTTTTGAAGTCATGTAATTTAGACTGTGTTGCATTGGATCCATAGGCACGTAAGTCAGTCTTTATTTTGATGGTTAATTGGGTATTGCGGGGTTGGACTCCGGGACTCATGTTTTATGACCTGGACCTTTCAAGTGGACACTAGGAGGGCTGAGTCTGGTTGTGCTATTGTGTTGATGGGTGTATGGGACCTCCGCCATGTCGGGGCAATGCCATGGTTGTAACCCCCGACTGTGCCGGGCCTTTGGTGGTATTCATGGTAATAGTCGCTAAGGTCAGCTGTCTCTTTGGGTGAAACTTGAAAAGTGTCGAAGGGACACTTGGGCTTTCATGTCGTGAAGTGTCATGCGATTAACGTTGTATGAGTGACATACTTATGTGTTTCCTCCACTCTCAATGGATACGGGTCTCCCCCGTTGTCGATCAACATTATTTTGGATATTATAATGTCCATACTTTATTATCGCTTGGTCTTGTGCGATTGACTGCAAATGATGACTTTAATATTGGATTCCCCTCCACGTATATTAAGGTTTGAATGACGTAGTTATTTCCATGTTTTGGTATTTGGATTTCATTTCATTTATGCTCGCGTGAGTATTGGGTTTAGTCCCATGTTTCGGAGTACTTCTATTTAAACGTTTTATCTCGAGGAATATAATTTCTGTAAAAAGACATCACTATTTATTCTAAATATTTCACTCGACGACCATTGCGATTTAAATAATACTCTTTCCAATTTATATATTATATAGTGATGAAACTCTTGAACTCACTAGGCGTTAAGCCTAACCTTTTTATTTTTCGGCATGTGCATCAGGTCCTTGTTGGGGAAATGGTACTAGCGACACCATGAAGAGTTGAGTAATAGTTAGATGCACGAGAAGGATGTAGCTATTGGGTGATGTTTTCGCATTCGAAGATATCGCCTATTATGGCGTTTTAGGTACACCCGACCTTGAGTTAGTCTTGACGTAAGATTGGTTACCCATTGTTGATGTAAAATCCAGTTTTGTTATTCGAAGTTAATTTAAGTTTTGAGTTATAGAAAGAGAATTACCCTTCACTTGATGTATTATTGAAAGTTTTAATTTAGTCGTTCTTTCCAAAATTGAGGGTGTTACATATAATAAGTTAAGTACGGTGTTATTGGGCCTTAATAGGTCATAACCTGCCTTATTAGGCTATAATGGTGGCTTAGTGGTTCGTATTGGGGTATAGTAGGTCTTAGTTATCTTATCGAGCCAAATACATAACACATGCATCTTTGTAGTACATACGTGGACACAAACACATAATTAGTTACGTATGTTGTTATTGGGCCTTAATAAGTCATAAAATTTCTTATTTGGATATAATGGTGGTTTACGAGTTCCTATTGAGGTATAGTGGGTGTTAGTTGTCTTATCGAGCTAATACACACCACTTGCATCTATGTAGTATATGCATGCACATAAGCACATAATAAGTCACTCTTAGTGTTATTGGGCCTTAATATGTCATAAAATGTGTTATTGGTTATAATGGTGGTTTAGTGGTTCGTATTGGGGTATATTGGCCTTTGGTGGGTTGTATTGGGTTTTAAATGGGTCAATGGAGTTTTAATGAATCTATTGGGTTTTATTCAATTTAAATGGGCTTTAATGGGTTCTATTCGGCTTTAACGGTTTCAGTTGGGTTTTATTTTATTTTAACGTGTTTAATTCAATTTATTAGGCTTTAATGTCTATTAATAATAAAATATTAATGATATTAATATTAATTTTAAAATAATAATAATAACGGTAATAATAATAATAATAATAATAATAATAATAATAGTGAATATACATGCACGTCGGTTTTTTTAAAAAAAATATTTTTTTTTTCTAAAAAGTAGCCGGTATTTTAAATAGAAACTAGAGTAATTCAATTTTGGTCCTTGAGATTTTGGGAAATCTTTGAAAGCAGGACCTGAACTTTCATAAGTGTAGACAACATCCTTGTGGTTCTCATTATACTCTGAAAGTGGTATGTCTAATCACTAACACTATTAAAAAATGTCCATCAAATGAGGGGTGTTTTGGTCTTTTCTTTTTATCTCATTTTACTTAAAAATAAATATTTGACGACCCCTATGTCACCCATCACATGAGCCAGATTATTAGGTCCATTGTTGTTGGGCCATGGTGCACATGGACAGAAATCCTTACGGATCTCAGGGCCCGAATGTGGGACCGGTTTCAGGTTTGTAATATGTTTTAACTTATTATGGTTTTGAACATAAAAATCAATTAACATTTACGTACAAGGGTTCTATTATTGGGATTCGACATTATACAACCAGATGATGAATATCTGGAAGGCCAAAAGCATGAAGAACTACAATGACGGTATGAATGCAACCAAGAGAAAAGCAGGCGAAAAGGCCACAGGCCAAGATCTTCCAAATCGAGAAGGATACCCTAATAGGGATATGAAGTTGTTGAAGGACTTCCCTCCTACTTGCCTCTCTCCGCATCTCGAGATCGATCGCTGGAGCAATGACCACTGGAAGGGTGTATCCAAGGTGGCAATAGCAAACCAGATGTCTGAGGTAGATGGTAAATATCTAATGTAACACCCCGAAATTTTGAAATGAAAAAAATGAACCCATGGACGTCCGCATGGGCAAAGGCCGGACGTCCGCATGATGCGGAAGTCCGCATGGCGTCCGCGGAAGCAACAGGGGTTTTGGGAGGAAAACATTTCGGCTGAGGCCGGACGTCCGCCAGGAGGCTATGCGGATGTCCGCGATGTGTCTGATGGCACTTTTTGTTTTAAGAGAGACTTTTCCCCTCTCTCTTTCCTCATTCCATTTCATAACCCTAACTCAATCTCTCTCCCTCCTCTCAGGCGATTTTCCCTCAAGAGTAACACAAACCCTTCCTCTCTTCTTCCTATTCTCCACTCAAACTAAACCCTTTCCACCATTGTTGAAGATATGGAAGCTTGAAGCTTTTGTGGGTGATTAGGAGCTGTTGCTTGGAGATTCAAGTGATAAAGGTAATATCTCTCTACCCAAATGCTAGGTTATTGTTGTTTCATCTTTGTTCTATTTTGGGGTATGGTTGGATGGTTTTGATGGTGCTTGGTTGAGGTGATCTCCTCCTTCTTCATTTATGAAGATTAGGGTTTTGATGTAATTGGGGGTTTTGGTGTATTATGTGTGGGGAATGATTCTACATGGTTAAATCTTGGTATTGATGGTTGGGAACTTATGGATCTAGGTTTTGGAAGATTTGAACTTGAAGATCCAAGCTTCTTCAAAGGAGCTTACGTTTGGGAAAATCTAGATTTAGCTTAATCTAGCAAGGTGAGTTCAAGTTGATTTATTAAAACGTTGTACATGCCAAAATGTTTATTTTAAAGTATTTATGTGCTTTATATGAAATTATCCCTTGTTGAGTGTTTAGTGGGTTTTGATTTAATCAAAGTGTTGAGTTTACATATCTTGTAAAACACCCACATTTGGGGATTTGAGTGATTGATGAATAAATCACGAGTGAAAGAGGTTTTGTTAATTTATTGCATAAGTGAAAGTTATTTGGTCGAAATACACTTTTAGTGTTTACGTGATTGTGCAATAATTATGATATGTCACATTTTAAAGTGTGAACGTGTGAGTTGGGGATTTTGTTCAATCCGACAGTATGAATGTTTGAGAGTTGTAAACCTTTTATTTTGGGGCCGATGGCCAATTGAGAAATTAAAAAGGGTAATGATTTTGGGTAACGATGTATTTTGGTTTAAGTAACCGTGTGAGTGACACATGTTTAGCCAAACGTTTGTTTTGGTCTTTAAAGGCTTGATTTATATTCAAATGAGTCTTTTGAGCGTATGTCGATTTTAGTGACTCGAGGTGGAGTCTTAGATGTGTTATATGCTTAATTGCATTTTATTTGAATATGTGCCGGTTTGAGTGTTGGTCTTATGTGTGAAGACCGTTTGATGATTTTGTATTCTTAGTACATTTGGGACTAATGAACCTTGGTGGGTTATATGCATTGTTGAGTTATGAAAGAGTTGCATATACGTATACACACACATACACATATAGATGCATATATGTTTTGAATTCATCGGGAAGGTGGCAATGAAGGGGTTGTGAGATTATCATGCCTCGGAGCGTGTGTTTGCATGATATGGGTTAGATGCATTTTATGTGCATGAGTTGATGTTGATAAACGATCATTAGATCTTTTGAGTAGAGGGCTCGGTTTTGGACTCGGTTGAGTCTTGAGGGCATTCGCCCGGCTTTAATAAGCTCGACGTGGGCTTGGGGTTTGAATTGCATGAATTGCATTATATTTGAGATTTACATGATTTGAATGCATTGGTTATTCTTTTGGAGTCATGTATTTATATGTAAGTCGAGTAAGCGTGTGTTAGATGGTGGGTTTCCCAAGGTAAAGATCCAGTAGGATTGAACTTGGTGGTTCGGACTAAAGACCTAGTTGGGTTGATGTCATATTGGACTATAGACCCGATTCTGGGTTGATGTCATGTTGGACTATAGACCCGATTCTGGGTTGATGTCATGTTGGACTATAGACCCGATTCTGGGTTGATGTCATGTTGGACTATAGACCCGATCCTGGGTTGATGTCATATCGGACTATAGACCCGATCCTGGGTTGATGTCATATCGGACTATAGACCCTATTCTGGGTTGATGTCATATCGGACTATAGACCCGATCCTGGGTTGATGTCATATCGGACTATAGACCCTATTCTGGGTTGATGTCTTTGTGTAAATGTGTGGATTGACTAAAGACCGAGTTATGGTTGACGTTATATGTTTCCCCCATTCAAGAAGCTTACTTGTATTTATTAATTGTGGTATAATTTATGTGTTTGCCACATTCGATGAAATTGGGTCCCCCCCGTCACCGAAGAGTGTTGTTTTCGGGTACTTTGTTTATCCGCGTTGTCGGTGTTATATTATATGCGTATGGATTGTTTTCCATGATTGATGGATGGATTTTATGTCTCATCCTTGTTGGATGTTTTCAATTGTTGAAGTATTATTCTCATTGACGATTAATTGAGAGATTATTATTTATTTACCTCTTGAGTGAGTTTTGGAATTGGGTCCATTGCGGAGAAATGATTTTCATTGGAAGCTTTCCTCACAGGAATTGTGTGCGTTTGGAAATTGGGTCGTCGATGTCTTTTATACAAACCCTTTTTGGAAATCATAAATTAAATCGAATCTTTTGGTCTATCAAATGATTTGCTCATGATGTAAACTCTTGAACTCACTAGGCGTTAGCCTAACCTTTTTATTTGTCGGCATGTGCAACAGGTTCAGGTTGGGAATAGCTTTAGCTACACTGTGAAATGATGAGTGCTAGTAGAGTGTACGAGAAGTGAGATGCTTAGCGAAGTCTTCCGGACTTGTTTGGGATTAGCAACTTGTAATTGGGGTTAAGTAACACCCGCATTGAGTTATTAGTTGTGAAATTTGTGATGTTTAAACCTTGAGGTATTTTCCAGGATGTATTGTAGAAAGGATTTTATCCTATTTTGGTTATTTTATTGAACTTAAAGTTAGTTGCTCGTTCCAATTTTGAGGGTGTTACATCTAAACTCAATGGCAGATCGATCTCGTTCTCATAGCATGGTCCTCGTATGGTAGGTCCTCAAAACCAATTACTTTAGTAGCTTAATTTGTAATATGTACATTAGCATTAACACATGTTTGTAGGATTTTTTTTTACCTTTGTAAACGAGAACAAGAATCGGTGTGCCACCGATCTTTGTAGACCTGTTCAATCATACATATTGGAAGAGGTCGAGCAGAGTCATTCTCTCTGGATGGCGGGTGTAACACCCGGAAAATCCTTGTAAGTAATAATAGTCCTAATATTTCTTTATATTTTGACTTCTTAGATTATAATTGATTTCCTAAGTAATTTCCGTGATTGTTACTTGTTATTTGAGAACTTCTGATAGAAATCTGTAAGTTTATTCTTTAAGGAAATTAATGAAAAATAGATGATAAGGTTAAATATTAGATTTTATGGATTAGTTGGATGGGTAATTTGAATACGAGTCCAACGGTACTTTCCGGGGTAAAAACGGAGTTTTAACGAAGAAGTTACGGCTAAATCAGTGGAAATTGAGAAGACTAGCAAACAGAAGCTGGCGCCGATGGTTGGCGTCGATGCATCGGCGCGGGTGATCGGCGCCGAGCACCTGACGTGCTAAAAGGGGATTAAACCCACCTCTTGACCCTTAGTCATTCATCCATTCATTTTTCTCAAATTAGAACTTTGCTGCTGCTCTTCACTTCTCAGACGAATCTTCCATCTAAGCTTAAGGTAAACACATATCTCTCAATCATAATCCAATTCAAACAATTATTAGATGAATCTTACTAATTAAACTTGATTTAGGGCATTACATCTTCATCTTTCTTGTTGGAGTGATTAAGTTCAAGTCTTCAAGTTAGGGTAATATCAATTGAAGATTTGAGGTGAGTAACTTGTATCTAATTGATTGTATTATACTTTACTACTATTCTTTATCTTGATTTTGGTATTGATATTGAGAAATCTTGATTAATAAGCTCTTAATGGTTAAGGGAGAAACAAGAAGAGTTCAAGTAAGTTATGGTGGATTAATTGTGATTCATTATCTATAATGCTATGATAAATGTTAGTGTTAAAGGTTTGGGTGTGATTATACATCATTGGTATATGATTATGATGATGGCTTAATATATGTCTTAATGAAGCAAAGATGGCTTAATGGTCAAAATGGACCTATTATTGAATTGTAAACATGGATGTTTATTATTGATATTATATAGAATGTGATTTAATACATATGGATGTATATGAACTACATGGAAGTAGTATTGATCATGTTAAATGGTTGGACCATTGTTATGTGTTAAATATGTTTGAATATTATTTGGATTAATATATTTGGTATTCACATAATTGGAGGAGCACCTAGTAGGCATTGGAGGATATATTCTTACACACCGTGGGGTAAGTGTAATTGATTCATACCTTCGGATACCGTGGGGTTTTCCGTTGTGTTATGCCTTGTGACAATACCGTGGGGTACCGATCAAGGTATATCTTCAATTATGATGTAACTGGGTAGCGATATGGGCCTTCTCCATGGAATCCAATTTGTGAATGTATCGAATTGTTATTCCTACATGCTATGATTATACTCTATGTGCTATGTGTAAACCTCACTTAGGCTTTAAAAGCCTAACACTTGTTATGTGTTTTATGTGTTACAGATATTAGTGGTTCCGGACACAAGAAGGTTTAGACATGGGTTGTGAGCATGGAATCATTGTTGGAGAGCTAAAGATTAGAAGATTTATGATAGAACTTTCCGACATCTTTTGTAATCTGATTTTTATAGTAGAGATTAGATAAGCTAGTGGTCCATTAGTAGTTATAATTATCTAAATCTTAGTATTAATGGTTATGTAAAGATAGTTATGAATACTTTTACTTTAGTAATGTGTATCACTCTTCCGTTTTATGGAAGTTTTTGTTGACCCCTGTTTTGGGGTGTTACAGCGGGTCACTAAGGGATTAGGTGACTTCAAGACGTAGTCGGGTTGTGGTAAGTGTAGGAGTGCCTACAACTTAATAATTGTTTACCTTTAATTCTAAATCTATATCTAGTTTGGCTTGCCATTTGTTGGATAAATGTTAGGATTATGTAAGTCAAGATGTGTGTATGTTTATATATATATATATATATTTATATATATAGTTTGGGTTTTCATTTGTTGGGCAAACATTATGATTGTTTTAGTGTAAATGTTGGTATATATATATCCATCTTAGTCTGGGTTGTCATTTGTTGGGCAAACATTAATATTGTTTTAGTTAGAATATTCTTATATGTCTCTATCTAGTTTGGGTTGCCATTTGTTGGAAAACGTTAGGATTGTTTTAGATGGAAACGTCCCATTTGCAGTCGTTATGCTGTCGAAATTGACGTGTAGTATTTTTTTAAACCACATGGTGATTATACAACCAATCTCACCCAAAAGTAAGGCGATAATGCCAACTCCTCCCCTAGGAGATATATATTTGTGTGAGATATATATTTGTGTGAAAGCAGGCGGTTCGGGGAAAGAAAAAAACCCGACTATTCGACTTTGGGAACAACACTATATATCCCAATTTGGTCTTGACCGGGACTCCTGCAGATGAAACCAGAGTGATGCATCGTCTTCTGATGCCCGGTTATGTACCTCTTTTTTCTTTGATGTTTAGCTTTTTCGTTTATAATTCTTATTAAATATTTAAACAATGTTTTAATATCAAACATTAGAGAGCCGGCTCGAGGAGGTGCTCAAAGCAGAAAAGGTCCGCCAAGAAGGAGCATGAGTAGATGATGGATTTGGTGAAAAGGTTTACACAAAGTCAACAGCTTCCGTCTCAATAGTCTCAGCCGCCCCACCGCCACAGTTTTGATATCTTTGGTTGTTTACTTATGAACTATTGTCCCACCGAACAATCGTACTTGAATTTTATTGATCGAAAAATTTGAACAATTTATATTTTTTTTTCACCCGAACAATCGTTGATTGATATTTGATTTATAGTTTTTAGCAGTTTTTTTAATATTCACGGGTTGATTTTCAATTTTTAGCAAGTTTTTTTTTCTAGAACTGATTATTTTTGGCGGAATATCCGCTAGTGATTTTATTAGCATTTTTATTTTAAAAAATTAAAAAAAAATCTACCGGATGATTGTTTTCGGTGGAATATCCGTCGATAACTAATTATTTAAAAAATAATAATATTATTTCTTAAAAACAACGAATGAAAAAAAATCAAATTACCGACGGATATTCCACTGGAAATCCGCCTGTAAATTAAACCAAACCGGTAATTAGTTTTTGGAGTAAGAATTGAAAGGAAATTAAGATAGAAATTTGTGGCGGATTACCGACAGATGGATCCACCGGAAATCGAAAATCCGGCAAGCCTTTTTCAGCGAACCTTTTTCGGCAAAGGAGCATGTAACCCTGTTTTCCGACGGATTTGTTCATCGAAAAATGTGGTCTGTTTAGTATTGATATTACTATTCAATATTCTTAAGGATATTTTAAATCTGTTAACTAAACATATTGAGATGGATCAACAGAGGAAGCTAGGAATAAAATTAATAACAATACTTATTTTGGGACGGAATTGAAGGAGTGAGTATTAAGAATAAATTATACAGAACACTAACCTGGAAAGCATGAGTAGCTTCAACATCTGCCATCATAAAACTTATTCCCTTTCCCTTGTGCTCATTAGCAATGTCGTGATATTTAGATTCAAACGCACCAAAAGGCTTGCTACTGAAGTTCACAAAAAGTATAGCCTACCATGCAATTCCACAACATAAATAGTTTGGTATTAAAACTTAAATATATAAATAACAAACGTATATATATATATATATATATATATATATAAATCAATAAATTATATATATTTCACCTTTGCATTGGCATTGTTAAAGAATCTGATGACAAACGGGTGATTCTTTGGATCTTTGTTAAATAGGGTTACAGTAGGAATGGTTGCTTCCTCAATAAATTTCTCTAAAGCATCCAAATTAAAATCCTGCAAAAAATATATATCTCTTGAACAATAAAAAGTCCATTAATATAATAAAAGACCTAGAAATAATTAAATGTTATAATTAGTTTATGTGAAACTTTTAAACATTTTAACATATTTTTGAAAACAATTTTAAAATAAAGTGTCGTATTAACTATTTTATACGACATTCTTTTACAAGTGTTAGGTGAACAATTTACTTTATAAAAAACTTGTTTTTATGGTACACTTTTGAAAAAAAAATGTTCCAAGTGTCATAATCTATTAGGGAGCGTTTGTTTGGTACACAGACAGCATAAGACAGGACAAGGTGGGATAGGACGGAACATGACAAGACAGAACAGTTGTTCCACGTTTGGTAAAACAGAATTGGGCAGAACAGAACAAATAATCTTGACCAATTTACCCTTACTAAATTTAAAAAATGAATAAAATATGAAATAGAATGTTTATTTGATGTTATAGAAGAGAATTAGATTTTTTTAAGGTTATATTGGTAAAACATATGTTTGTTCCACCTTGTTTCATGGGGTGGGGGTGGAACAGACCTGTTCCAGTTTGTTCCACCTTGTTCAAGTCTGTTCCACATAAAAGTACTGTCAAACGTGGGACAGTAGACCCTGTTATGTTCTGCTCTGTGTTCTCCAATGTACCAAATGTACCCTTAAGATACTTATAAAATCAATTTTATTGTGACTGTCGAATGTAAAACTTACCTCACTATCTACTACAAGTTCACCAAATGGCTTGAATAAACGAACAATAGGTCCAGGCACGGAAGAATCACCTCGCGGTAAAAGTTTTGCGTCTAATGTATGGGCGAACTCATAGTTCGAACGCAAATTTTCAGCTAAAGCTAAAAATAACTTGAACTTTTCTCCGGATAATTCAGGGAACACTCCAACCTAAGAACAAACACATTTTGATGCTTTTGTTATACTACAACATAATCGGATGTAGAGGATGTAATGATGTCTAAATCATTAAGTATGTTAATTGACTGATTTATGTATATGACTTAAATTGGCTAAATGTATGAAATAACATCCTACTTTTATAAATTTGTTTATAATAACATTGTACTTTCATGCTTCCTTATTAAAACTATATACTTTCAAATTATTTTTTATTATGGTATTATACTTTGAAACATTTACCTATTATATCAATGAGAAATCTTTTGATTTGAATTAAAACTATATGACATATGTTACCAGGTTTCCATGCCATGTCATTTTCCACATAGATTATCCATGTGTAACATATTCCCGATGTATCATTTCTTACTACAACATTATACTTAAAAATATTACATATCATTTATAAAATATAGTAAATTAACTAAAAATCTAAATTATTCGTTAATATAACCATATTAAGAAATGTAAATTACAATCTATCCTGCCAAAGTATATTTCATACATAAAAAAAATAATTAGTGTTACGTTTTTTTTACAAATAAAATATATATCTTGAAAAGAATATATATTGTGTGCATTGATTTTTTTTTTTTGAATTGATATATTATTTAATAAATATATAAAAAAGTAATTATAAACTTTTAGATTATTCATTAATGTAACAATTAAGAAGAATTGTAAATGTAGCATTTTATAAAAATTTATGGAATATGTATTTTTAGAAGATGTAAAATAAAAAGTGTTACTTTTCCTTGCAAACTAAATATTTGTTTAAAAAATTTTAAAAAGGGGTTTGTTGGTTTAATAAGTAACATGTTACGATTGCTACAATAAGTCAATGGATAGATTTTTCAACGTATAATGAGTTAATAAAAATTAATTAAAATGTACATTGCCCTAAAAAGAAAAACACAAAGTACAATTCTAATATGGAAATATATAACATTAGGTTGTTATTTTATTCATTTAACCCTAAATTTAATTATAGGACCAAACACTTGTGAATAAGATGTAAAAATACATGAATAATTTTATATTACAATTTAAGTGTCTTAACAAGTATTTAAACAGTTTTGAAATAGAGCATGCTATTAATTTTTTATATGATATTAGTTGAAAAAACTGTTGTATAAAAACATTGTTCATAGGACAATTTTCAAAAGTGTTACATAAAAAAACTAATAGAATACTTTATTTTTAGAATGTCCAAATGTATAAAACCATCATATAAACTTATTGTAACACTTTTACATATGAATATATGATGCACAATTGTTGGTCCTAAAAATTTGTGTACTAAGATATTTATGAATAATTAGCTCTTATAGACATGTTTTGTTGTTGCATGATAAAAATAATATAACATATATACAAAATTAAAAGCAGCTTCACAATACTTACAATAACAATCTTATCTCCGTCATCAATAAGACCAGTGGCGTCTTCTGTGGATTTTATTTCAACAGAAGCAGGTCCATATTGTTTTTTGAGGTAAGCGACTATTCCTTGTGCATCCCTTGGTCCTTTGTAATCTTGAATATTTTTCCCTCCGTCGCTAATCATTTTAAGTGTTGGGAGACTTTTTATGTCATACTCATTGGCCAAATCTATGTTCTTTTCATCATTCACATCAACTCTTGCTAGAGCGACTGGGGGGTCATTGTTACTCAATATAGAACCAGCTTTTTCATACTGGAAAATCATTGATTAAACTTGTCATAAGGCATATGTAAACAATAAACAACATATATTAAGATGATGATGATTACCTCGGGAGCAAGTTCCTTGCAGTGGCCACACCTGGTAATTAAGACATGCGAATGGGCTAATCAAGATGTATCTTTCCCATGTATAAAACCACATTTATACCACTTGTGAAAACGAAATATCAATTCGTAGTACAACAATATTAATTTCAGGGTGATAAAACTTCTTGTATCACAAGATGCACCAAAGTCCCATGTATCAAATGATGCCATAAACCCACAACTAACAACACAAAAGTAATTGTATCCCAACGTTCTCAATATCCAAAATCAAATATACAAAATAATTTTATGTGATTCTACTATCGATATGATGATGTAAATCTAAAAGGGGAGACAAAGATTTGTACAATAATAGTTAAATGAGAATTACAAACGGACTTCAATTAACTACTCGAACAAAAGAAGTTTTCGAAAGCTAGCTTGTCGACCAAATAGCTAGGTGTGTCATGTGGGTCCCACCCTTTTTGAAATTGTTGATGAAAAACCTCCAATAGAAGGATCAATTTTACAATAAATGATAAGAGCATGCATAACATAAAGAAAAATAAGAGAGAAAAAGGACAATCCATAACCATTCTAATTAGAAAATACGATATCAACTTAATAGCATCATGCCTATTTGCCATCTTTATATACTAAAACGCTAATGCATTAATTAAAAAAAACCAAAACTATAATTTAACAATCTATCTCACCAAGATCCGAGTAACACAAGACAACAAGAAATGGGAATCAAGTAATACGTACGAAGACAATTATGCAAACAGTTCAATGTATTGAAACAATTAGATTTTGACAAAGTGGCATCACCGATTTAAAACTAAGGAATACATATATACAACAGATTTACTTACCAAGGTGCATAAAATTTGACAACGGCAAAATCATGCTTGCTAATAGTTTCTGTAAAGTTGGATTGATCAAGTGTTAGGACAAACTCTTTCGGTTGTGATGAGTCTTTAGTATCAACCGAGATGCATAATCCACCAACAAAAAACGCCGTTACAAGAGAAAATACGAAGAGGAGAATCGGAATCCGAAATGAAACCATTAACAAAATGTTGCAATCTTCCTGCCACCACAACCTCCACTATTCTTACCTTAATATCTTTCAAGATCGAGATGAATTAGAAGAGTGAGACTCGCTAGCTATTTACCTTAACGATCTACTAGCTAAGAATCATCATTTCTCACGTGACATATAATAATCGGTTTTCGTTAATGCTATTATTTGGGTTGGTTTTAAGCCACTAATTTAACAATCTAGATTCCCCTAACATGATTTTCAGCCACACATTACTATTGACCCACAATCAATCTACCGGAAATTTCTGTTCAAATTTTAAATTTACGATTTCTACCCTTAAATTTTCCTCTTTCCATGTTCTACTTTTATCATATTAATGTATTAACTTAATCTAAAACCGTATGTATAAATATTGTTTATGCCAAAAATTATATGATGATAACTTAAGGTTGATTTGTGGAGTTTTTACAATTAAAGATCTGTTCTTCGAGATAAACACAACAAATTATAGAAAATAAAAGACAAGGGAGTTTGCAACGCAGAAAACTCCAGTAGATCGAAAAAAGCGCGGATGATAAAAGATATAATTGATTCACTATCAACGTTGTTCATGACGTTGTTTAGGTAAAATTTCACAAGATCATTCGACGTTCACGGATGATTCATGAGGCCAAGCATAAACCCGACCAGCCATGGTTGCAAGACAAAACTCCTACGACAAGATATCTTCGACCAATATTCTTCCTACGTCAAAATGATTACCAACGGTAACTTTCCAGTTCTTTAATGTGTGTTTATTACATATCTGACATTCGATAATGAGAGTTAAAGCATAGAGCATAATCGACGACCGAACATAATGAGAGGACCGTTTCTTTCATTACGCTCATTGTGAAGACAAAAGCCATATCATTAAGGGACCAGTTACAAAAAACTGAGTATACAAAGACCTTAGGGAATCCAGGAGGACACATTGAACAATCGAATTCACTCATAAATGAAAATTTGATCTCGAGAAATACTCTGAAGCTCTCTCGAACCACTCGCACACCAACCACTCGATCATTTCCACGACACATTAGTTTAGTCTAATTTTAGTTATATTTATACAAGCCTTATAATAACGATCGTTGTTGTTAAGGACGACGTCCGTGATTGACGTCTAGAGTACATTGACGATTCTTATGATCGTCTGCGGTTTTTACAGTTGACTAGGGGTTTTTCCGCATCATCAAATTTCGATCTTATTATTATTCTGTTATTTGTTTTGTTTATTTCAAAGGATCGTGTAACGCCCCTAAAATTGAGTAAATTTAAACCGGAATAAAGTCACGGTTAGAGACTTAAATGAATGAGGCACCCAAAATTGTACTAACTCAAACTCCCCCATTCCCATAGGGTTATTATTATGCTAGCGTCATTCTCCGCTAACCAATCCATTCCTAGTACCACGTCAAATTCCCCCATTCCCAAAGGGTACAGACGCAAAGGAAACGAGTGACCGTCTATGTCTATGCTACACCCCTCATAGACCTCTTTCACCCAGACTCGACTATCATCTGCCACTTCTACCTCAAACCCAAAGTTCAACCTCTTGGGTTTCACTTGCAATTTTTGAATAAAAATAGGCGACACAAACGAACGATTGGCGCCCGAATCAAACAATACTTTTGCATAAGTCGAGTCAATTGGGAAAGTACTTGTCACCACATCAGGCGTATTCACCGCCTCCTCTGCTGACATGTGAAAAGCCCTCGCTTTCGCGCGAGCCGGCTCCACATTTCTCTGTCCGCCTCTACCTCCGCTACTACCGCCGTCACCCCTAGTAAACCCTTTCTTTAACTGTGGGCAATCCCACTTGACGTGATCTGGCGAACCACACTGAAAACATGACCTCGAATTGCGGCAGTCTAGAGCCATGTACCCTGTTTTCCCGCACTTGAAACATCCGTCCTTATCAGCCAAACACTCTCCCTTATGCATCCGGTTGCACTTACCACATGGTTTCTCTCCCGCTCTTGGTCCCACCCGCAGCTCGGGTCTGGGTGCACTCGACCTCTTTCCATCCCTGGTTGGTCCTTCCCATTTCCGCTTCTCTGTCATTTGTCTGTTCTTTTCTTTCTCAGTGAGTTCCGCAGTATCTACCGCAGCCTGGAAAGTAGTCGGACCTTTAACTTGTACTAACTCTCTTACACTGCTCTTTAATCCCGAAATGTATCTCTCTATGCGCCTCTCCTCAGTAGGCACATATAGCTCAGCAAGGCGAGCTTTCTCAATGAACTTCGACGTGTACTCCTGAACTGACATCGTTCCTTGTTCTAACCCCAGAAATTCTTCCTCAAGCTTCTTAACTGCTGTTATCGGGCAGAACTGTGCCTTGAACCTCTTAATGAATAACTCCCATGAAGTTGCCTTTGCTATTTCTGAACCTTTACCTCTAGTCTCGACGTCCCACCAGAATATGGCGTCAGCTTTCAGCATGGACATTGCAAACAATACTTTGTCTTCTTCGGCGCACTTGCTTGTGTCAAAAGCTAGTTCATCTCGCGTATCCACCTCAAAGCTAAGACCGGATTGCGTTCCTCGTTGAAAGACGGAGGTTTGCACGACACAAATGTCTTAAAGGTGCATCCTTTCACTGCTTTCGATTCAGTAGCCACAATTGGAGTTGACATAGAGTGATCTCCCACCACGGTCGGAGGTAGGCTAGACGCCTCAGTCCTTGTTTCGTTCCTACTTTTGGTCCACCCCTCGGACGTAGTCTTAATCTGATTCTCTAACAACGCTTGCAAGGTCTCCTGCAGTTTACCCATCTCTGCCGTAAACTTCTCTTCAGTAACAAAAGCCTAATTCTGGTTTCTTATCAGGCTGTTTGACTGACTCCCCCCACCCGCTGAAGCGGTACTCTCTTGATGTAGGGGTTCACGCACTTCAGGTGCTCCCGCACTTTTAGCTCGACGGGTGGTTTGCTTCTTTTTCCCTCCGCGGGTTCCCACACCAGTCCCCACTGCCTGATAGGTAGCTCGTAACGGTGGTCTACCACGCCCCCTTCTTCGGCCTCTGCCCCTCCCACGGGTGGCCGCTTGTCACGGAGGATCCACCGGTTCCTCCTCAAAGATTTCCTCTATACGAATCTCTTCTACATCAGGGTTTGTACCCACCACAGGCACATATCTACTCCTCAAACTTCTTTCTGACATTCTTGATTGCTGAAATACGACAAAGTAACTTACTTAAGACTACTGCTCAAGAATAATAAGGCACTTTAAGCACATACATGTACCTGTAAATTTGCAATTACACTGGCCAGGTGTAACCCCGAATCTACCTTACATGACTGTCCTCTGCACCCTATTAGTCTTATTCAAGTAATAGTGTCTTCCTAGCGCATTCCTGATTCTCAGTTGTGATTTCTACTCCCACAGTTTAAGTCTAGGCCCGTTCGGTCACCTAAATCCCTTAAACTATGGCTCTGATACCAATTGTAACAACCCAACTAAAATAGAGCATAGCATTCAATAAATATTTAAAATATCCCAAAATCGGTCTCAAAATCTCAACATCTGCATCAAAATCTAGGTTGGCGGAAACAACCTATACACAACTGAGAATAAAACTAAATTCTAAAATAAATGTGGTACTGCCTCTAGCTGCATCTGTACTTTAGTTCTGCTCTGCTCACTTACTAGAGCCTCCTACTATCTGCTTACCTGAAAAGGTTTAGTGGGAAAAATGCGAGGGTTAGACCACGAGTTCTAGTGAGTCCCCTCAATTGACAGTTCTCAAAACATTTAAAACAATTTATAAATATCAAAGCAGTTTTACATAAAACATTCACGGAAAATTCCGCTCCCGTAAATGGCACCCTGAAGTCAATCGGAAGTGACAACGAGTCAGTCTCACGCTGCCTTGCTGGGTCACTCTTCCCATGGCATAAACGGAACCTCCCCCCGTCATGAGCACTGGCGGGCGACTTAGCCAATTTACGTCTATCACAATGTATGCATCTCATAAAAACTTTCAAACAAGTAAAAATCATGCAAATAACATGGCATTTCTACTTCTTTACTTACTTCTGAAAACATATTCAAAACACGTATTTTAGTTAGAAAAACTCACCTGGCGCTGTAACAATTTCTTCCCGCGAAAACTTCAGATTTTATGGTGAACTCCTATGATATTACAAGAATAAGAATAGTGAGTCTTGGGTTAATCTTAGTCCAGTTTGAACAATTTTCTACCTAACTCGACTCTCAACAAACTCTGGAATCCGGACCCAAATGTTTCGGACTTTACAATTTCCAATTTGGGCTCAATCCGGTTCGGCCCACTCCGGGACCCAGAACAAATTCCGGATCATTAACTTAATTCCGGTTCTTCGGCCCAGTCAATAAAATTCCGGATCATTTAGTTAATTCCGGATCCTTGGCCCAATCAACAAAATTCCGGATCCTATAATTGGATTTCGGATCCCTTCGGCCTAATCAACACATTCCGGATCCCTTTTGGTTTAGGCCCAAGTTAAATTAATTCCGGATCTATAAAGATTCCGGATCTATAAAGATTCCGGATCTAGTTTCGGCCCAATTCCGGATCGAGACTCGGCCCAAATTCCGGATCCAGTCTCGACCCTATTCCGGATCTAGTGGGTTCCGGATCCTTTCTCCATCCCGGGTTCACTCCGGATCTACTTCAATACCGGATCCACTCCGGTTCCGGACAGCTCTCGATTCCGGACTACGACCGAGTTCTATTCCGGATCGAAATCCGGACTCTCATAATTGGACATTTGTTGCGACACTGATTAATATTAGGGCCGGTGATTACCCAATTCAACCGATTACCAAGCCTCTTTTCCCAACAATGTGATTATTCTAACTCTATTAATCCTCTTATTAAGATTGTTAAGCTGTAAAGAGTACTCTTATGAGTCAATCGATTATCAGACATTACAATTTCTGCTCAAACACTCTGGTACTAGAATTCTATGACTACTAAGAGATGGTAGGGATTACCTTGAGTTTGTTGATGCAGAAAGTTTTCTCTTCTCCTTCCAACCTGACGATTGCTGTTGAATCCCTTTTCCTTCTCTGCTCTCTCTTTCTCAGCCGTCACCAGGAAAAATTAATGGTTTCCTAGGGTTTGGTGCCCTAAATGAGAGTTTTTATACTCTCTCTCAATAAGTACCAAACAGCCCCCGAACTTACAACTTTACCACTTTCAGCACAAAACTTATTTCTTTCGCTTAAAAACTTCGGTTATTACAACACTCCCCCCTCAAAAGAATTTCGTCCCCAGAATTCCATTATCGAAGAGATGAGGGTACTTGGACCTCATGTCCGCTTCTACTTCCCAAGTTGCCTCTTGTCCTTTATGATGCCGCCATTGCACTTTTACTAGTCTGACCTCTTTGTTCCTCGTTTTGCGAACCTTGATGTCTACGATTTCTATTGGTTCTTCTTCGTATGTCAATTTCTCGTCAATGCTGACATCCTCTAATGGAATGGCCACGTCTGCTTCTGCCAAACACTTTTTTAAGTTCGAGACATGAAACGTTGGGTGAACACCCTTTAACTTCTCTGGCTAGTCTAACTTGTAAGCCACTGCTCCAACTCGCTCAATAATGACGAAAGGCCCCGCATATCTCGGTCTCAACTTCCCTTTCTTCTCGAAGCGTACCACCCCTTTCCAAGGCGAGACCTTTAACATTACCTTGTCGCCTACCTGAAACTCGATAGGCTTTCTTCTTCTGTTCGCATACTTTCTCTGGCAATCTTGCGCGATCCTCATTCTTTCACGGATTAGCTCTATCTTATCCGCTGTCAGCTGTACAATCTCTGGACCTGCTAGCTGTCTTTCTCCCACCTCGTTCCAACACAATGGCGTACGACACTTCCGCCCGTACAATGCTTCGAATGGTGTGCTGCCTGAATACTCTCATGGTAACTATTGTTATATGAGAACTCTATTAAAGGTAGATGTACTTCCCAAGAACCTTTGAAATCAATAACGCACGCTCGAAGCATATCTTCTAGTTTCTGAATAGTTCGTTCGCTCTGACCATCCGTTTGAGGATGATAGGTCGTGCTTAACTTCAGTTGCGAACCCAACTCTCGTTGGAGGCTTCTCCAAAATGCTGACGTGAACCGACTATCACAGTCAGACACGATGGATCGCTGCACCCCGTGCCTAGATACAATCTCATTGATGTATAATCTGGCTATCTTTTCTAACGAATCGGACTCCTTGATTGGGAGGAAATGCACGGATTTAGTGAGAATATCCACAATCACCCATATCGCATCGTTACCCTTCGGAGTCCCTGGTAACTTTGTGACAAAATCCATGGTGATGTTGTCCCACTTCCACACCGGTATCACCGTAGACTGAAGTTCTCCATACGATTGTTGATGTTCTGCTTTAACCTTCAAACACGTCATACATCGCTCCACAAAGTGAGCGACATCCTTCTTCATTCCTGGCCACCAATAGAACTGTTTTAAGTCCCGGTACATCTTGTTCGTTCCCGGGTGCATCGAATACCGCGACTTATGCGCTTCTTCCAAGATGCTTACTCTCAAGTTTCCCAACTTGGGAACCCACACTCGGCCTTTCATACACTTCAACCCACCACTGTTGACACTGAACAATGACGTAATTCCAACGACCCTTTCACTCTTTACATTCTCTTCTAGCAACGCCTCCGCTTGAAACTTCTTAACTTCGTCTAGGAGGTTAGAAGTTGCCTCGACTCTGAAAGCCACTACTTTGTCTATTCTCCTCGCTCTTTCCGACTCAACGCGTCCGCTACTACATTTGCTTTACCCGGGTGGTAAAGGATCTCGCAGTCATAATCGTTCAATAGCTCCATCCATCTCCTCTGCCTCATATTCAATTCCTTCTGATCAAACAGGTGCTTCAGACTCTTGTGGTCGGTGTAAATCTGGCACTTTACTCCATACAAGTAGTGTTGCCATAAATTCAAAGCAAACACCACCGCCGCTAGCTCCATATCGTGCGTAGGGCAGTTCTTCTCGTGATCTTTCAACTGTCGGGAAGCGTAGGCAATCACCTTCCCGTTTTGCATTAAAACACACCCTAGCCCATGCTTAGAAGCATCGCTGTAAATTACAAAACCTTCTGATCCATCTGGTAACGACAAAATCGGCGCGCTACTTAAACTCTCTTTCAATTTCTCGAATGCGGCTTCTTGCGCTTCGGTCCAAACGAACTTGACGTTCTTCCTTGTCAAAGCAGTCAACGATGTGGCTATACGAGAGAAGTCCTGAATGAACTTTCGATAATTGCCTGCTAATTCGAGAAAACTTCTCACTTCTGATGGCGACTTCGGCGACCCCCAATCCTTGATTGCTTCGATCTTAGCGGGGTCCACCTTAATGCCATCCGCTGACACTACGTCACCCCGAAATTGAACTTCTCTCAACCAGAATTCGCACTTCAAAAACTTTGCATACAATTTCTTGCGCTTCAACAATTCTAATGCTGCACGAAGATGCTCCTCGTGATCTTCACGGGTACAAGAGTAGATCAGAATATCGTCAATGAAGACGATCACACATTTGTCTAACAACGAGCTACACACCCTGTTCATCAAATCCATGAACACTGCTGGGGCGTTAGTCAGGCCGAAGGGCATGACTAAGAACTCGTAGTGCCCGTACCTCGTACGAAAGGCTGTCTTGGACACGTCTTCCTTTCTCACCCTTAGCTGATGGTAGCCCGATCTCAAATCTATCTTCAAAAAGTAGCTCGCACCTTGCAACTGGTCAAAGAGGTCATCAATCCTCGGAAGCGGGTACTTGTTCTTCACTGTTACTTTGTTGAGCTCCCGATAATCTATGCACATTCGCATAGATCCGTCTTTCTTCTTCACAAAGACTACCGGCGCTCCCCAAGGCGATGAGCTCGGACGAATGAAACCCTTGTCTAATGGCTCTTGCAGTTGTGTCATCATCTCCTTCATCTCCGTCGGTGCCAGACGATAGGGCACACGCGCAATCGGTGTCGCCCCCGACATCAAATCTATTCTGAACTCTACTTGACAATCTGGGGGCAGACTCGTCAAGTCATCCGGAAACACTTCCGGGTACTCGCTGACTATCGGCACATCCTTTACTTCTTTCTTTTCATTCTTAGCATCTAGCACATAAGATAAATACCCTAGACATCCCTTCCCCAGACACCGCCTAGCTTTCAACATTGAAATCATACATGACTTCCTATCTCGACGATCCCCATAAATTACTACTTCCTTCTTATCGGGTAGGGTGACACGAATCAACTTCTTATTACACACTATGCTAGCGTCATTCTCCGCTAACCAATCCATTCCTAGTACCACATCAAACTCCCCCATTCCCATAGGGTACAAACGCAAAGGAAATGAGTGACCGTCTATGTCTATGCTACACCCCTCATAGACCTCTTTCACCCAGACTCGACTATCATCTGCCACTTCTACCTCAAACCCAAAGTTCAACCTCTTGGGTTTCACTTGCAATTTTTGAATAAAAATAGGCGACACAAATGAACGATTGGCGCCCGAATCAAACAATACTTTAGCATAAGTCGAGTCAATTGGGAAAGTACTTGTCACCACATCAGGCGTATTCACCGCCTCCTCTGCTGACATGTGAAAAGCCCTCGCCCTCGCGCGAGCCGGCTCCACCTTTCTCTCTCCGCTACTACCGCCGTCACCCCTAGTAAACCCTTTCTTTAACTGTGGGCAATCCCACTTGACGTGATCTGGCAAACCACACTGAAAACCTGACCTCGAATTGCGGCAGTCTCGAGCCATGTACCCTGTTTTTCAGCACTTGAAACATCCGTCCTTATCTGCCAAACACTCTCCCTTATGCATCCGATTGCACTTACCACATGGTTTCTCTCCCGCTCTTGGTCCCACCCGCAGCTCGGGTCTGGGCGCACTCGACCCCTTTCCATCCCTGGTTGGTCCTTCCCATTTCCGCTTGTCTCCGACCTTCTCTGTCATCTGTCTGTTCTTTTCTTTCTCAGTGAGTTCCGCAGTATCTACCGCAGCCTGGAAAGTAGTCGGACCTTTTACTTGTACTAACTCTCTTACACTGCTCTTTAATCCCCAAATGTATCTCTCTATGCGCCTCTCCTCAGTTGGCACATATAGCTCAGCAAACCGAGCTTTCTCAATGAACTTCGACGTGTACTCCTGAACTGACATCGTTCCTTGTTCTAACCCCAGAAATTCTTCCTCAAGCTTCTTAACTGCTGCTATCGGGAAAAACTGTGCCTTGAACCTCTTAATGAATAACTCCCATGAAGTTGCCTTTGCTATTTCTGAACCTTTACCTCTAGTCTCGACGTCCCACCAGAATATGGCGTCAGCTTTCAGCATGGACATTGCAAACAATACTTTGTCTTCTTCGGCGCACTTGCTTGTGTCAAAGCTAGTTCATCTCGCGTATCCACCTCAAAGCTAAGACCGGAATGCGTTCCTCGTTGAAAGACGGAGGTTTTCACGACACAAATGTCTTAAAGGTGCATCCTTTCACTGCTTTCGATTCAGTAGCCACAATTGGAGTTGCCATAGAGTGATCTCCCACCACGGTCGGAGGTAGGCTAGACGCCTCAGTCCTTGTTTCGTTCCTACTTCTGGTCCGCCCCTCGGACGTAGTCTTAATCTGATTCTCTAACAACGCTTGCAAGGTCTCCTGCAGTTTACCCATATCTGCCGTAAACTTCTCTTCAGTAACAAAAGCCTAATTTTGGTTTCTTATCAGGCTGTTTGACTGACTCCCCCCACCCGCTGAAGCGGTACTCTCTTGATGTAGGGGTTCACGCACTTCAGGTGCTCCCGCACTTTTAGCTCGACGGGTGGTTGGCTTCTTTTTCCCTCCGCGGGTTCCCACACCAGTCCCCACTGCCTGAGAGGCAGCTCGTAACGGTGGTCTACAACGCCCCCTTCCTCGGCCTCTGCCCCTCCCGTGGGTGGCCGCTTGTCGCGGAGGATCCACCGGTTCCTCCTCAAAGATTTCCTCTATACGAATCTCTTCTACATCAGGGTTTGTACCCACCACAGGCACATATCTACTCCTCAAACTTCTTTCAGACATTCTTGATTGCTGAAATACGACAAAGTAACTTACTTAAGACTACTGCTTAAGAATAATAAGACACTTTAAGCACATACATGTACCTGTAAATTTGCAATTACACTGGCCAGGTGTAACCCCGAATCTACCTTACATGACTGTCCTCTCCACCCTATTAGTCTTATTCAAGTAATAGTGTCTTCCTAGCGCATTCCTGATTCTCAGTTGTGATTTCAACTCCCACAGTTTAAGTCTAGGCCCGTTCGGTCACCTAAACCCCTTAAACTATGGCTCTGATACCAATTGTAACAACCCAACTAAAATAAAGCATAGCATTCAATAAATATTTAAAATATCCCAAAATCGGTCTCAAAATCTGCATCAAAATCTAGGTTGGCGGAAACAACCTATACACAACTGAGAATAAAACTAAATTCTAAAATAAATGTGGTACTGCCTCTAGCTGCATCTGTACTCTAGTTCTGCTCTGCTCACTTACTAGAGCCTCCTACTATCTGCTTACCTGAAAAGGTTTAGTGGGAAAAATGCGAGGGTTAGACCACGAGTTCTAGTGAGTCCCCTCAATTTACAGTTCTCAAAACATTTAAAACAGTTTATAAATATCAAAGCAGTTTTACATAAAACATTCACGGAAAATTCTGCTCCCGTAAATGGCACCCTGAAGTCACTAGGAAGTGACAACGAGTCAGTCTCACGCTGCCTTGCTGGGTCACTCTTCCCATGGCATAAACGGAACCTCCCCCCGTCATGAGCACTGGCGGGCGACTTAGCCAATTTACGTCTATCACAATGTATGCATACATCTCATAAAAACTTTCAAACAAGTAAAAATCATGCAAATAACATGGCATTTCTACTTCTTTACTTACTTCTGAAAACATATTCAAAACACGTATTTTAGTTAGAAAAACTCACCTGGCGCTGTAACAATTTCTTCTCGCGAAAACTTCGGATTTTATGGTGAACTGCTATGATATTACAAGAATAAGAATAGTGAGTCTTAGGTTAATCTTAGTCCAGTTTGAACAATTTTCTACCTAACTCGACTCTCAACAAACTCTGGAATCCGGACCCAAATGTTTCGGACTTTACTATTTCCAATTTGGGCTCAATCCGGTTCGGCCCACTCCGGGACCCAGAACAAATTCCAGATCATTAAGTTAATTCAGGTTCTTCGGCCCAATCAATAAAATTCCGGATCATTTAGTTAATTCCGGATCCTTGGCCCAATCAACAAAATTCCGGATCCTATAATTGGATTTCGGATCCCTTCGTCCTAATCAACACATTCCGGATCCCTTTTGGTTTAGGCCCAAGCCAAATTAATTCCGGATCTATTAAGATTCCGGATCTAGTTTCGGCCCAATTCCGGATCGAGTCTCGGCCCAAATTCCGGATCCAGTCTCGACCCTATTCCGGATCTAGTGGGTTCCGGATCCTTTCTCCATCCCGGGTTCACTCCGGATCTACTTCAATACCGGATCCACTCCGGTTCCGGACAGCTCTCGATTCCGGACTACGGCCGAGTTCTATTCCGGATCGAAATCCGGACTCTCATAATCGGACATTTGTTACGACACTGATTAATATTAGGGCCGGGGATTACCCAATTCAACCGATTACCAAGCCTCTATTCCCAACAATGTGATTATTCTAACTCTATTAATCCTCTTATTAAGATTGTTAAGCTGTAAAGAGTACTCTTATGAGTCAATCGATTATCAGACATTACAATTTCTGCTCAAACACTCTGGTACTAGAATTCTATGACTACTAAGAGATGGTAGGGATTACCTTGAGTTTGTTGATGCAGAAAGTTTTCTCTTCTCCTTCCAACCTGACGATTGCTGTTGAATCCCTTTTCCTTCTCTGCTCTCTCTTTCTCAGCCGTCACCAGGAAAAATTAATGGTTGCCTAGGGTTTTGTGCCCTAAATGAGAGTTTTTATACTATCTCTCAATAAGTACCAAACAGCCCCCAAACTTACAACTTTACCACTTTCACCACAAAACTTATTTCTTTCGCTTAAAAACATCGGTTATTACATACTCCAAGTCTATTGCTTGTGGAGTCCTAAGTTCAACCACACCAGGTCTATATCTTGAGATATCCAAAATCCGAGTTTAGTCTTAATCACTATGAATATACATTTTACCGCTCTTGGTCGATGTCCGATTATATAGATCCACACCTTATTTTCCCATAGAGACCTAATGGCTATTTCATGCTACAACTAGAGAATTCAACAATATAAGACAAATCAAGAAAATAAGACTTCTATGCCTATGGATCCATAAAGTTATAGTCTACATATATACCTTCAAGATAAATGGTACCATCGTTTAACACATAAACATTTAGATACAAGAATATAGCAAATAATTAAATCCCAATCTTGCTAAAATATCATAAGTATGGAAATTACACATTTGGCCTAGGTTTTCCAACATCACCCAAATAAAGAGAAAATGAGTAGTAATAACCTTGAGAAATCTTAAACATACATATAAAACTCATTAAGAACATGTATTTGAGAAATCTCATCCAATAACCCAAAACTCTAAAATCTCCCAAATTTCTTAAAATGAGATTTGAGTTTATAAAATGAGAAACATGATCAAAACTATAACAATTTAACATGTATAAAGTTTTAGAAAGGTAGGATAAACTCCCAGTACTAGGGTTTGGTTAAAACCTAGAAATCTCCAAAACCCTTAAATCTTAAAGATGAAGATGTGGTGAATAACCCTTTTTATTTCAGTACAAGTGATCAATCAAAGTAATTGTGAATTCAGATAACAATGGATTTAGTAATGAAACTTGACAATTGTTTGTGTGGAGTTCATTTGGAAAAATGTCCAAAAAGAAAAACCATTTTATTTTAGTTGATCAAAATGTAAGTTGAAAATGTCTATACTTTAAATGGATGGTACCAGTTATTATTTTTAAATCTATTTAACAAATATTTCGTTATACGTTAGAGAGAAAAAATGGTAGAAAATGGTAGGAATTGTTTCAAGACTATTTAACCCAACAGTATAATTTAATCTTACAACTAAAAGATAAAAAAATTTATCCTCAATTACAAACGCCATATTATCCTTAAAATAAGGATCCTTATCTAAATTATAACTAAAAAATAAAAAGTCTAAGAAAATGAAAATGAAATAAAGTATCAATCTAAATTTATAGTTTTATGAAATTGAAATTTTTATCTTATCATATTTGATTGAACTTTGGTTAAGAAATTGGATGATTTCTTCAATTGAACTTTACTTGACCTTTGGTTATAACAATCATTTTCTTTATATTTTTAATGTAACAGTATTGTTAGTGTTTACAAACTTGTAATAAATAGATACTCTATATAATGTTCATGTGTTGTCATCCCTAACGGAATCAGTATTTCTGTACGTCCAACTTTATGTGGCGTTGTCTAGAGGAATGTCACGAGGAAATACCAAGGTATTAGTGAAGTCTGTGAAAAAATTCAATCATGGTGGAGTCTACACTTCAAACGTCGTTTATAAAGAAGTCTTACATAATAAATAAGGTACAATCAACTAATTGTTGTTACACATTGATGTACAATATGTTTCTATTTTAAACAACTTTTTTCTTTACACAGGACATGCTTACAGATTGACATTTTACGTGTCTTATCATATTGTGAATCTATAGATGTGCATTTTTATATTTGATTGTAAGTTATGTTATGTTTAGTTATGAATGTCAAAAATTTTAACGAGCTGTGAATATATAGATTTGGAAACTCGACACTCTTGCGATTTTCTTTCCTAAATATCTTGTAAATAAACCATATTTTATTTTATTAACTTTGCAATTAAACCACACAAACCTATAAAAGTTGAGAGTGAAGGGGAATAATACGAACAATAAACATGAGTGTTAGATGAGTTATTTGATTCATGATTGGGATTCACACGCGTTGCATCACGCGTGTACACAATGAATATATATATATATATATATATATATATATATATATATATATATAGAGAGAGAGAGACGGATTCAAATGAAAAATGAGTTTTCATTGTGTACACGTTGACCAATCTTAGCCATTAATTAAAATTTAAAAACTAATCAATGATTAAAAATTAACCATTTTTTACGCTTTTCAAGATAACTCATTTCTCATCTAATGATTAATAACCACTTTTTATGCTTCCCAAGTTCACCTTTTAACTTCTAACAAGAACTCAACCTTAGACGAGTATATATACTAAAAAGTAAATCGAAAATATTTAGTCATGGGTATCGTGGGGATGTCATTTACATTTGTTTGGCCCTTAGGCTCTAACCTGAGGATAAGGTAATTCAAACAATATCTCTTTCTTTATCTCCTCCCATTTCTCTATCACACAATACAAGATTTTATAAACTCCATTCAATCACCATGTTTCGCCTCCCCACCATATGTATCCTGTTCTCATCCATATCTGCCCTTCATTTCATTTCCTTCATCATCGGTGTTTTTTGTGATCTCAACTGAATTTTTAATAGGGGCACATTACTTTGTTTTAATTTTTTATGTGTTCTAAAACCTTTATTAAAATAACTTAGATTTGATATTTTAAACATTTAGATTAAAGTAGATTACAAAAAATAGTAATCAGACCAAAATAAATTATATTTTCAAGCATTATCTATACTATATTATAAAGTATTTATGAAAAACTTTTAAAAACAATCCATAAAGCCTTATGTACTGCTATTTAATATTGATTACTTAAAATATCTTAAAAACAACTAATAAAGCTTTATATACCACTTTTAATGTTAATTACTTATTTAATCTATGTCTCTAACTCCATACAAATTCTCATATGGTAAACCCCTAAAAAAACATCATTCCTAATTAATCCTTATCTCTTAACCCCTTTCAAATCTTCAAATCATGAAACCCCTCAAAAAGCGTCATTCTTAGTACAAATTTATATAAAAAAAAACATTACAGTTTTCTCAAAACTACACAAAACCGTTTATAAAATCGACAATGATAAAAAGTAAAACAAAACATTAAAATCAAGATATATCGCGCTGCATTGCGCGAGTACCCTTCTAGAATGATTTAATTATGTTAATGTTTAAGTGTCACATTTTACCGAAATAAAAGTTTTAAAAATATATATTACATAGAATAAGAATCATAGTATGATATGCAATTTACCCTTCTAATTATCAAAGAGGACGCAACCCAGTGACAAGGTAACATCCCTGGGGGTCAGTGCTGGAAGGCCTGACTACCAGGTTTCGAGCCCCGTGGTGTGCACTCTGCGATATCCAACTGAAAGGCTGGTTGGGCCAGGCATAACCTGGGCCGAGTCGACGGGGATTAGTGGGTGGCGCCTTAAGTGGAAGCCCGATACCCCGGGAACGTGTGTGTGTTCTACCGCCGTTCAAAAAAAATTTACCCTTCTAATTATTATATATGTATAAGTATATATATATATATATATATATATATATATATATAAGGATATAATCCGATGAGAACCATAAAAAAGAAGTAATACTAAAATAATTTTCTTAAAATATATGATGTAGTTTAAAATTGAAGTTGAATGATTGAAATCAATAGACCAATTCAAATACATTATAAGCATTATACAATTAATTTGTTATTTTTTTCTTACATTACGGTAGCGTTTGGTACGCAGACTGGATGAGATAAAACGGGACGGAACTGGACGGGACTGGACTGGAGGAGATAATTTTAATCTAGGTTACGTTGGAAAAAGGGGTATTTTAGTAATCTTATGTTTTAGTCCCATGTTGTTCCACCTATTTTGGTGGAACAAAAAATCTTAAGTTTTGTCCCATCAGAACTTGTTTTTGTCCCATGTTGTCCCATCTGATTTTTGTCTCATGGTATACCAAACATGAGACTATTTTTTTTGTCCCGTCCCGTCCCATCCCGTCTGCGCACCAAACGCACCCTACAATAACAAATAACTAATTTTTGGTAATTTGTTAATTTTAAGTAATGTGTTATTTCTTAAAATAAAATATAATACAAATATATGATTAAGATTTTAATAGTTTGAATAGATTTTATGTATTTTTGTTAGCAAAAATGAAAAGAAAAATCCAAGCGACGAGATTGAAAGTCCATGAATATAACGGTGGAGAAAAGCACAACTGATTGTTACTCTGTCCAAGATAACATCCCCTTCCTAGGTGCTATTACCAGCCAACGGCAGCAGTGTTAGTCCAACCATTTTCTCTCTAAAACCAAATAATGGAGTCTCGAGTGCTGTCCTCCGGGGCCACCACCATCTCCGGCATTCCTAGGCTGACGAAACCGGTGGCGGCCAGCGCCAGAATCAATACCGTCGCCGTTTCATTTCCGGCGAGGCTTAACAATGACGGAGGGAATCTGGTTTGGGGAAGGCAGCTCCGCCCGAGCTTACTAAACCTCGATTACATCTCCTCAACGACGGCAAAGCGTGAAGTTCTAAAACCCTGTCTCGCCACTGCTAGTAGTGATTCCACCGGGTGAGATCCCATATCACCATTTGAACATTCATTTTCAATTCCATTTCAACAACTGTTAACTGATTTCTTATTCATGGATTTGGTAGCGATGCTGCTCCGGTCGGCTTCTTGGCCAAGTATCCGTTCCTGGTTACCGGGTTTTTCTTCTTCATGTGGTAGGTCACGTCTACAGTTAATGTCCATGCTTAATTAATCGGTGATTTATTTTGTATACATTAAATATTTTTGTCAGTTTTTTCCTCCACGAATCTACCATTAAATAGAATCCTTTCTATAGGGATGGTATTATTTTATTGAATATTAAGGGTGCGTTTGGTACATTTTTTGGAATTTTAATGAAAATGAAAATGTAAATGTAGAAGAATGTGAATAGAAATGAGATTTTTATTGATATTGTTTGATTTAACAGATATAATTAATAAAAAAATATTTATATAATATTTTTAAGGGAAATTAATTAAAATACCCAAATTTTGACTTTTACTTACCAAAATACCCATTTTTTTTCAACTTTTGCCAAAATACCCATTTTTCCTCCGATTGGTCCTGCGATCGCGAGATAGAGTATAAAATGAAAATGTAGTCCCGCTATTGATCCCGCTATTGTCAGTTTTACACTTTCACCCCCTATAGCGCCCTCAAATGTTTCAAAATGAACCCTATCTCGCGATCGCGGGACAAATCGCGGAAAAATGGGTATTTTGGCAAAAGTTGAAAAAATGGGTATTTTGGTAAGTCAAAGTCAAACTTTGAGTATTTTAATTAAATTCCCTATTTTTAATACAAATATGTGACGTCCAACATGAAAATAAAAAATATTTTTCATTCAACATCGATAAATGAAGGGATGCATGAGAAAAGATGACTGAGCGGGAATAAGATTTTCATTCCTCCCAATTTGGTCAGGAATGAAAATTAATGGGTTTGAGGTAATGAATCCATTATATTATATCAAACCAAACAACAGTTTTCATTATCATTCTCATTTCTTACCCTCAATACCCCCAACCAAACACCCCATAATATTAAAACCTAGCTCTAGGCTTGGCAAATCCTTGTGTTAAAAATATCCGTTGGAACGATCTTACTCGTCGAACCAAGTAAAAGCAAACCGTTTTTGACGGTTTGACTGATCTGATGATCCCGCATAGTAAAAAAAAGTAGCCAAATCGTTAGGTCAGTCCGGTCTATGATTTGAACATATTCTTTGACTGGTCGTGATCGAACTGACCACCAAAAATATACGGCATTAATAATATTTAATTTTTATGTTGTAGTCTTTCACTTTTTAGTTTTCGTTTTTAAATTGGTAAAATTCTTAAATCTGACAAAAATCATATTCAAAATTCCAAATCGTCCTTTGACTTGTACAATGTTTGTCAAAAATTTCAACTATTGTTGATGGATTTGTTTAACTTTTTTTTTTTCATTTTCTCGATGTCTTTTTTTAATTCTAGAGATGTCTGTTTTTTTTTAATAATTGGGTATACATTCTTTTAATAGTGCTATATTAATAGATATTTCATTTAGATATTGATCTCATGTTTTTTTTAGTTTAAAGCCAATAACAAGCCTAAATTGCTTAAACCAATCAGATCAGATTGCCTTTTTTGGTCCGGATTGACCGGTTTGGTGACTTGGTCTCAAAGCGCTGGGTTTAAAAAAACTTGTAAACTGCAGTTTAGTTTGTGGTTAAAAGCACCAAAACCGTACCATGAAAAACCCTAGTTGTCATGTCTTAGAACCTCACAAGAGTTATCAACTCCTTGTGGGTGGGTCAGGTTGTTAGTCATACGCACAAAGTTTGGTCGGGAAACATAAATTAAAAGAGCCAAGCCTGGAGACTGGAGTGGATTACATATAATGAAGACCACACTCATCACGAGATGTCTTCATCGGTTCAATCTTTCCAAAAATAAATTTAATACTCAACTTTTTTGGAAAAATTATATAATATTATATGTCAGTGGATTCCTCTATAAATTGCATTATAATATTGCTGTTTTATAAGAGCATCTCCAATGGTGTTAAAGAATGACTTGATCAAACACTTTTTGACATTTTTTCCCATTGGACCAATAACTTGGTCAAAGACTTTTTGGAGAATGACTTGGTATATACCAAGTCTTTGGGGAAACGCTTGAAAAGAATAGAAATTTTCATATTTGGTCCCTTAACAATCAATAGTTTACATTTTTAATTTTACACTTTTATTTAATAATAATTCATTTATTAAATATATAATATATTATTATAATAATTATTATTATTAAATAAATACATTATTGGAACGCTTTCGTAAATATCGAAAATTAAAAAACACAAAAATTAAATACTTTTGTTTTTAGAAATCATAGTTTTAATTAGACCTGTTAAACGTGTCGTGTCGTGTCGGGTTCGTGTCGGGTTCACAGGTTAAACGGGTTGGGAGTGTCGTGTCGTGTCAACCCGTTTACTTAAACGGGTTGAAATGTATTACCCAAACCCGTTTACTTAAACGGGTTGAAATGTATTACCCAAATAGTTTTAGAAACTTTTGTTTTATATTTATAAAAAAACTACATTTTATTTTAAGAAACTTTTGTTGATATTGAAAATGCCAACTCTCACCCTCTCAATCTCCCTATATATATATATATATATTGTAAATATCGAAAATTAAAAAACACAAAAATTAAATACTTTTGTTTTTAGAAATCATAGTTTTAAGTATATATAGTTTATATTTATAAAAAAACTACATATTATTTTTAGAAACTTTTGTTTTATAAAACGTATTTGTGCTTTAAATAACGACAAATAATGGAAGGAGTTTTATAAAACATTTCAAATAGATGAGGGTAGTTTATGTATATATATTAAAAATGAATTAAAAATGCAAAAAAAAGCTTTTGCAAGACTTGACCATTGGAGTGGGTATTTGAAGATGACTTTTTGGTGACATGGCAAATTGATCAAGTCTTTGAATAGGTCGACCATTGCGGATGCCCTAAGAAGATACCTGCAATTTTTTTCTCGAAATTGACATCTATATATATTTTGATTTGAGTGTTGATATTTTATATATTTAAATATTTCTACTTTAATGAAAGAGAGGTACGTGGAAGAGTATAGCTATATTTTTGTTTTATATTAATTAAGTTGAATAACGTTAATGTCCTTTGGTTTGAAGGTACTTTCTGAATGTGATCTTCAACATCCTGAACAAGAAAATCTACAATTACTTCCCTTATCCCTAGTAAGTTGTTGACAAAACTTAAGTTGATATATACTTGTATTTACCAATTAATGTAATGAGGCGATGCATGTGATAACAATTTGTGAAGGGCATTGTTATATATATATATATATATATATGCAGTTTCGTGTCAGTCATACATTTGGCTGTTGGAGTGGTTTATTGTCTTGTTAGCTGGTCTGTTGGCCTACCAAAACGCGCTGTAAGTTTTGATCCAATATTGTTTAGGAATGAACGAAATGCCAAATGGCATATATATATACATATATAACTGCTGAGATGTTGTGGTTTAATTTCCTTGTGTAGCCCATGGACTCAAACCTTCTGAAGCTTCTTATTCCTGTGGCTGTATGTCATGCTCTAGGCCATGTCACCAGCAATGTCTCATTTGCAGCTGTTGCTGTCTCCTTCACCCACACAATCAAAGGTAACTAACTAGCTACACTACACTACACTACACTACACCACACATCAATTTGTAATTAAACAAGTTTTTGTATGATTTATTGAATCCTCAGTTGATTATTTCTTGTGAATATATATATAGCCCTTGAGCCGTTCTTCAATGCTTCTGCTTCTCAATTCCTTCTTGGACAGTCAATACCCATAACTTTATGGCTCTCCCTGGCTCCGGTTGTACTAGGTATGCTCTTTCCCATCCACAAATGCCTATGTATATTTCATCTTTAATATTCATTCACATGTATACATTAATATACTTGATGGTTTGATCATTTGTGAATCAAGTAAATACAGAGGCATAATTGAATTTTACTACGTACTATGGAAAGCTGAATCAAATCTGAATGCAGGTGTAGCAATGGCCTCATTGACTGAGCTGTCATTCAACTGGCTAGGATTTATCAGTGCCATGATTTCCAATATCTCCTTCACTTACAGGAGTATTTACTCCAAGAAAGCCATGGTTCTTCTCTATGCTCATATATTCATCAACTTTATATTACCTAGTTGAAATGAGCCGAGAATTAATTATGAAAAATGGAATAACTATATGTTTTGTAACATTTGTTGTTGGGTTTGCAGACTGATATGGATAGTACCAACTTGTATGCCTACATTTCCATCATTGCGCTCTTCGTTTGCATTCCACCTGCTATAATTGTGAGCTAGTTGAATCCTAATCCTAATGCAATTATTTTGATAAGTCAATATCTTGTTCCTTTAATTTTTTTCATCTCTCAATATGCAGTTGGAGGGACCTCAACTTCTAAAGCATGGGTTCAGTGATGCAATTGCTAAAGTGGGCATGACTAAGTTCGTGACAGATCTGTTTTGGGTAGGAATGTTCTATCACCTCTACAATCAGGTATCACCCATCACAAACTCCTCCCTACTTGTATTTTTGGTGTTTAACATTTTTAAGATAGCCAAATAATTAATTCTTGTTTTGGCTTGTCAGCTTGCAACCAACACACTTGAAAGGGTAGCACCTCTTACGCATGCAGTTGGCAATGTGTTAAAACGGGTGTTTGTGATTGGTTTCTCAATCATTGCCTTTGGTAATTATTACTAATCTTTCTTTCTTTCTTTCTTTCTTTCTACCATCAAAAATTAATTCTATGATGATTTCTTCAGGTAACAAGATCTCGACACAAACAGCCATCGGTACATCCATTGCTATCGCTGGTGTGGCAATCTACTCCCTCATCAAGGCCAAGATAGAAGAAGAGAAACGGGTGAGTTGACCACATCACATATATGCTCCCTTGTTTTATTTCTAGCTATGATTCTCTACAACTTGCTCATTGTTTTCTGTAGAATCAGAAAGCGGCATGAGGACCAATGTGCATGGCAACGGGTTGGCAGGAGGGAACCAATGCAATTCAGTTACTAATATAATACTATTGTTTCAACACGTAGCAAATTTGCTACAATTGTGAAGTTGTTCTTCTTTGGTTTTTTTGTGTCTACGAGAATAAACAAGTTCGACTCTCATGTAGACTCCAATAATGTATCATTCTATCTTTCTCTTTTCTACTACCAATATATGAGTTCTAACTCTCTAGAGTTTAGAGAAGTTGATCTTGTCCCATTTTCAATCATAAAACCACACATATATATATATATATATATATGGTAAATTTTGTTGATGGATTTGTACTTTAATTAATGTAAAGCATGCTAGCTTTCAAACTTATAACATTCGTGCTATCTGGCAAACAAAAGTGTTGTTGCACGATCCAATGTGTCTGAAGTACTGAACAATGAAAACAGAGAGAGAAAATTTAGAGAGAGAGTTAGTCCTAGAACAAGTAGTTTTAACAATGATAAACTCAATTGAAGAACACAATCAAGATGATACAATAGCTTTTGTCATATCACTATTTGGTAGAGATGTTAGGAGTAATCAATCATGAATTGATTTTGTGTATAGTAAACAAAGAAATATGTAGAAAGTTCTTATAAATTTGTATAAACAATCTTTTACAATTGAAGTTGCAATACCAAAAACAACAATAAACGTAAACCTTACATGTATCCCGTTGATTGTTGACGAGATCGAACCGATTGAGGCCTGCATGTAAGCAGTGTCCTAAGACAAAAGTTCGCCGGTCGTATGGGCGTTTGTCCCGAGGATACAACAATCGAATTCAAGTATCAAACTTAGCGAATTAAACGATGTTTGGAGAGAAGAAAATGATGAGAGAAACCAAGAAAAGTGTTATTTTTTGTGTGCCAAACGATTGGGAAGATGTGTGGTATTTATAGTTTGCTGTCAATAACCGCTAGAAACTTCTAGACATCCGCGCGACAGGTGGCGCGAGTAGACCCGCGCAGAGACTCGCATTGGGCTCTGTCCTTCGAAACATCCAGTGTTGCGCGCAACTTCACCGCGGCTCTAGCCGCACCGACATCCGCCCCTGTCTCTGTTCCAGAGTCCTACGCGATAACCCACACAGCTTCGATCGCGCCGTGAACTGCGCCATTCACTGTTTTCCTGCACCACACACGTTCCTCAATCGATGAATCGCGACCCCATCGAGACCCCAAGGCCCAAGCCCCAATCTTTGACATTTAATATATATATATATATATATATATATATATATATATATATATATTTATGTCAAAGAAAGGCCACCAAGAACACCACATTCCAAGCCCAAGCAATTAAATGATTCATTTTATGCTCTTTGGTTGGAGTTTATTAAGTGTTCTGAACTTTGCCTTGACTCCTATGTGGGACACGGTTTCTCATATCTATACTAAGTTCCAACAATACCCCACATTTTCTATTCAAATGCAAATAATGCCCCACATTTGAATTGAAAATAAGCAATATTATGGAACTTATGTTTCTATCTCCAAACTAGTTATAATATGCATCGGAAAAGGTGTCTTTTGGATTTGAACCTTTCCTAGTGAATACCTATCGGATCTCCTTCGTGGATAGTGAACTAAGGCCTTGAACTATCTATACATAATTTAATTCTATATTGTTGTGTTCATTTCATAATTTAATTCTTACATAATTTAATTCTTACCGTTGTGTTCATTTCAGTCGTGAACATATCCTTTCTTCATGAGAGTTTTAGAAGACGTAGCCATATTCGTTCTCAAAGATGCGACCCCACATCAGTCTCACATAGGTAATGTCGATCAAGAATAATCCGTTGTATTCTACTATAATAGCTATCAGCATTATTAAGAATCTAACATTCAATCCTATATCATCAACGGAAAAACACAAAGGAAACATCATAGGAATATGCATACCTTTGTCTAATTTCTGCTTGAGTTGTCCCCGACTAGTTTGCCTATTGAACCTAGACCATGGGATCTCCAATTACGCTAGGTTAGGTTGCCGTCGAGGAAACTCATTGTGTTGGATATAAGCCCATTCCCCTTGATGTGTAGGATACTTGCTCTCTACTTAGGCTCTTTGTCAAAGGATCAACAATATTCTCCTTCGACTTTACGTAGTCAATGGAAATGATTCCATTTTTCAGAAAGTCTTTTATAGTGTTGTAGCGCCTTCGTATATGACGAGAATTTCCATTGTAGATTTGATTCTTCGCTCTAGTGAGAGCGGCCATACCATTACAATGGATACCAATAGCAGTCACCGGTTTTGGCCACAACGGAATACCCTCTAGGAAGCTTTTAAGCCATCCGGCTTCTTCAGCGGCTTTGTCTGATATTCACAGTTTGTTTAGACGATTTCCAATATATCGCAGCACCACCAAGTGTAAACACATATCCACTTGTGGATTTACTCTCGGAATGGTTGGAAATCCATTTAGCATCACAATACCCTTCTAGAATGGGACGATATTTCGTATAGTGTAACCCATAACCCATTGTGTATTTCTAATATCGAAGCACCCTTACTAATGCATACCAATGGTCTTTTCCTAGGTTATGTGAGTACCTACTAAGTCTACTCACACTATATGCTATGTCCGGTCGTGTGCAATTCATGATGTACATCAAGCTTTCAAGCACTTGAGTGTATTCCAACTGAGCAACACTATCTCCTTGATTCTTCTTCAATTGGCTTGAAGGATCAAATGGAGTCACAACAGGTTTGTCAATATAATGGCCAAACTTTCGCAACACCTTCTCAACATAGTGAGATTGGGTAAGGATGTAACTATTTGGATTTCTTTGAATCTTGATACCAAGGATAACATCAACAACTCCCATATCTTTCATTTCAAATGCAGAGTGTAGCATCTTCTTGGTTTGGTTTATCACATCCAGGTTTGATCCCATGATGAGCATATCATCAACATACAAGCATATGATGACATACGCATTCTTATATTATTTCATATAAACACATTTATCGCATTCATTTATGTGAAAACCATTTGACAACATAGTGTTATCAAGTTTCTTATGCCACTGCTTTGGCGATTGTTTAAGTCCATAAAGAGACTTAACCAACTTACAGACTTTGTTCTCTTGGCCTTTTACAACAAAACCTTCCGGTTGTTGCATGTATATCTCTTCTTCTAATTCACCATTCAAGAAAGCGGTTTTCACTTCCATTTGATGTATCTCTAAGTTATGCATAGCCGCTATCGCAATCAACGTCTTTATAGACGTGATCCTAGTAACCGGTGAATATGTATCGAAGAAGTCTTGACCTTCCTTTTGTCGATATCCCTTGGCGACTAGTTGAGCTTTGTATTTCTCTATAGTTCCATTGGGTCTCAACTTCCTCTTGAAGATCCATTTATGGCCAATGACTTTATGACCCGGAGGCAAATCAACCAATTTCCATGTGTTGTTTTTCACAATGGAGTCAATTTCGCTGTGGATGGCCTCTTCCCAATAAGGTTCCTCGGATGATTTCATGGCAGCCTTATAAGAGAGAGGTTCTCCTTCAACATTAAAGGCCATAAAGTCCGGTCCAAAGTCTTTGGCGATTATTCCCCTTTTGCTTCTCCTAGGGTCCATCTCTTCTTGAAACCTAGAGGTTTCATCATTCCTCGATTGATCACTCTTAGTTGAATCAATGTTCATGTGAGAGTGTGTAACATCAATCGGCCGTTTACCTAGATTAGAGGTATTGCTCTCTTTTTCCTTATATGGGAAGATCGTCTCAAAGAACCCTGCCTCAGAAGATTCTATAATTGTATTGTTGCTTATGTTATCCACATTAGATTTATACACTAAAAATCTATATGCAACACTATTATGAGCAGGTCCTATATATACACAATCAATGGTTTTAGGTCCAAGTTTTGTCCTTTTAGGTAAAGGGACTTAACCTTGGAAAGGCAACCCCATACTTTCATCCTTTTGTAGGACAGTAATCTCCCTTTCCAAAGCTCATAAGGAGATTTATCACTCTCCTTGTGGGGGATCCGGTTTAGGATCATAATCGTAGTAAGACACGCCTCACCCCATAAATGGTGTGGAGCTCTGGACGTGATCAACATTGAATTCATCATATTTTTCAATGTTCTATTCTTCCTCTCGGCCACTCCATTTTGTTGAGGAGTGTATGGAGCGGTTGTTTGCACAATGCCACGTGTCGCACAAAATTTTGTAAAGTCATGGGATTCGTATTCTCCTCCTTGATCCGACCTTAGAATTTTGATTTTCTTGTCGAGTTGATTCTCGACTTCGGCCTTATAAGTTTTAAACATGCTTAAGGCCTCATCCTTTGTATGGATTAGATATACATGGCAATACTTACTGCAATCATCAATGAAAGAAAAATAATAGTTCTTTCCTCCTCTTATAGGGGTTGCCTTGAAATCACACAAATCACTGTGAATCCACCCAAGAACCTCATTTGATTATTCAACTGATTTGTGTGGATGGTTTGTGTATTTTGCTTCTACACATACCTCACACTTAGATAATTTATCAAAGGAGCACTTAGGTAACATGTCAAGTTTGATCATTCTTTGTAAATGACCTAAAGTTGACATGTCCCAATCTCGAATGCCAAAGGTAAGAAGGATCAACAATATATACACAGAAGTAGCAGTGCTAGTGCCTGCCTTATTATTATTTATAATGGCGGCATCGATGTCAGTTACAACACTTAACTTAAAGAGCCCCTCGTTGAGGTAGCCCTTACCCACATACACACCACCCTTGGTGTTGACAAACTTGTCCGATTCAAATACAACTTTGAACCCTTTCTTACTAAGAATAGGGACATAAATCAAGTTTTTAGTTAAATAGGGTACATGTAGCACATCCGTCAACGTCAAATCCTTCTCGGAAGTGAACTTCAATATGACCTTCCCTTTACCCTCAATCTTGGCAGTCGAAGCGTTTCCCTTAAACATTGTTTCATGTGAGTCCAATCTTAACAAGTAACAATGATATGAACAAAGGATTCTTGATTAGAATGAGAGAAGATACAAGATAAGAGTTTATATCGACTTTCTCTCTCTAGACTCTCTCACTAGAGTCATCTCTCTAACACCACACAAATGATTCTCTCTCATACGTTAACTTCAAACCCACTTACAACACTATATATATATACCTTTGACTATAACACCTAATACCTTGACTTTGACCTTTCATAACAATAACAAGACCTTTACTTTTACTTTGACTTTGACTCTTTACAATTACACATTAAATCTTGAAAACATTTCTGCTCTAACAGTCCCCCCCTATGGATTCAAGATTTAAAAATTTATGACAACAATCTTCAGCTCTTTGTAATCCTCAGATCTTCAACACTTTAAGCTATTCAGCACCTTAGCAATCTCCCTCTTCGCTTTGAAGGAATATCAATCTGTGTAAATAGCTCTGAAGAATCTTCAAATAAGCATTGTCTTTAGAAATACACTTTGACTGCTTTACTCGTCATCTAGATCTTCAAAATCAAATAGTCATCAAGTCTCGAATCACAAAATTCACATCTTTGTATTGTTGATCAAAGTCTTCAAACAAAATCTTCATATCTATGAAACTTCGTATCGTTGATCTTTGCATCTTTAAGCTTTGACATATTCCTCAATCTTTGAATATGAACATGCCTTTGAGCTTTAAAAACATTCTTGAATGAACTTTGAATCTTTGTAGCTTTGAATATCTTGAACTGTGTATCTTCATCTCTTGAACAATATCAATCTTTGAATTTTGAACTCTCTCGATTCATCTCGAAACATCTTTACTTGTTATCTCGAGCTTCTTGACTTGCCTTTCTTTATCTTGAAATTGAAACTTTCATATGTTCTCCCCCTTTTTGATGATTGTGAGCATCATGATCATCAAAACTTCAATATCAATTTCAGCAGTCTTTTTGAGTACCAGAAAAAATCTCCTTCATTTGATCTGTTTATCCGTCAATTCCAAAATATAAGTATCCGAATCTTTTTAAATTCAAATAGAATTAATGTGGTAACCCTGAAACAACATATGAATAAGTTATAATGCCTGTGAGTTGCACAAAATCCACTTAGTACAACGAATGCACTTTGGAAAGGAGCTTTTTGATGTTCACTCCTCCACAGTTTCCATTCAATCATCGAAAAACACAATGGAATTTCTATGAACGTTATGACAAGAAAACATATTCCTTGTGTGTACGTGGAAGTGTAGAAATGATTGAAGCAACTTATGCTTGATTAGTAGGCTCAATTTGTGTAAACTGTTGAGACAACAACAAGTTTTCCATGGACTCAATGTGCATGATTGAAGTGCGAAGGTGGGGCAAACTTCCTTCTCTTTCAATATCCAAACCTTCCAAATGAAGATTAGATAGAGTATATGTTGCGTCCCTGTTAGGGTCATATTTGGTTGAATAAAAGTTCAAGGGCTAAATGTTAATTAATCATATTTGAGCCTTAATAGTGTAACGGGCCGTGGGCTTAATGCCATGGGCCCATTAGTATATAATGTGTAATTAGCTTAGAATTAAGCTAGTTGTCTAATTACACTTTCCTGAACTCTATTGTAATTCTCTCTACATTGAAAGTAATTGGATGACTAGTTGAAATCATACCGTTCTTATTATTATCTATTGATTTCTATTACTTGTTGCACGCATCTGGAACTCACAATTGGTATCAGAGCAAACGGACGAATCGATTCAAAGCTTCTAAACGATTTCTGGTAAGAATTCTCATCTACTAGTCGACTGCTGTGTTCTTGATCACTTTGATCAGATTTTGATTATGTGCAAATTGATTTATCGATTATTGCATTCTGTTCCTATCATCATCATAATCAATTCTGCAATTTTCACCATCTAATTTGATCATCTTAATCGATTTTTAGCAAAATCAAAGTTTCAAGTTTCTTGGTTTGTGTTCTTGTCAAAATCCGATTTTTACCATAAAAAACTTGTTGTTTTGCTTCAAAATCGATTTGGGTATTGTTATTATTGTATTTGGTCAAGTTCCTAACCTTTCAGGAACGATTTTGAGAAACCCTAATCGATTTCCAATCGAATTGGAAACAACAGCCGCAGTTACCGGATACCACAGCTGTGGTTACCGGGTCTTTCATTGTGTTACCGGGTAAGTTTCCTATTCCCTCGCTTGTTACCGGGTAACCCCAAGTTACCGGGTAATACATATCTTACCGGATAAATTTCTCACTTACCGGACAAGTTCCCGGTAAGCTCTTCCGGTAACTTACTGTTTCATCCGGTAAGTTATCTCATCCGGTAAGTTCATCATATGTTTTAATTTTGTTATCGGTAAGTTTGTGTTTTTGTTTTGTCATCCGGTAACTTCCAGACATCCGGTAAACCCTTTATCCGGTAAGTCACTCCACCCGGTAAGTTCTGAATTTTGTTATCATCATCCGGTAACCTCAAGTCTCCCGGTAAGCCTTTCATCCGGTAAGCTCTTCCACCAGGTAAGTTTTGTTTTTGCTTAGTTTATTTTTCATCCGATAACTTGTCTCACCCGGTAACCGCCTGTCACCCGGTAACTCAAGATCATCCGATAACTTCTGCAAATTTAGCTGTTTTTCACAATCTGATCCGGACACTTCCAGATCAGATATCGTTCATCCGGATTCCTATCCGGTAAGTACAGTCTAGTCGATTTCTTACTGATTTAGCATAATCCACTCTTAGAACCTGCGTTAGGATATCACTCTTAGTGCCTTGCGTTAGGTTATCACTTTGAATCGAATCAATCGTCTGACGATCACTCTAGTGCAACTTAAGATGTCTTCGCGCGACACTCTTGCTATCGGCACCGACTCCAAGCCGCCTTGCCTCTACCAAGGTGAATACAGCCAATGACGGGACCGATTTCTGATCTTCATTGAGTCAAAGGATAACTTCGAGTACATTTGGCGAGCTCTAAAAGACGGGCCAATTCCTGATCCCATGAAGACTATACCAGCAACTGAAGCAGGTGCTCCAGCTCGTGTCGAGAAAAAGGCACTCTCCGATATGACTGCCGACGAAAGAGGCATGATTGAGGGAGAAAAGCATGCTAAGAGGTACCTTGTTCAAGCTCTACCCAACACGATCTACACTGCCATCGACAGCTACAAAAAGACAGCTAAAGGCATGTGGGATCAGGTGGAGAAAATGATGCGCAGGAGCGAAGTCGGGAATCAACTGAAGATCAACAACTCCATAACCAAGTTTGATGGGTTTAAGCAGCGCACCGGCGAATCCCTCTCCCAGACCTACGAACGCTTCTGTTTCCTTCTTAACGAGCTTCACAAGAACCAAATCACTCGTTCTAACACGGAGAATGCGCTCAAGTTCCTCAACAACCTATTGCCTGAATGGAAAGTATTCGCATCTCACGTCAAGCACAAGCACTTGATGGAGAAAGTTGGCATCCACGAGCTCTATGAGATGCTACTGCAGGACGAAGATGAAGTGATGGAGATTCTGAACGAGAAGAAGTCTGCATCCAAGCCCGCTGCTGATCCACTGGCACTTATGTCTTCGAAATGAGGCAAATCGTCTGGCCGTCATTCCAAACGTGCCCAAGAGCCGAGCGAATCAGAACCTGAGGAAGAAGAGGATAGTGATTCTGATCCTGAAGTATCTGCCATTATGAAAGCAATGGATCTGCTTTTCAAAATCTTTTCAACAACAGAAGTTCTATAAGAAGCCGACATCTAATAATCAGCGCTACTCCACCTCCTCCAACAAGCGCCATGATTATAAAGACAAATATGAAGGAAATAAGAAAGCCGATGAGCCCGACCAGTCTGAAAAAAAGGAGAAGACAGAGAAAGATGACCGCAAGAAGAAAGACGAACCCGTGACTTGTTATAACTGCGGGAAGCTTGGTCACTTTGCGAAAGATTGTAGGAAGCCTGTTGTAAAGAATACTCACTATTACAAGGCAAAGCTCGCATTGGCAGAACAGAAGGAAGCTGGAGAAGCTTTATTTGTTGAAGACAACTACTGGTTGGGTCGTTCTGATGATGAAAACGAGTCTGATGGTGCTGATGCTTTTATGGGCTACCACTCTCCCGCTGATGAAGAAAAGGCAAAGTCAAGTCAGGTATGTGAACCTATCCATCAAGATTTCTTTTATCAAATGCAATCTCTTGCTGAACGGATAGATTCCTACAAGGCCACCACTGACGAACAACTGCTTGAGATTAGATCACTATCTGAAAAGCTAGATGTTCAAAAGCGAATAACTGAGAAATACAAGTCCGAAAATGCTAATTTAAAAGAAAAATGCAAAAATCTTTCAATAGCACCTAAGGACTTAAAGGCCAAAATATCTGAACTACAGTCACAGCTTGATCAGTGTGAGAATGAGAAAGCAGAAATTGTTTATCAATGTTCTGCTCTTCAAATTCAGCACAAGGAGTTTATCAATAAAATAGTTGATCTTGAAACCAAACTCCACAAAAGAGGTCAAACTGATCAGACTATCCACATGAATAAACCCAAGGAGTTCACTTATTTTAACAAGGAGTGGGGAATCGGATACGATAACCCATACTACTTGAAAAAGGGTATTTTCAAAACACCTACTCTGTATGATTTTGGTTGTCTTGGAATAGATAAAAAGTATCCAGAATATGGGATTAGATGGACTGGTCCTATTGAACCTGAAAAGGAAGAGGAAACTAAGGAATACAAGCGCGCACACACGTCTAAAATGCAACTTCCTTTTTGTTATGAGCCTTTGAATTATTATTATGAGAAAAATCAAAAGAAATACCTCTTGAATGACTATTTTGACTGCTATAAGGTTGTGACGCCCAAGGATTCCTCCAAAAAGGATGAGGTCCAAGCAACCGAACCCAAGACTGAGACGGATGAGTTCAAACTCTATCTTCCCCCTCTCGTCTTGGAAGCAAAGATAGTTGAGTTAGAAGAGTCACTCGAGAAGGAAAGGTCAAGTTTTCAAAAGGAAAAGTCAACGCTTATTAAAGAACTTGAGAAACTCAAATCCGTAGAATCCGAAGTTGTGTCGGAAGAAGGACAGGAAATCCTTCGGTGTGAAATCTATAAGCTCACATTACAATTGTCTGCCTTAGCAACAGAAGCGATGCAGGAGCATACGAGAAATGGTCAACTCCAAGAGCAGATTGACCTACTCCAAACTGAAAAGTCGATTTCACCCGAACCTTCCTCCAATTCTTTGGATACATCCTCGTGTAAAGCTTTCATTGATAAAAATCTTTTCACAAGACGGCAATGAGTCTCAAGATAAGAGTGTGTTAAGGAATTCAAACTCTGATTTTTTCCTAGCTTCCGCACTAAATTCCCTGAAGCACACTGACACACAGTGTTCCTCGCCTTCCTCGGCCAATCCAAGTCCCACTATCCCGGATATTGATTTTACATAATATATGAATTCCGAGGGCAATTTTGATGAAGAGTTTGAATCGTTCCCCTTCGACAAACCTCTTCTAAGTCATACTGACTTTCTTTCACTAGTGGTTAATCGACCGGTCAATTTTCAAAAGGGCGACTGTTTCCAATCAAAGACTCCGGCTGTGATTAAGATTTCTAAAACTACATCAAATAATCAAACACAATCACAGCTGAAGCAAAAGACCGATCGATCGACTGCCAAACATCCTATTTCCTCAAAAGCCACTGACCATGCTGTCAATGTTGTTTCAGATAAAACCGGTCGCGCTAAACAAGATAAACAAAAGTGGCTAGCCAAGGAATCTATCGAGGATGCTGCATCAAAGTCATTTACTACTGTTTTCTATCCTAGAATGAACAAAAACGATTGTGTTTGGAATCATAGGAATGATTTTGTTAAACAAGATGTTAATTTTCCATTTAAACTTTATTCCATTCATCAATTGATTCAATTATCTCATGATTGTTTGTGTTGTTCTAGTTGTGGTTGGAATGACTTTGATGACATTAATAATAATGATTGGTTTAGGTCATATCATATATATAATCATACAACCTAACGTAAACCCCGTAAAAACAAAAAGAAACACCATAAACAACGGGGTCCCCAATCAGAGGTTAAACCAACGCAGGAAAGGAAACCAATTTCAAAACGGGTTCCTTCTACTGAGGTTAAACCTACACCCAAGAGGTAGCCTGCTTCAAAACAGGTTCCTCCGAAAGGTGTAAAACCTAACCCTCCAGGACCCATGCAAATATGGGTACCTAAAATCCGCTAATCTCATTTTATAGGGCGGTCATGTGTGGTACTTACACTCTGGATGCTCCAAGCACATGACCGGAAGGAGGGAGCTTCTCACGAACTAGAAGGAAGAATATGGGGGAGACGTGAGATTCGGGAACGATGACAAGGCACCGATTTTGGGCTACGATGACATTGTCCAAAACAAGATCACCATCAAGAAAGTTTCACACGTCACGGGATTGGGACACAACATGTTCAGTATCGGCCAATTCTGCGACAAAGATCTCGAGGTCAGATTCAAAGCCAAAAGGTGTAGCATTCTTACCGACGACGGAACGGAGCTTCTGGTTGGAAAGCGAAAGACCAACCTCTAGACCATCGACCTCGCAGCCCTGAAGACCGATAACTCTGTCTGCCTGATGTCAAAGGCCAATTCCCAGCAAACGTGGATTTGGCATCCACGTCTCTCGCACCTAAACTTCAAAAGTATCAACAAACTGGTGTTGGGCGGACACATGAAAGGCATGCCCGATCTTCAATTCGTGAAGGATCGTCTCTGCAGGGCATGTGAAATGGGAAAGATAAAGCAAGCTACGCACAAGCTGAAGGCCGCTCCGAGCACGTCAAGGTCCCTCGAACTTATCCATATGGATTTGTGTGGCCCGATGCGTGTTCAGAGTATCAACAAGCGCAAGTATGTCTTGGTGATGGTGGAGGATTTCTCACGCTACATATGGGTCAAGTTTCTATGCACGAAGGACGAAACCCCGAAGCTGATCATCAACCACTTGAAGACCATCCAACTGAATCTTCAACAACAAGTTCAGACTATCCGGACAGACAACGAGACGAAGTTCAAGAATCAAACGGTGAACGAATTCCTGACCTCAGTCGGTATCTCGCAAACCTTCTCGGCCGCACGCACTCCTCAGCAAAACAGAGTGGCGGAAAGAAGAAACTGTACCCTCGTCGAAGCTGCTCGCACGATGCTTTCTTAGTCCAAACTGCCTTTATTTCTATGGGCCGAAGCGGTGTCTAGTGCATGTTACACGCAAAACCGCTCCATTATCAACAAGCGGTTCAACAAGACGCAGTACGAGATCATTAACAAACGCATTCCGAACATCAAGTACTTCCATGCATTCGGATGCACGTGTTACGTCCTCAACGACAAAGATGATCTTGGCAAATTCAGCCCAAAGGAGGATGAGGGATTTTTCATAGGATACTCCATGCAGGCTAAGGTGTATCGCGTTTACAACAAACGGACTAAAACCGTTATTGAGAGTGTAAACGTGACATTCGACGAAGCCGCAGATTTGGCTTATGAACAATTCAGTTCAGAACCCGGTTTAAATGGCGTGCTAACTTCCGAACTTCCATGTCGGGATCTGCACAAGCGACAGTAAATCCGAATCAGGCATCTACGTCGAATGCTGATCTTTCAGATTTAGATTTATTGTTCCAATATTTTTATGATGATGTGCTTAACATTTCTACTCCACGTGTCTCAGCACAACCAAGACTTGAAGCTGCTCAAATCGAGGATTTGGCGAATCTCTCCGGTCCGCCGCCCTCGACAAGCACTACATCCATCACTGTGGAGACACCTCAGACATCATCCTCAACATCCACTGATACTACCATCCCCCTGTTAATGCCAAAAATCGCACCAAAGGGACAACTTAAGGTCGATGTGGACTTAAATAACTAAAGAAAGAATCTTTCGACGTGACGTGCGACGATAAACAAAATAAAGAAACAAGGGTTTTGATGACGCAGGAAAAACCTCAACGAGGAAAAAACCTGCGAACGACAAGGGATGCCGTCGCTGCACTATGGTCGCCAATCAGGGGCGATGTCCTTGGATACTGGTGTCGATCGTACAGAGATTACAATACAAATGAAGGAAATGCTTCGAAATGTAAAGTACAAGTGTTTGAATGTAAAAACAGGTGTTTGTCGTGTACGAAACAAAGTGCGAACTGCTGGTCGAGGGCTGTTGTCGTGCGTCGAGAGCGATACTTAGAATAATGGTTCTTCACTTCAAGTGTTCTTGAATACTGCTTCGGTTGTTAATCGCCGGATATTCGATGTGTTGAAATGTTGATTGAGCTTGATATTTATAGTCTTCGTGTCCTTAGCTTCATCCATGAATGCTCCTTTAATGGCCTTAACGGTTGGAAACGTTCGCCGGAGTAATGATCTTCGTCCGTTACGGTCGCCGGCTGTTTAATGATTGCGTCAGTTATAGTCGTTGCTCCTTAATTACCTTTACTCCTGCATTAAACACTTAATAAACGGTCATGGTTAACGTTAGCTTTGGTCGAGGTCGTACGTCCTTATATGATAGTCGTGCGAATCGGGCGACGCTATGGTCGAGCGTCGTAAGGAACTCTCGACTTACCTTTTATGAGGGACGACGATGGTGTTCTAGGTCTTTGTCGAGACCTTATCTTAATACAAGATATAATCCCTAATCATACGTCTTACCTGTTCTGGTCGCGGTCGAGCGACGTGATTTTTTGCCCAAACAGTTTGCCCCCAAAATTTGAAAATTGAATGTCAAATTTAAGTTTTAAATTTTGCTTGTCGAACGCTTAGGCTCGTGACCTTGGTTGAGGGACTTACCTGATTGTCGTGGAACTAGACCGGTTCGTCTTTAACTGAACGAGAAGTTGAAAAGTTGTGACATCATACTGACGCACGATGATGCTTACCAGCTGTCGAGGACAGGTGTCGAAGATTCAGATAGGTATGGACGCGTGTTGATCATCAGCGGACTCGACTTGTTGCAATTTCCTGCATAAATAGAGATCACAATAGGTTGTTTTCTTTAGAAATTTTCTTTAAAAGTTTTCTGTTTCGGATGAGGCCTTTTTCTAGAATCTCGACTTTTTTCAAATCTTGGGTGGTTGGAGATTTATCAAGGGTTGTGATACCTGAATCGTTGACGATGTTGGTTACGATGAACACGATGTCTGTGTATTCTGCGCACCTGGCGACGATGTCTCATACTGCGCAACTGGCGACGATGTCTCATACTGCGCATCTGGCGACGATGTTTTCTGCTGCCACGTCGACCCTTTTGTCAGCCGACAAGGGCGAAGGTGTAAAGACGGGAGAGAATGAGGGAGAGTTTATGGCGACGAACAACTTTGCATTGTCGTCTACCCTCCTAATTGACTATGTCCTCGTCAGGGCAGAGTCACTTTCGTATCTGGGGAAATATCAGCTCTTATCTTTCAAGGAGCGTTTTCGAAGAATCTATGTTGAAGAGATTGGACTGTGTTTAACCGAACAAGCGTTCTTTGTAAGTTTTTCTTTCAAAACTTGTGTTATTGATGTTCTTTCGCTGAGCACTTAGTATGTTTCGTTTGTAATTTGCAGATGCTTCTGTTTCCTCTCATTGAATATGTGAAGGCAGAGGAAATGTTGGAGTGGAGGTCGATCGTTGAGAAGGATATATTCCTTCCTCCAACCTTAACATTAATCTTAAGAGCCACATACTCAGAAGGTCGAGGTGTAAGGAGTTGGAAGACCACTCCTAATATACTCATTTGATCCTTGCATCAGTTCTTCGGGATTGGCAGGGCTTCGAAGGTCGAGACTTTTGGGCAGAGCTTGCCATCAACGCTCCTTTCTAGATTTAGGATATGCTATGTCTTTTCATGTCTCGATCGTTGGTGGTCGAACCATCGGTAGTCGAGTTCTTTTGAATGTAATCGACAGTTCTGTAAATGAAACTTTGAACTTTTGTTGACTAAGGTCGAGACTTTTGGGCAGAGCTTGCCATCAACGCTCCTCTCTAGATTTAGGATATGCTATGTCTTTTCATGTCTCGATCGTTGGTGGTCGAACCGTCGGTAGTCGAGTTCTTTTGAATGTAATCGACAGTTCTGTAAATGAAACTTTGAACTTTTATTTGAACCTGCGTTTTATACATTTGGTAAACAAATACCATATCAATTATGAAATTGAATCTAGAAATCACGCGACTAAGACATTCATTGTAACACAATAACTGGTACGTAAGCCACAAGACTTTTAAATCGTGTGTATAAACATAAGCACATGCGACTAAAGCATACTTTCGGAGTATGAAATTTCTCTAAGTTGAGAGGCTTAGATCATGAGATCGTTAGACTTCGCAATCGTACGACTAAGTCGTGCGATTAATTTGAATCGTCTGTAAAGGATGATCAAGTCATAGACTTGGTCGTTTATGTCGTGCGACCTTGTGAATTTAAAGTCATATAGTAGACTTAATGACTACTGTCGTGCGATCCTGCGATAAGCTGTCGTGCGATTCTGCGATAAACTGTCGTGCGATTCTGCGATAAAACGATGTCAAGGGTTGGTCGTTGGCGTTAGATTCTCTTTGTAGTGGGATATTGCCCCCATGTTGTTTATTATCCTATTCTTTTCGGATGAAAAGATAGGTTTTAAATGACAGGATGACACGGCGACCCGGTGTGATATTGTCTGCGATCGACTGTCAAGGACTTGATCTTGCGACTTTAGTTCATTTTCGCGGCTTTAAGGTAAACTTGTAGCACTCACGAGCAACTTTTGGCTCGCTCTTGATCTCCTGGATCCCCCATGGCGTAGGGAATTTCAACATTTGATGATACGTCGAGGGAACAACTTTCATTTCATGAATCCATGGTCGACCTAAGGCACAGTCGATAACACTGAACTTAGTCTGTTTATTGACTCCTCCGGCATAGACGGGCAAAATTATCTCTCCAAAGGTGCTCGTCGCTTCTCCATTGAAACCGACCAAAGTTGTCGAACGTCGGGTGATTTCTGAGCGATCAATTCCCATGGCTTTGATAGTGTTGAGAAAAATGACGTTTGCTGAACTGCCCCAATCTACCAATACTCGACGCGTCAAACAGTTACCGACCGTGAGTTGAATGATCAACCCGTCGTGATGCTTTTGGTACGAGTCGCCGAGGTCGACTTGGTCGAACACGATCTTCATGGCTTCTAGTTCTAAATCTCCTTTGGGTCTGGATGAACGAGGAATAGGCCGGTCGTCGGGCGCTTGACTGGCATGACGCTTAGCTGCGGAGTACGTCAGACCACACACGTCCGAACCACCAGTGATGCAATTGATGATCTTTGGAAGCTTGGGCACTGACGATCGGTGTCTATTAGCTGGAAGAACGACATCATCAATAATATCTTTGAGATTACCTTGTGGAACATGATATGCCAATTCCTTCTTGAGTGCGATACAATCGTCTGTCGCATGACCATGGTCGACGTGGAAGTCGCACCACTTTGATTTATCCTTCTTAGCATCGTCCAAGTCAGACTTCTTCGGCCACCAGATGGTTGCTTGGGTGGTCTTCAGAGCTTCGACTAAGTCTTTAGCTGACCCTTTGAACCCATAAGAGGAGATCATGGGGTACACGGGGAATTTAGACGCGGTTTTAGCTTCTGCTTTCGTCTTGAAACGAACGTTTGAAATCTGACGTGCTGGCTCTACTCTGGATATGGCTTTCGGCTTGAATTCTGGCTTCTTGACACCTAACGGTTTCTTGTCGTCAGTGTGTTTGCGACGAAAGGCTGCATCGTCTTCGACCCATATATATGCTAAGGTTCGAGCTCGGACGTCTTCGAAAGTCTCTGGTGGATACTTGGTCAGATCGATATATAAACTGAACTATCGTCTAGACCACGCTTATAAGCTTCGATCGCAGTTTTCATGTCACAATTGCGGATACTGATCATTTCGGCATTGAATCTATTGAAATAACTTCGAATAGACTCATTGGTCTTCTGCACGACATAGTACAGATCACTAGTCTGCTTTTCCATCTTACGACTGCTGGCGAATTGTCGGGAGAACTGGTTGACCAATTCGGCGAACGACCCGATGGATTTGGGTTTGAGATTGATCAACCACTGAAGAGCTGGACCAGTGAGAGTCACCCCAAAACTCTTGCACATGCATACTTCCTGATACATGTGTGGAATCGAGATCGTCCACATGATCTGCTTATACTGCGCGACATGCTCGGTTGGATCGGTCACACCCGAATATTTGGGAGTGAAGGCGGGAATATTATACTTCTTTGGGACCTTGACGGTGGAGATTTCGTCGATGAAGGGAGACGCCTGATACCCCTTGCGAGGCTCGACGTCGACAGGCACGGCTGCCCTAGGCAACTTGGCGAACAAGGACAGGACGCGCTCATTTTGGTCTTCTAACATCTTCAAACGCTAGGCGACGGGATCGTTAAGATCAGGATTTGCACCGGTCGAGGGATTGGTCCCTGGACAAGTGCCATTACCATGCGACGAACCATTGGTGTCCCCATTGAACGGAACAAAATATGGCTGCAGCCCATAGTGGAATTGCTGCGGTCCATTCTGAAACGATTGCGGTCCATGCTGAAATGGCTGCGATCTCTGCTGGAAAGATTGCGATCCTTGCTGGAAAGGTTGCGGACCACTTTGGAACGGCTGGGAAAATGGCTGGGAGCCACCTTGCAATGGTTGGGATCCACTGTTCAGGGGTGGTGGTCGGATGTGCTGAGGGGGAATCTGCCCAGACTGGGGATTCGGAATGAACGGACCCGGCTGCTGATTCTGCATAAATGAACCTGGATGCTGATTCTACGCGGACGGGCCTGGTTCCGGACCTGGATTCTGGATGAATGTCTAGGACCATTCTGGGGTCCAAAAGGATTCCTTAGCCGCGCAATCTCTTCAGCTGCTCTGCGATTCTGCTCTGCCATTGCATTGAGCTGATTCCTGGCAACCTCGAGCTCCTGATACATCTGAGCGACGGCTTGCTGCGGATTTCCAGGGGCTGCCATTTTCCTGCAACAGAAAATAGAAGAAACTCCAAGAAACTATTAGTAGAATGCACGTTCGTCGAGGATTTTCTCTAGATGTAGTCCCACGGATGGCGCCAAACTGTTAATGCCAAAAATCGCACCAAAGGGACAACTTAAGGTCGATGTGGCCTTAAACAACTAAAGAAAGAATCTTTCGACGAGACGTGCGACGATAAACAAAATAAAGAAACAAGGGATTTGATTACGCAGGAAAAACCTCAACGAGGAAAAAACCTGCGGACGACAAGGGATGCCGTCGCTGCACTATGGTCGCCAATCAGGGGCGATGTCCTTGGATACTGGTGTCGATCGTACAAAGATTACAATACAAATGAAGGAAATGCTTCGAAATGTAAAGTACAAGTGTTTGAACGTAAAAACAGGTGTTTGTCGTGTACTAAACAAAGTGCGAACTGCTGGTCGAGGGCTGTTGTCGTGCGTCGAGAGCGATACTTAGAATAATGGTTCTTCACTTCAGGTGTTCTTGAATACTGCTTCGGTTGTTAATCGCCGGATATTCGATGTGTTGAAATGTTGATTGAGCTTGATATTTATAGTCTTCGTGTCCTTAGCTTCATCCATGAATGCTCCTTTAATGGCCTTAACGGTTGGAAACGGTCGCCGGAGTAATGATCTTCGTCCGTTACGGTCGCCGGCTGTTTAATGATTGCGTCGGTTATAGTCGTTGCTCCTTAATGACCTTTACTCCTGCATTAAACACTTAATAAACGGTCATGGTTAACGTTAGCTTTGGTCGAGGTCGTACGTCCTTATATGATAGTCGTGCGAATCGGGCGACGCTATGGTCGAGCGTCGTAAGGAACTCTCGACTTACCTTTTATGAGGGACGACGATGGTGTTCTAGGTCTTTGTCGAGACCTTATCTTAATACAAGATATAATCCCTAATCATACGTCTTACCTGTTCTGGTCGTAGTCGAGTGACATGATTTTTTGCCCAAACATCCCCCGGAGGAACCAATACTAAACATGGAGATCGCTCCCCAAGATTTGTCATCTGCTACAATCAATGATCAGCCTCTGCATTCCTCGGAACCAGAAGTTGCTCAACCGTCGACGAATCCTCCCCCGTCTCCTCCGAGAAACCAACCTGCGACACTTGAACCTGCACAAGACCTTCCATCTGGTGATTACGTGGGTCCGGACGCCTCATACATAACTCAGCAGCCGCTTCCACACACCATCAAATGGACCAAAGTTCATCCCCTGCACCAGATTATCGGTGATCCCTCTACTCCAGTCCAAACGCGAGGCGCATCGGCCAACTTCTGCCTCTTCTCTGGTTTTCTGAGTAAGATCGAGTCTACCACCGTCCGCAAAGCACTCGAAGATCCGGACTGGGTCATGGCTATGCAAGAGGAACTCAACCAATTCGAGGCTCTCAAGGTATGGCGACTTGTCCCACGTCCATCTCACAAGATGGTGATCGGCACCAAATGGATCTTCAAGAACAAGAAGGACGAGGACGGAATCGTAGTACGCAACAAGGCGCGTCTCGTGCCTAAGGGATACCGTCAACAAGAAGGGATTGACTACGACGAAACATATGCTCCAGTGGCGAGGATCGAAGCTATACGTATGTTCCTTGCATACACCGCGCACAAGAACTTCACGGTCTTCCATATGGATGTAAAGACCGCATTCCTTAATGGCGAGCTCAAGGAAGAAGTGTACGTATCGCAACCGGACGGGTTCGTGGACGAGAAGAAGCCTGATCATGTCTACATCCTAGACAAGGCCCTCTACGGATTGAAGCAAGCTCCACGAGCCTGGTATGATACGTTAACAGCGTTTTTGATAAAATCGGAATTCACACGAGGTAAAATCGATTCAACTCTCTTTATCAAAAACGAAAAAGGTCATAATGTTTTAGTTCAAGTGTATGTCGATGACATAATTTTCGGTTCTACTAATCCTCAGTTTGCTAAGAACTTTGCCAAGTTAATGGGAATTTTTTTTAAAATGAGTATGCTTTGTGAGAATAATTTCTTTCTCGGTCTTCAAGTTAAACAACTGGCGACCGGGATATTCATAAATCAGGCCAAGTACATCCGGGATATTCTTAAGAAATTCTAGATGGAACAGTCCTCACCGATGAAAACCCCCATGGCACCAGGTACAAAGTTACACGCCGATCCTAACGGAAAGGATGTGGACACTAAAACGTACCGGGGAATGATAGGTTCTTTAATGTACCTAACTGCTAGTAGACCGGACATCATGTTTTCCACATTTCTTTGTGCCCGGTTTCAGTCAAAACCGAAAGAGTCTCATTTAATAGCTGTCAAACGAATTTTTCGTTATTTACGTGGTACTGCTGATCCTGGCTTGTGGTACCCGAAAGAGACATGTTTTGAGCTGTCTGCATACTCTGATGCGGACCATGCGGGCAGCATGATGGATCGGAAGAGTACGTCGGGTCATGTGCAGTTCTTGGGTGATAGCTTGGTGAGTTGGGCATCCAAGAAGCAGTAGTGCGTCTCTACGTCGACTGCCGAGGCGGAATACGTGGCCGCCGCGAGCTGCTGTTCATAAGTGATTTGGATGCGCACTCAACTCAAGGACTACATATTCACATACGTTAAGGTTCCCATCTACTGCGACTCGAAGAGCGCAATTTCCATTTCCAGCAATCCGGTCCAGCACACGAAGAAAAAGCATATAGATGTTCGGTACCATTTTATCAAGGATCACGTTGAAAGAGGTACAGTCGAACTCTACTTTGTAAATACCGAACATCAGTTAGCAGACATGTTTACAAAACCCCTGGATGAAAAACGCTTTAATTATCTAGTGTCCAGGTTAGGTATGCTAAATCTGAAGACTTGATCTAATTGTGTGGTCGTTACAAGTTCCATACATCTACGAGAAACTGTATACTCATCATCTGCTGTTCACACTCCAGATGCCTGAACATACACTTTCTCGCACTTGTATTCTAGTTGTATCAGTTACACAGTTAGGTTGAGTCTCTGTATTTATTAGGTAGTATTCGTTTGTTTAGTTTCTTTCCACGTGTGTTTCTTTCGTTTAAACTGTCGTCTAGTTTATTTGGTTATATCCGTGCTTTCACAAGTGTTCATGTGTTCAGGGGGAGCACGACCAGCTATCATGTATGTTACATCTATTGTTGAGGGAGAGTGTCGCACACAATTTTTTTTAACTGCCAAATTATTTTTGTGTGTCAACATTCCCGAGTGCATTTCACATCACAACCCATGCACATTCTGAGGGGGAACAAAATATTAGTTGCTTATCATTTGAAGGGGAACGTCACACATTTTTTTAACAAAGTCAAAGTTTTTTGTGTGATTGACGTCTCCCAAACCACTCACATTCCTGTTCCGAGGGGGAGCAGGGTGATACCCATGCAAAGGTCGAGGGGGAGCAGGGAAAACAATTTTTTAAACGAAAGGGTCGAATTTCTCAATTTTTAGGCTTTCCGGACTCTTACCCGGTAAGTTACCGGGTAACTATGGTTACCGGGTGCACTTACCGGACCGGGTAAGTTACTGGGTAATTTAACCGGTAAGTGACCCTATATATAAATAAACATCCGGTAACCCTCACTTTTCTACTTTACCCGGAAAGCTTGTCCCAAAACCCTCTCAAAACCTCTCTCGACCTCTCTCACTCGGAAACCATCGGATTTTGATCAGTTCATCATTTTCACACTCGATACTCAAAGGTATGACTCATTCTAACAATCTACTGCTACTTCGATCCCTATCAAGCACACACATCCACGAATCCATGGTGATTCGATCGATACAGTGACCGACAAGGGTTCCGAGACTCAATATGTGCATCGGTCCATATTTAGATCGATCCGTGTGTTGTTAATGCTTGCTTGTGGTATATGTTTCCATTTAGAACACTCTACACCGTGTAGATTCATTATTGATGATGTTTTTGGTTGGATTCGAGTAACCCCATACCGCGCCCAGGAACCCTAGGTTTCCCGGTAACCATCATATCGTCCGGTAACTCATATGTTACCCGGACACACTCTTCATACCCGGTAAGCTCCATCGAACCGGTAACCTTACCATCCGGTAACCCAATGTCGTTCGGATACCTTCGTATCCGGTAAGTTCGACTATCCGGATGGGAAGTTATCCGGTAACTGTGATGCATTCGGTAACCTACACTTGACCGGTAACCTAATCCCACCCGGTAAACTCCATGTACCCGGTAAGTGACCTATATTTACCCGGTAAGTCCTATCTGTCCGGATACCCTGTTTATCCGGACACTACTCGAGTCCAATTCCTTTGCATTTCTCAAACATTGGCAGTCTCAATGTTTTGCTTTAACAGCCAGTCCTCAATCAACCGCTGATTGAGCCATTCAAATGCTAAGGTACGCATTGACGTTGATGTTATCCCGTCCATAATCTGACACTGTGCTTTACATGTATTCTAAATGGCGGAACAACAAGAGCAGCAACAGCAGAACGTTCCTCCACCTGAGGATATTATAGCCGACGAGGCCGACAATGCCTTGGTTCCCGACGACCATGGCATTGAGATCAATCCAAACAACCACCATCTTGATGCCGCCGAATTCCGACCTACACATCGAGTGGTGGTTGATATCATGCTCGGCCACCCACTTCACCGAGCACTCACTGCCACAACTGATGTGCCCGTACTATATCTCTACCAGCTATGGCGCACAGCTAGAGTTGTCACCGTCAACCACATCCAGATCATCACGGCAACCATCGACAACCATCCATTCACACTGACACCGGACTCCTTCTGATGAATACTATCACTTCCGGAACCGACCACCGGAGACCATGCCGCGTACGCACCCACCATCGATGATGTGACTCTCTGTGCTGACATCCGCGTGCTTGGCTATCACCTTGATCTCAACCGCCCGTCAGCTTTCAACCGCAAACACATCGCACCCGTCTGGTACACCTTATTCACCATCCTGAATAGATGCCTATCCTCTCGATGGAAGGGGATAGACCAGTGAACCATCGACTTCCTACGCCTTTTTCACACTGTGTGCTACAATCGGCACATAGACTACTCTAGAGTCATTTGGCGTGAACAGGTGCAAGCCATCCGACAGACGGGCAATTCGAAGAAGAAGTTCCTGCCGTTTCCAAGATACTTTTCTCTAGCCTTCCGACAACACATGGATGCGAATCCTCTAATCCCGAGATGGATCAATCATCCGGTATGTCCTCATCACAATTTGCAATACTTGGTGATTCGTAACCCACCGGATACAGTTTGGGCAAAAAATCACGTCGTACGACTACGACCAAAACAGGTAAGATGCACGTTATAATCCAAATCTTGTATTAAGATAAGGTCTCGACAAGAACCCAGAAAACATCCGTCGTCTCTCGTAAAAGGTAAGTCGTACGTCCCTCATGACGCTCGACCATAGCATCGCCCGTTCCGTACGACTGTCGCATCAAACCATACGTCTTCGACCAAAGCTAACGCTAACCTTGACTGTTATGTGTGTTAAGTATTTAATGCAGGAGTCAAAGCCATTAACAGTGAGCAACCGTAACGGACAAAGATCATTATGGATTTTCACTCCGACAACCGTTACAGACCGTTGCAGACGTTATAGCTGTTAAATGAATCAATCAATGAGCTAATTAAAGCTCCCGAAGACTATAAAGACCAAGCTAAATCATCCTTCCAGATCATCTGAGAACACACTGGCGAATACCATCGAACAACACAGAAAAAGCATCTGAATTCATAAAGAAGAGCACTCAAACTCTGGAAATCAAGTATTGAGGGCCAGAAGCACATAGCGAACTCTAGAACAGCAGAAGCAAAGAGATTTCTCCCGAAGAACAGCTCTCGACGCACGTCATCGGCTCCCGACCAACAGTTCACACTTTGTATTCACACACGAAAAACACTTGTTTTACATTTCAAACACTTGTACTTTACATTTCGAAGCATTTCCTTCATTTGTATTGTAACCATCGTACGACCGACATCAGTACCGAAGGACATCGCCCCTGATTGGCGACCATAGTGCAGCGACGACATCCCCTGTCATCCGCAGGTTTTTTCCTCGATTGAGGTTTTTCCTTCGTCATCAAATCCTTTGTCTTATTTATTTTTCCCTCGTCGCACGTCTCGTCGAAAGATCCTTTCTTTAGTTGTTTAAATCCATATCGACCTTAAGTTGTCCCTTTGGTGCGATTTTTGGCATTAACAGTTTGGCACCATCCGTGGGACTACATCTAGAGAAAATCCTCGACGAACGTGCATTCTACTAATAGTTTCTTGGAGTTTCTTCTATTTTCTGTTACAGGAAAATGGCAGCCCCTGGAAATCCGCAGCAAGCCGTCGCTCAGATGTATCAGGAGCTCGAGGTTGCCAGGAATCAACTCAATGCAATGGCAGAGCAGAATCGCAGAGCAGCTGAAGAGATCGCGCGGCTAAGGAATCCTTTTGGACCCCAGAATGGTCCTAGACCATTCATCCAGAATCCGAGCTCCGGGACCAGGCCAGTCCGCGCAAAATCAGCATCCAGGTGTATTCATGCAGAATCAGCAGTCGGGTCCGTTCATTACGAATCCCCAGTCTGGGCAGATTCCCCCTCAGCACATCCGACCGCCACCCTTGAATAATGGATCCCAACCATTGCAAGGTGGCGCCCAACCGCTTCAAAATGGATCCCAGCCGTTTTCCCAACCGTTCCAAAGTGGTCCGCAACCTTTCCAGCAGAGATCGCAGCCATATCAGCAGGGACCACAATCGTTTCAGAATGGACCGCAACAATTCCACTATGGGTCGCAGCCATATTTTGTTCCGTTCAACGGGGACACCAATGGTTCGTCGCATGTTAATGGCACTAGTCCAGGGACCAATCCCTCGACAGGGGCAAATCCTGATCTTAACGATCCCGTTGCCCGGCGTTTGAAGATGTTAGAAAACCAAAATGAGCGCGTCCTGTCCTTGCTCGCCAAGTTGCCTGGGGCAGCCGTGCCTGTCGACGTCGAGCCTCGCTCGGGGTATCAGGCATCGCCCTTCTTCGACGAGATCGCCACCTTCGAGGTCCCAAAGAAGTATAACATTCCTGCCTTCACTCCCAAGTATTCGGGTGTGACCGATCCAACCGAGCATGTCGTGCAGTATAAGCAGCTCATGTGGACGATCTAGATTCCGCACATGTACCAGGAAGTATGCATGTGCAAGAGTTTCGGGGCGACTCTCACTGGTCCAGCTCTCCAGTGGTTGATCAATCTCAAACCCAAATCTATCAGGTCGTTCGCCGAATTGGTCAACCAATTCTCCCGACAATTCGCCAGCAGTCGTAAGATGGAAAAGCAGACTAGTGATCTGTACTATGTCGTGCAGAAGACCAATGAGTCTATTCGAAGTTATTTCAATAGATTTAATGCCGAAATGATCAGTATCCGCAATTGTGACATCAAAAATGCGATCGAAGCTTATAAACGTGGTCTAGACGATAGTTCAGGTCTATATATCGATCTGACCAAGTACCCCCCAGAGACTTTCGAAGACGTCCGAGCTCGAACCTTAGCATATATGAGGGTCTAAGACGATGCAGCCTTTCGTCGTAAACACACTGGCGACAAGAAGCCGTTAGGTGTCCAGAAGCCATAATTCAAGCCGAAAGTCGTATCCAGAGTAGAGCCAGCGCGTCAGATTTCAAACGTTCGTTTCAAGACGAAGGCAGAAGCTAAAACCTCGACTAAATTCCCCATGTACCCCAAGATCTCCTCTTATGGGTTCAAAGGGTCAGCTAAAGACTTAGTCGAAGCTCTGAAAACCACCTAAGCAACCATCCGGTGGCCGAAAAAGTCTGACTCGGACGATGCTAAGAAGGATAAATCAAAGTGGTGCGACTTCCACGTCGACCATAGTCATGCGACAGATGATTGTATCGCACTCAAGAAGGAATTGGCATATCATGTTCCACAAGGTAATCTCAAAGATATTATTGATGATGTCGTTCTTCCAGCTAATAGCCACCGATCGTCAATGCCCAAGCGTGCAAAGATCATTAATTGCATCACTGGTGGTTCGGACGTGTGTGGTCTGACGTACTCCGCAGCTAAGCGTCATGCCAGTCAAGCACCCGACGACCGGCCTATTCCTCGTTCATCCAGACCCAAAGGAGATTTGGAACCAGAAGCCATGAAGATCGTGTTCGACCAAGTCGACCTCGGCGACTCGTACCAAAAGCATCACGACGGGTTGATCATTCAACTTACGATCGGTAATTGTTTAACTCGTCAAGTCTTGGTCGACGGGGGCAGCTCAGCAAATGTCATTTTTCTCAACACCATCAAAGCCATGGGAATCGATCGCTCGGAAATCATCCGACGTTCGACGACCTTGGTCGGCTTCAATGGAGAAACGACAAGCACCTTCGGAGAGATAATTTTACCCGTCTATGCCGGAGGAGTCAACAAGCAAACCAAGTTCAGCGTTATCGACTGTGCGTCGGCCTATAACATCATCTTAGGTCTACCATGGATCCATGACATGAAAGCTGTTCCTTCGACGTATCATCAAATGTTGAAATTCCCGACGCCATGGGGAATCCAGGAGATCAAGAGTGAGCCAAAAGTCGCTCGTGAATGCTACAAGTTTACCTTGAAGACGAGAAAATAAACTGAATTCGCAAGATCAAGCTCTCGACAGGTTCGTTCTTCTATCCCCAAATTAATATCTTTTCCACAGGGATAAATCTACTATGGTGCCTTGTCGCACGACAACATAGTCAACGCAAGACAGTATTTCACAGGATCGCCGTGTCGTTTTGTCGTTTAAAACCTATCTTTTCCTGCCAAAAAGAATAAGGTAACAAACGACATGGAGCAAATAGAGAGAGTCTGAAATGGTACGTTCTCTAACTCTTTTTCATACGATATTTTCTCAGAATCGCAGAATCGCACGACAGCTTATCGCAGAATCGCACGACATAAATGATCAGGTCTTTTCTTCCTAGATCATCCCTTACACAGGGGCATACGATACAAATTCATCGTACGATCTCGTCGTACAATCGCGAAGCCTAAAACAACTTATCTTTAAGTTTCTTAGCTTTCATACCCTGAATGGATGCTTTAATCGCGTGTTTTTATATTTGTTTTACGTTCTTGTCATCGTATTACAATGAGTACCTTAGTCGCATGATTTTATTTGTATTTTATGTTCGACTTCATAATCAACATGATCTGAGTAAAGCATAAGATTCAAAGCAAAAGATATATTCGTTGAGTAAACCATCATATACATACTCAACCCCCGATAGGTCAAGTGCCAAAAACAACAAGGAAAGAAAAAAAATTCTAGACGACAGGGGGAACATCGGTCGTATCTTTGCTCGAAGTCCCGACCTGAGGGCCTTCATCTGCCACTCCTCCCGCACGAATCTCCTGCAATTCATATTAAGCATCGAAAAGTTCGATGGCCAGCTCATCGGCACGAGCCATGGCCAACTTCTCCCTATCTAAAGCCGCTCTCTCCCTCTCCAACGCTGCAGCTTCCCTCTCAAGGGCAGACGCCACCAGATCTTCAACTCTTGACGTCTCAGCATGTAACGCCAAGGAAGACTGGAATGTCTATGAAACATAGAAGGTGCATTCAAGAACATTCGACAAAGATTACAAATTACACAAGTCATGAAAGATTGACACTTACTGAGAACGCCAGACTGGCAACCTGAGATCCTATCTCTCCGGCCGGAACCCCGTGAAAACGCTCCCTGAAAGATGGAAGCAAACACCTATCCAAGTGAGGAAACAACGTCGTCCCGTCTAGGACACCATCCGCTATAAACTCCGACGGCAATGAAAAATTAACCGTCGTGACTTCGGCCGACGACCCCTCGCCCCTGACGGCAAATGATGGGGTTGACATCTTGAACACCGGTCTCGTCATTGTCGCCGGAGGTGCCGAACTTGCCGGTGTCGCGTCCATCGCGCCAGGACGGCTGGATGACGCCTTCGCCTTTTTAGGCAGAACAACTCTCGATGAGTTATCAACCCTCGATGACGGTTCCCTCAGGAACGTCTTCCTGGTTCTCTTTTGGCTCGACCCAGCTGTCGAAACGTCTTCACCTCGAAGGGCACACATGATCTGCTTCCCTCTCGCCTTAGAGGCTGATTTCCTCTCTGTCGATACTAACCAGGAAATACGTGAAGCATCAGATGGAAAATATAAATGGTGAAAATCAATAATCATAAAATGTTACCGGTCGTTTCCTCTCGATCAGCGTCCACCGCCACGTCCTCGTCTTCGGCCACCAATTGCCACGTAACGAAAGATCGTTCGTCAACGCTAAGACTCAAGAACTTGTTGATCTTAGCCTGGGAATCCGCAGTCGGTTTCACTTCGTCAAACTGAATCTCTGAGGATAACAGGAGAAGAGTGGTAAGTAAAAGCCGTAAGAGTAAAACTCAGAAAATGGCGAAGCATACCTGTTTTATTCCAGCCTGACCGCATCCAATCGCTGCTGGAATCCAGTGAATCGGCAAGAACAAACACATACCTCGACTTCCACCCACGATCATTAACACCAGTTCCCAAAACCAAAGAACGATCACCCCTGAACTTAGAATAAGGACTATAACGCCAGTTCTTATCCTTTTTAACTTGATACGCCGCCAAGAAATCATTCATGATCATAGGAGATTCCCATTTCGCGGACGCTCGCTCGATAACCAAAAGAACTCACCAGAGTTGGGGCATCAGCTGCCCTGGCGACACTTCAAAATCCTGCATGAATGACTTTGATAAACCCAAAAACGGCCATTCAAACCCTATTTTGAAAGGATACTCGTACAATACAAGATATCCCTCAGGACAATCCTTAGAACACACGATCCCCGGACACCGCAACTCTATATTTGCAGGGATTTTTGCTAAACTCCTAAAAGCGTCCAAGTCTACATGATTCGTCATAAGACTGGCAGGCTCCGTCGACATTGTGAACCAGAGAACAGAACAAGGTCTTATATAAATGCTCTCAACTGCGAGTTGAAGATTTGCAAAGATTCGAATGAAAATCGGTAAGGAATCAAGACAAAATCCCTTCCCAAAAATAAACACTTCAAACGTATAGCAAGAAAAGATCCGTCGTGATCTTTATTTATGCAAACGATCGCATCAAGTCGAATCCCTGGATGATTTCCACACGTCCATGTCCTTTCGTATATCCGCCCGAATCTTCGACACTTGTCTTCGACAACTGGTAAGCATCATCGCGCGTCAGTATGACGTCATAACTTTTCAACTTCTCATTCAGTTAAAGGCGAACCGGTCTGGTTCCACGACAACCAGGTAAGTCCCTCAACCCAAGACACAAGTCTAAGCGTTCGACAAGCAAAATTTAAAACTTAAATTTGACATTCAATTTTCAAATTTTTGGGGCAAACTGTTTGGGCAAAAAATCACGTCGTACGACTACGACCAAAACAGGTAAGATGCACGTTATAATCCAAATCTTGTATTAAGATAAGGTCTCGACAAGAACCCAAAAAACATCCGTCGTCTCTCGTAAAAGGTAAGTCGTACGTCCCTCATGACGCTCGACCATAACATCGCCCGTTCCGCACGACTGTCGCATCAAACCATACGTCTTCGACCAAGGCTAACGTTAACCTTGACTGTTACGTGTGTTAAGTATTTAATGCAGGAGTCAAATCCATTAACAGTGAGCAGCCATAACAGACGAAGATCATTATGGATATCCACTCCGACAACCTTTACAGACCGTTGCAGACGTTATAGCTGTTAAATGAAGCAATCAATGAGCTAATTAAAGCTCCCGAAGACTATAAAGACCAAGCTAAATCATCCTTCCAGATCATCTGAGAACACACTGGCGAATACCATTGAACAGCACAGAAAAAGCATCTGAATTCACAAAGAAGAGCACTCAAACTCTGGAAATCAAGTACTGAGGGCCAGAAGCACAGAGCGAACTCTAGAACAGCAGAAGCAAAGAGATTTCTCCCGAAGAACAGCTCTCGACGCACGTCATTGGCTCCCGACCAACAGTTCACACTTTGTATTCACACACGAAAAACACTTGTTTTACATTTCAAACACTTGTACCTTACATTTCAAACACTTGTACTTTACATTTCAAAGCATTTCCTTCATTTGTATTGTAACCATCGTACGACCGACATCAGTACCGAAGGACATCGCCCCTGATTCGCGACCATAGTGCAGCGACGACATCCCCTGTCGTCCGCAGGTTTTTTCCTCGATTGAGGTTTTTCCTGCGTCATCAAATTATTTGTCTTATTTATTTTTCCCTCGTCGCACGTCTAGTCGAAAGATCCTTTCATTTAGTAGTTTAAGTCTACATCGACCTTAAGTTGTCCCTTTGGTGCAATTTTTGGCATTAACAGATACCCCAGCCATGCCTATACCTAAACACTTACTGGCACACGCGGACCACAATGCACCGAGTGTGATAGAATATAGGAGAGAGCTAGGGAATCCCATGGTCCAACCAGAGCTGGAGAGACCTCCCCTGGGACATAGAACTGTGGGACATGAGGGTCCAAGGACGAGAGGAGGTAGAGTCCGGGTAGCTGGGGCTCCTGGACGGGGTGTGTTGAGAGTACGTAGGAGTTTAACAGGCGTGGGCGGTGCATTGGATCCGCGAGCCAGTACTACCCAAGCCGGATCAAGCCAACAACCCATTCCCATCACCCGTACCAATGCTTCACCGTAACACAGAAGCATACATATCTGACCCCCCTTCATCATCCAGACAGGTGGAGGACGTAGCATCTGACTCCACCGACTCCGATACGGACCGTTCCATACGCGCGTCCTTAATACCAACCCGTATCGGACCAAACCCAGAGTTGACCGAAGGAATCCCATCTGACTCACCCACAAACCCTCTAATCCCTATTACCCAGCCTGATACGGGAGACATAAGGAGATCGGAGGGAGTATTAGTTGAAAATACAGAAGAGGTGAGACAGAGTGAAGTCAGGTCTTAAAAGAATCAAGAGAGAATAAGCCATAAAAATAAAGAGGCTTCCGAACGACCCCAAACCAGTATTGACCAGGTAGCCACATCTGCTATCCCGTCTCATACGTTGGGATGGGGTATTGAAGAAGCCGTTGTGGACCTAGTGGCACAAGTGCACAACCTCCCAAGCCACTCATCCATCTCTCAAAAGACGGATGTTTCAATTTTGCACGGGGATTTAGCAAAACGTCTACCGATCTCTCACTCGGAGAGTATTGGTATTGAAACAAGAGACCAGCCTCCCCCGGTCTCGACTTCTTTAGATGCACTTTTGAGTCTAGAGACATTTGCTAATGTTATTTCTTCGGCTAGGACACAAGATGAGGCAACGAACATCGATGCTCTTCGTGACTCAATCGGAACTTCCGTAGTGTCTCCGCCTTTAAGCGGAACGCGAGGATCGGAAGGAAATCCTACCACGGACACACCATCGCCAACCGTGAACGTAGGTGGCTCTGCCTCTAAGGTAGATGCCTCAACAGGTAATCTAAGTGATCCTAGAGTTATTTTACCCGACTTTGTGTCACAGGGATATCTGGACAGCGCCCTAAAGGCTATCCGTGAGGCCATGGAACAGCGATTCACCAACGAGCTCGATAAACTGAAAAGCCTGATCAAAGGAAAGGAGAAAGTAGTCGAAGCTGAAACCGCACCAACACCTCCACCGGCTCCCGTTCAGCAAATCTATTCGGTGGACACCCTGAAGACTATGCTCCTAGCTCAACTGCTCCAACACACCGATACCGATGCCTCTACCGAAGCAGACCTGATCTCCGTTCTCCGATAATAGGTCACTGCTCCTTCGTCGTCCATCACTACAAGAATGGATCAGCTTGACACGACTCTCAAGGATGTTCAACAAGCGCTCAAAACGCTGTCCGAGAGAGTCGCCTCCATGGAAGAAACATGCAAAGGTCAAGTCGGCGGTCTAAAGCGAAGACACGATGATTAGGATGATCTTGATCACCGTGAACGGGATAATAAAAGACTACGATTAGCCGAGACCGCCCCGATCCTCACTGAAACTACTGTGGTTCAACCGGAACCGTCAACTGCGGCAACTACAACTGAAGAACAACCTAAAGCCCAGTTGAGCATAGTCGAGATGGTTATAGATATGGACATCTCTGACGACGAAGACCCGACGGTTGAAAAGCCTGAGGGAACGACACAGGAATTGGTCACATATGATGCATCAAATAGGACCGAACTACAACTGATAGATCCAGATTCCCAGATCGACCCGGAGACCGAAAATGCATGGTACAAAAAAGCCGCCAGTGCTATAAATCTCCAGGTAAACTTGATCTTTCCGACTGATGAAGACGACAATGATGACTACGACCTGTTTTTGCTGCAAAACCTATATGGAACACCCGCTCACACTGCTCAAGCCGCCGAAACTTCTACGATACCCGAGACTTCAACTGTAGCAAATCCGACATCTCCTCAACATCCGACAACTTCAGATCATCCTCCTCCTTTACAGTAACAAATCCGATGGGAGAAGATCATGATCCTTATTCCTCACCTAGAGGAATCACTGAAGAAGTTGTATGTTCACAGGTTACGCCCTATCGAGCTGACGTTTTGCCTTGGGATTTCTCACTTCGACAAAGAATACCAAGGTCAGTACATAAATGCCATGAAGCGGTGTCTGCCAGTTAGCCAAGTCCGAACCAAGCACAAGATCACTGAAGTGCTAAACATCCAAACCGGCCGAATCCTTAGAGTTATGTTTCCAGTTTTCACTGTCCGACGAGAAGACGGTAATGAATGGAGAATATCCGAAGCTGACTTTAAGAACCTTAGACCGTTCGACTTCCTAGCTATACTGAAAGACCTCTGAACCAGAACCATCCGCCCGCTTCATGTGACAAAGGCGCTCGAGGCTGTTCGTCGATTCCTGATTCACACGATTATGATGTCATACCTCACCGACTTTCAAATGGGAATCGAGAACAGAGCAAAGAAGGTAAACCTGTTGAAACCGAATGTGAAAGCACCCGAGCTGAAGATGTATCCCGAGAACAGAAAGAAAAGAGGTTCCTACGCTTCAGTCAGGTCGACAGGTTTTGCGATGACACACTCCTCTAAGTCAAAGATGCTCTTCGCAACATCATCACTTATGAATCAGAAAATCAAAAGGTATCGTATGTTCCGAACTTGAAAGAGATAATCGCACGAGAAGCCTTAGAAGTGATAGAAGATCGCATCGACTACCGCCGAGCCATCAGAACGTTCGAGATACACTTTGCGCTTCGAAAGAGATATGTCGAGAACTGGCGCGAACTCGAACTTCAATTCAAAAGGGGAGATTGTTAGGGTCATATTTGGTTGAATAGAAGTTCAAGGGCTAAATGTTAATTAATCATATTTGAGCCTTAATAGTGTAACGGGCCGTAGGCTTAATGCCATGGGCCCATTAGTATATAATGTGTAATTAGCTTAGAATTAAGCTAGTTGTCTAATTACACTTTCCTGAACTCTATTGTAATTCTCTCTACATTGAAAGTAATTGGATGACCAGTTGAAATCATACCGTTCTTATTATTATCTATTGATTTCTATTACTTGTTGCACGCATCTGGAACTCACAGTCCCCAAGAAAAATTGAAACATTTCTTTGTTGAGAAAGAAATGAGTAGCTGGTGGGGTTAAAGCAAGAGTTGGCATGGGCTAACTGCTTGTTTCAATGATGATCACCAAAAAATGTTAACCAATCAGTAATGTGGCTGCCCAGCTCATAAAGTGGTTTGCAGAGTTCTCTTATTCTTTTAACTCTGTTCTCACACCCTCTTTCTGTTTTTAATCCGCTCACTTCTACCCAAACTCTCATTTACATTTTACCGCTCTGCAAAATGAGGCTGTTCTATCGGATGAACTTCCTCCCCCACTCTTTGATTTCGACCCCTCACCCCTCAATCACTCAAGGATAACTTCTTAGGTAGGAAACACTGGTTAACGTGAATTCATAGAAGTTCTTTATGCGCTCACACTGATTCCCATGAAATTTTGTCCTAAAAGATGTGTTGTTCAACAGTTTAGCTTGAACAAATAATAATCTCAGCATTTGAAGGACGTTGTCATCAGAATGTATACTCCTCAATAATATCATGAAATATTTGAGCATTTGAACTTTGAAGATTTCTCAAAACATGGATAATGAATGATTCGAAAGACTTGTTTGAGAATCTGACAATGTATCAATCAGATCAAATATGAAAGACAATCAAGTAACGAATAATGTATCAAATAATTGAATGTTGTTTATATGAACAAATATAAACAATCTTTGAATGAAACGTTTAAAATTTCACGCTGAAATAAATATGATGCTCAACAAAATTGAAATAGAAAAGATAATACACAAGTATTAATCTTTGGAAACACACGATCAGAAATAATGATGTAATCCGAGATTATCATGAAAAACAATTAAAATCACACTTCTAAATTTAGGAAATCTTTTTGAAATAGAGAAGTGGTTTGAACATTTAAGAATACATTTTCCATGCTTGAAAGTCGTTCTTCTTTCAAACAATCTCAGATTAAGTTTAGAAGACACTGACAATGAAATATTTTACGCTCCCCCTCAAACTATGATAGCCTGATTAAAAATTAGATAAGCTCCCCCTCAAAATCTGCAAAAGATCTTAATGATACAAAATTAGTATATCTAAAAATCATAGTTTAAAACAATGAAGTACGAGTTCTAAACTGATATGTTTAGAAGTCAAACGCATTGAAGACTGAGTCCTGAGCTGATGTACTCAGAAGTCTAATATCTTGTATGCTCGGGTTCTAAACTGAAGTGTTTAGAAACCATTATTGTGTATGCTCCCCCTACAAAGAAGCATAAAAAAATATATGTCAATAAGCACATATATATAAAAAATATAGAATATCTCCCCCTGAAATTATGCAAATAGTTCAGCATATAAAGAATTTAAAGCACTGGTACTCTTCTTCAAAGATCTGCACACTTCTCTTCTGTTTTCCAGTCATGTGTTTGGTATAGTTCTGACATTCAACATTACACATGATGAACCTGCAAAATAGATTAAGTAGATTTTGGTACCCAACGGAACTTGGGTCCTGGCTTGTTAAATGCAGTTCAATTTGTAGAAATATTATAAGTACCATACCAGTACCGAACATTTTCTTTCTTGACAAAATCACCAGTTCCACAATAAGAACAACAAATTTGCTTTTGTGCTAACCTGATCAAATGACATGCAGAATAGATAGGATCAGATTTACCAAAAGACTTACCTTTAGGAACATTCATCTTTGTTAGAGCATTATTGTATTCAAGATTTACTGTAAAGTCAATGTACTGTATTAGTTCATAATGCTTTTATACCTTGTATGTTATGGGTATAAATAGGCATGTCTAGTTCTTTAGTTAGACAACAATCAAGAACAATTGTAGCATTTTGTCATTTACACTTTTGAGATTAATACATGGATGACTATTGCTCTCTAGATTCTCTCTCTATATTTGATTGCTAGATTCTGGGTTTATCAATTGGTATCAGAGCTAAACAGAAAATTCAAGCAGATCAAAGACCAAATTGAAGATTTTTTACACTGTTCTTGAAGATTTTGGATCCTTCATCAATCACTGTTTATCAAGATTTCGAACCCTTCTTCGATTACTATTCATCCAGATTTCATCCTTTCTGCCATTGTTGATCTTTTTGATTGATTCTTGACACTACTGAACTCGATTTTCATCCCTGATCATCTTTAAAACAAGGAATTTTATCAAAATCTGCATAGAATTTGCAGATTTGATCATTTTAGATCTGTTTGTTCGAAAACCCTATTCTACTGTTTTGGATCTTAATTTGATTAAATTGATCGAATTAGGATTTGTGATCAACTAAGAAAGTGTGTAGAATCAATTTTCGAACAAATCTGTGCAAATTTCATAACAATTGATCAAGAATTGAAAAGTTATGGTTGATTTAATGATTTTTGGTGTTTTTGTGAAGGTTTCGGATCATTCATGAAGGTTTCAGATGATTCATAAGGATTTCGCACCCTTCAAGATTGGTTTCGGACCACTCATCATTTACTGTAGCTTGGTTTCGGATCACAAAGAGAAGTGTTTTTTTTTGTTTAAGTTTTGGTTTCGAATCCTTAAGAATACGAAATCCTTTGGTTTCGAACCCTTCTTGGTCCGAAATCTGTTGGTTTCGAACCCTTCTTGGTCCGAAATCTGTTGGTTTCGAACCCTTCTTGGTCCGAATCCATAGGTTTCGAACCCTTCTTGGTCCGAATCCATTGATTTCGAACCCTTCTTGGTCCGAATCCATTGGTTTCGAACCCTTCTTGGTCCAAATCCATTGGTTTCGGCCCTTATTGATCCGAATTCTTGTTGATTAAAAAAAATTTGAAATAAATTTTATTCTGAAATTTTTTCTATAGTGTTTTTCATACACTTTAAGAGCTTTTCAAGAAAAAAATTTATACAATTTTTTTTATAGTGTATTTTATACACTTTCTGCTTGATTTTCTGAAAGATCAATATCTAGCAATACCAAAAAGAGAAATGAGTTTGAAGCAAACTATTATTAAATCTAGTGGTGAAGATTTGAAGCAATCTTTTGTTAAATCAAATAATGAAATTTTGCAACAAGTTCTTATAACAGAAATACTTCCAACTCCACAAATTTTTGTTAAATCAGATAGTGAAGGTTTGAAGAAAACTTTTGTTAAACCTAATACTTCATTTCCTATTTTAAATAAAGCATTGGAGGAAGAAAATGTTGATCTAAAGAGACAAATTTTAGACATTTCTTCTTCAAATGCTAAACTTACAAAAAGAATTACTGATCTTGAAGTATATATTGCAGGTCTTGAAACAAAGAAAGACAACTCAAGTCTGCACGATCAAATCAAGAAACTTCAAAAGAAAGTAACAACTCTTCAAAGTGAAAATGCTGATATGAAGAGTAGAGAAATCGAGAGAGAGAAGGGGAACTCATATCTTAGAGACCAATCAAAGAAAGTTCTGAAAGAAAAGGAAGTAACTGAGTTGAAATGTATAAAACTTTCAAAACAAGTTTCTGACTTTGAGAAAGTTTTATTTTTAGAAAAAGACAAGCTCGAAAAAGAAAGAGCTAAATTTGAAACTGAATGAAAATCTTTTGAGATTAAAAGTTCTGAACTTTCCGTGAAAATCTCTGATTTAGAAAATCTTTTGGAAAAAGAAAGAAAAGATTTTGCGGAAAAGAAAAATCTCTTTGAAAAGGAAAGTAAAACCCTTAAAAAGAAAAATATGGAAATTTTCAAAGAGATTACTGATAAAATAAAATTTTTGGAAAAAGATTTTGAATCGGAACGCGAATATTTTGAAGATGCGATTCTTAATCTTACCAAAAGATTATCTGGTTTATCAAATGATATTATGAAGGATCAATTGATCAAATCTGATCTCCAAAAGAAATTTGATCTAATTTCGAAAGAGAAAAATGTTTTGATAAACAAAGTCAAAGAACTTGAAGACATCATTTTTAAATTTGATGTCTCAAAGCAGACCAGTCATAATTCTATCTTTCAGACTCCATTTGTTGATTCAAATGATTCTGAATGTTCTTTTAAAACTGCTTCAAGTTCAAGTTTTAAAAACATTTCCTGTAAACAATTTAATAGATCAACAGATTTCTCAAAAGATCAGATTCGTTCAACAAATCTCTTCTATAATCCTCTGCTTGATAAATCAGATCACAAACCAAATGTGCCTAAAGTTAATACTTCCAAACCTGAAGAAGTTCCAGTCCTCAAGAAGGTGAAGATGGAATGGAGAGTCAAAGGCACAACAATTCCAAAGAAAGATGTACCAAAATCATCTGCTTCCAGATCAAATGCCAAGAAGAACAATGCACCAAAAGGTAAATCTTCTGTTCAACCTAATCCTGTTAATTCTGTAAATCATCTGATTAGGTTGGCACATAAGAAAATCTGTTGTTCTTACTGTGGATCAAATGATTTTGTACATAAAGATTATACTTCTTATTGGTACGGTACTTACAGTATTCCTTCTAAGAAATTTACACCTAATACACTAGGACCCAAGTCCCGTTGGGTACCAAAATCTGCTTAATCTGTTTTGTAGTGTAAAGCCCGTGTCCCGATAGACATTTTATTTAAATATTTTTAAGTTAATTTAATTACATTATCATCTTCTCTTAACGAATATACTTAACAAGGTTAAGCGTCAAGGACCTAAAACGTTTTATTTCGTGGGGATGATTTGGTCATTGGTTAAATCCTAAGTTTCGTTGGGGAAAAACCTTAGTTGTAATCGTTTTTGTCAATAAGGGGCTAAATTATAAAATCTTAAATTAATGGGGTTTAATAATAAAATGTTTTTAAAACCTAGGGACCAAACTTGTTTTGTGGTAAAGAGGTTAGCATGGGGTCGGCCCATGTGAGGGAACCGACCCCTCGTCCTTTTCGTTTTTTTGGTTTCCCGTCGCACACGAACATCAATCAAACCCCCATAACCCTAAGCATCTTTTCTCCTTTTTCCTTGGTGGTGCGGCAGTGAGAGAACGACGAGAGAGAGATAGAGGTGAGCCGTGAAGAGAGAGAGAAGGGCGAAGAGAGAGGAAGCTGCCGGAGATCGCCGCTGCAGTTGCCGGCGCCTTCACCGCAGGTCCGTTCGGCGAGAGGGAAGAGAGAGCGACGTGGGTGCGATCGCAAGAGGGTGACATCCGGTCGTTCGAGGTAAGTCCCGTCCCTTTTCTTGATTGTTTTTCGTCTCTCGTCGGTTTTCTCCCGTGACAGCCGCGTCGCGGCGGCTTTGGCCGCTGTAGGCGGCGACTGTGGTATCATCACCGGAGATGGTGATGTAGTGGTGAACTCTGTGGGGTTGCAATAAGACGGTCGAGAAAGAGAGAGGTCGGAGGTGCGAGAGGGTGCGGAGTGTGTTGTGTAGTCATCGCCGGAGAGCCGCCGCCGGTCGCCACCGGCGACCGCCACTGCCGGAGATGGCAGTGGGTGGCGCGTGGTGTGACCAGACCTTAGTCTCTATCGAGCCCTTAACCCGTGACTTATTCAATTAAGCCGAAAAGTTCAAACCGTTTTGATAAATCGCGTCTTTATGGAAATTTTGTGGGTACTGTCCAGTTTTCGCGTAAGCATAACTTTTCGGTCGTAGCTCCGTTTGAGCCGAAATTGGCGCCCACGGTTCAAGTGCGGGATCGAGCACGTTTTCCGTGTTTTAGCGGAAAACTGGTTCGGCCTCTAGCTGGACGAAAAAGTGGTCGCAAGTTCGGTGTTTCGTCATTTCATGTGAAAATTTCTGGAATCTGCCTTGATCTTGCGAAAATCATAACTTTCTGCTCGTAACTCGGTTTGGGGTGAAACTGGTGTCAAAAGTTCCCTTTTTGAGTCTAGAAACTTTTCTGTGTTTTGTGCAAAACCCAGTTCGGGACGTAACATGGGTCGATTTGTCGTTTTATACTGAAAGGTGCTGAATTTCGCTGTTCCGGAAACTGTTTTTGTAAAATCCGTAGTAAATTGTAGAAAAATCGTTAGGAGGCGTATAATATGTCCTTGGAACCCTAACTCAGAGTACTTTCTGGTCATGAAATAATATTGGGAATTTTCTGGGTTTAAAGGGGTCGAAACAGGTCCCGAACAGACCTGTTTTGGGTGAACGGAATTTAGTTTTAGTGACGGTTTAAGCGTGTGTCGTGTCATAGGGTCCGGGTCTCGTATTGACACGTTTTAACATGCATTTAGGTGCTGGGAAGTGACCGTAATTGTGAAGCTTGAATTGTGTTATTAAGCTGGGCGCGCATTCGAGGTGAGTTCTCTCACTGTGTAGTTAGGGGTTGTATGCATGTCATAATAGTTTGTATGTACTACTGTCTTTGTGGTGTGAACTAGTTGTTTGTGGTGTGTAATATTTGATTGGTTTGAATGCTTGGTATAAATGTGTTACATTACAATTCGGTGGGACCGAGGCCTCGATGGTACTGAGGTGTTGGTTACATTACAATTCGGTGGGACCGAGGCCTCGATGGTACTGAGGTGTTGGTTACATTACAATTCGGTGGGACCGAGGCCTCGATGGTACTGAGGTGTTGGTTACATTACAATTCGGTGGGACCGAGGCCTCGATGGTACTGAGGTGTTGGATACAATACAGTTCGGTGGGACCGAGGCCTCGATGGTACTGAGGTGTTGGATACATAATTACTTGTAGGCGTTTACTCGTTTTATGTAACTGTGATGTTGTTGCTTATGTGCGGATAGGGGTGATGTGTATATAATTCCTATCTGCGCATGTGTTGGAATTCACTAAGCTTCGTGCTTACCCTTTCCCAATAAACTGTGGTTTCAGGTCCGAGCGGCTTCAAGGCGTGACGAGTACACACTGGCGCGCGAGGAGAGCTGGTTGTTTTATGGTTTTATTAATTAAACGTTTATTCCGCTGTATTTTTATTATAAAGTTAATAATTATGAGTTTGCAAACGAAACGTTTGGATTCATTTAATGAGTTGTTATAAATGAATTGTTTATTTAAAAATTTAAATTTGCTTGTAATTTTTGGGACGTCACAACTTGGTATCAGAGCATAGCTTGAGTGAATCAAACGCACCTCGGTGTGTTTGGTCTCAAGTTGCGGCTGGGAAATTTTCAAATTCTTTATTAAATCTTTTTGGAAATAAAAGAAAAAGTAAAGACCCGTTCGAGGAACGGTGATCGGAGGCGCAGTGTGTACAGTCAGCCGGAGCCAAAGGGGAAAGGTACAGCACTTAGTGTTTTATTGCTTTCTAGATCATAGAGTATGCATGCTAGATTGCCTGTTGTGGACACTATGCTGTATGTTGAACTACTTGCTATTAGGAATTTATGCTAATTATGATAGGTTACTAAGTGGATGCCCTCTAGGTTGTGTGCAGTAAGAGATTTATAGCCTTAGAATATTCGATTTAGTTCTTTTGCGCAGCTCTTGTTTGAGTCCAACCGTTCTAGGATAGAGTCTTGTATTCGACTGTCTATTTGTTTCGCACTGCATATAATCGGGTATTCACGAGGTCACCCGTTATAATTAGTAGGGATTCGGTAGTAGCAAGGGTAGTGAGATAAGAGGAACTTCCTAGGGAGCTAGGAAGGGTGGATGTATATATATGCTGGTGCAGGTATATGGTTAATTATATATTTAATTGTTGTTGTATGATCGGGGTGACCGATGGTTTATTATGTATACAATTGTGGTTGTCTGATCGGGGAGACCGATGGTTTTATATATACAGTAGTTGTATGAGTTTGCCTGTTTAGGATATGTTCTCGAACTGGCATGTGTGGATTAATTGTATTATGTGTATAGTTTCGGCGAGAAACTACTTGGACCCTCGGGATGAGACTCGGAACGAGCGATGATAGGTGTGGAAGGTAGTAGTAGAGCTCCTACTGCCGGAAGCACATGATCAATGCTCGAGTCGGGGAAGTCACGAGGAATCCAAGGAGTTGGGCGTGAGTGTTGTTAGTGTGCGTTGTTAAGTGCTAATAACGCGTTGTATTATCTACCCTGGATAGCCGTCACGAGGAGAGACAAATATAGTAGATCCACTGGTACATGTGTATACTTGACTTGCTTTGATGGGATGATAGTTGGGGTAGTGTCGAAGGCTCTAAACTGGCAGTCGTTGGAATAGAAAGACGATTATAGTATTAGTCACTTGGAGTGACAATAAGGATGATATTTGTTGTAAGCAGATCATTTCGAACCAAGATGGAAGATTGTGCTAGAGTCATAGGCTTATAGAGCCGACTTTGATTTGAGGAAAAATCGTAGGGATTATTTGACGTAATTTTCCATCTTGCCCCAAGAGACTTAAATGTCCGGAGGACGATAGTGGTTTGGAAAGGTAGAGAGGAGCATGAGTCGAGACGTTGAAGGTCGACTGAGTCGTGCACAGAGTTTATTTTGAAAATAGGATTGCATTAACTAATCCTTGTGTTTCCAATCCTTACATGGATTGTGTTTTGAAACATTGGGAAATGTTTAGCACACACAAGATTTCGAATTATAGTTTTGAAAATGCTTGAAACCGTTTTATCACGGGAGTTGAAAACTTTGTAAAAGATTGTTTCATTTGATTATTTTCCAACGGTTCTTTCGGGTACGATAATATCCGTGTTTTGTGGTGGTTAAGATGTTGGGTAAGTGACTACGGCTTGAGACTCTAACATTGGAACTCCTCCACATGTGTTAGAGTTGAGACGGAAAGTTACATTCCACGATGTCTGTTTAAAGGCTATTTTAGTGATTTGTCTAAAATGAGTTTGGAATTCTAGTGTCGCTTAACTTTTCGTTCGAGAGTTTGTGTTACTAAGTGTATATTTTGCAAATAGTTCAGTGTGTGGATTGATTCATGCGTGACATAAGTGATGCATGGAGGAATTTTGGTAACTTTTCATAAGGAGTTGTTTGGTGCGCTTTTTAGTCAGCTAAAGGTTTTATTGTCATTTCCATGAAAATGCGATTTATCGACTGAGGGGTATGCATACTGGGGTAACCTTTGTTCTCGGCATTTTGATGAACGAGTCGTGCATGAAAATGCTTTAGTTCCTTGTTGTCGAAATGAAAGACCATTTGATCCAAGGAGTGTTTAAATGTTGTAAACATCATGCATACAATCACAATGTGTTATATTTTGGAAATATAAATGCGTAGATTTTTGACATTCGGTTAATTTAGAATTACCGTTCATTTTTTTTGGAAATTAAAAACTTTTGCTTTGGAGGAAACGAGTATTTTGAGCATTTTCGATAAATACATTTTTAAACTATAATGTTTTGACATTATATGGCCCAAGTACGAAAATTGAGGAAGTGTTACAAGCTTGCATGCCTGCCCCCAGTTTGAGATTTTACGAGGTTTTTAGTCGATATTTCCAATTATTAGAAGCGGACTGGTTTCTGTCTTCAAGTTTGAAACTTACACGAGACAGTTGTGTTTTAATAAAAATATATTTGTAAACCGTGTCATCGTTTTGTGTGACTAGCTGACGCGCGAAAAAAAAAAAAAAAAAAAAAATTGTGGCGAACCCTGTGCCACGTCATTTTATGATTAAAAGGAAGAATTCTTGAATCAAATGTCGTGAAACTTATTTTGAATTATGTGCACACCTTTGTCGCACCCTGTTTAAGGTCAAGCGGTTACTTTAAGTGCACGTCATGAGTCAATCCATACTGGAATCGAGGCGGTTCATTTTAAAGAAATTATTTATTACGCTTTGCTTTTGTGTGAGTAAACTGAACTGCAATGGAACGATTTTCAACATGATTATCCTATGTGGGACGAGCGTGTCCAGTTTTGCGTAACTATCGATCAGGTAATAGTAGTTTTATTACATACTGTCTTTTGAGATGAAAATCCTGACGATTGAAAATATTTTGTAAATGATTTTGTAAACCATTTGGGGAAATGTGCTTTTAAGGGTCATGTGTCATTTCGAAAATTTTAAGGGTGCGAGTCCTTTTGGAAAACTCTTTTGTTTAACCAGTGTTGAGTCTGGGACTAAGGTTGATTTCAGAGTATTGCTTGCTTAAACTTTGTTTAAACGCATTTTCTGACCTAGGGGTCTAGCAAGCGTGGAGCATTTTGCTCGGTTATGACTTGAAGTTAGTCACGGGCCTATTGCCCGGTGTTAATGGCTCGATGTGGAGTCTAGTTGATGAGTTGTTTTTGTCGCACCGTTTGGCATTCCTTGCACGTTGAGTGTTTACATGTTTGGATGAGTGAGTCAATCCGGAATAGGCATGTTGTTGGTAGGTTGTTTGCTTTGAGTCCTTAGACACGTTAGTCAGTCGTTGGTAATGGTCGGTTGGGTATCTCGGGGTGGGACCCCGGTATTCATGTGTTCTAACCTAGACTTTCCAGTAGGTACTAGGAGGATATAGTTGTGGGCACTTACCTGGGAAGTAGTTCCGGTGTGCTGGGTCTTGAGGCGTTACCTGGGAGGTAGACGTCAAGGTGTATCCTCGATACGGGGTGACTTGGCTTCGTAGAGCAAGTGTGGATGATACGTCAACGGTGGAAGGTAGGTAGTCCACGCGCGTTAGTACTGTAGGCCGAATAGTATCGGTTAAGGGATTGATGCCCTTTATTATTATGAGAATAAATGCGCATCAACCATTTTGAGGTAGGTGGTATATTTAGGTGTCGACTTTTGGGCTTGAGGCCAAACACCTTTAGTATAATCGGAGAGTTGTAGCCGATTTTAAGATAATCATGGTGGTGGTAGTAGTAACCCTGAAATGATCACTTGTGATGGATGGTTATGGTAAAATGACCTACGTGTGTGTTAGTTGTTTTGGTTGTGGGGGGGATATCTATTTGAGTTAGTGTCTAGGATAATACCACGCTTATGGGATTTATTGGAATCGGTTGGACCGATGTTCGGCGGGTGGCCGATGTTTGTTATTGTAATCGGTTGGACCGATGTTCGGCGGGTGGCCGATGTTTGTTATTGTAATCGGTTGGACCGATGTTCGGCAGGGGGTCGATGTTTTGTTAATATAATTTATTGAAAATCTTTGGAATCTATTAGAATTCGTGGAAGTTAATCAACAGTTAGGGGTAGGAATGATCGTAGTCGAGTATCCGGTAGGGTATACTGTGAGCAGCTTTAGAATGGTTAGAGCTTGAAATTTGACTCGGGATACATAGAATGTCTAAGGTTGGGGAACAACCGAAGTCGCTTGGCCGAGAACGATTCCCGTTGTTGGAGTGTTCTGGAAGGAGTTTTGTTGGTAAGCAAAGTATTAGAGAAATTTTTGACGGGGTGAGAAATTTAGGTTTCAGTTAGTGGAAGTCCAGTGGCAGCACCGAAGGGGTTCCAAGTGGACTTGGAAACCCGAGGCTGAGATGCGGGAGAATTATCTAGAGCTATTCACGGGCATAGACTTCGAGGACGAAGTCTAATTCAAGTGGGGGAGAGTTGTAAAGCCCGTGTCCCGATAGACATTTTATTTAAATATTTTTAAGTTAATTTAATTACATTATTATCTTCTCTTAACGAATATACTTAACAAGGTTAAGCGTCAAGGACCTAAAACGTTTTATTTCGTGGGGATGATTTGGTCATTGGTTAAATCCTAAGTTTCGTTGGGGAAAAACCTTAGTTGTAATCGTTTTTGTCAATAAGGGGCTAAATTATAAAATCTTAAATTAATGGGGTTTAATAATAAAATGTTTTTAAAACCTAGGGACCAAACTTGTTTTGTGGTAAAGAGGTTAGCATGGGGTCGGCCCATGTGAGGGAACCGACCCCTCGTCCTTTTCGTTTTTTTTGGTTTCCCGTCGCACACGAACATCAATCAAACCCCCATAACCCTAAGCATCTTTTCTCCTTTTTCCTTGGTGGTGCGGCAGTGAGAGAACGACGAGAGAGAGATAGAGGTGAGCCGTGAAGAGAGAGAGAAGGGCGAAGAGAGAGGAAGCTGCCGGAGATCGCCGCTGTAGTTGCCGGCGCCTTCACCGCAGGTCCGTTCGGCGAGAGGGAAGAGAGAGCGACGTGGGTGCGATCGCAAGAGGGTGACATCCGGTCATTCGAGGTAAGTCCCGTCCCTTTTCTTGATTGTTTTCCGTCTCTCGTCGGTTTTCTCCCGTGACAGCCGCGTCGCGGCGGCTTTGGCCGCTGTAGGCGGCGACTGTGGTATCATCACCGGAGATGGTGATGTAGTGGTGAACTCTGTGGGGTTGCAATAAGACGGTCGAGAAAGAGAGAGGTCGGAGGTGCGAGAGGGTGCGGAGTGTGTTGTGTAGTCATCGCCGGAGAGCCGCCGCCGGTCGCCACCGGCGACCGCCACTGCCGGAGATGGCAGTGGGTGGCGCGTGGTGTGACCAGACCTTAGTCTCTATCGAGCCCTTAACCCGTGACTTATTCAATTAAGCCGAAAAGTTCAAACCGTTTTGATAAATCGCGTCTTTATGGAAATTTTGTGGGTACTGTCCAGTTTTCGCGTAAGCATAACTTTTCGGTCGTAGCTCCGTTTGAGCCGAAATTGGCGCCCACGGTTCAAGTGCGGGATCGAGCACGTTTTCCGTGTTTTAGCGGAAAACTGGTTCGGCCTCTAGCTGGACGAAAAAGTGGTCGCAAGTTCGGTGTTTCGTCATTTCATGTGAAAATTTCTGGAATCTGCCTTGATCTTGCGAAAATCATAACTTTCTGCTCGTAACTCGGTTTGGGGTGAAACTGGTGTCAAAAGTTCCCTTTTTGAGTCTAGAAACTTTTCTGTGTTTTGTGCAAAACCCAGTTCGGGACGTAACATGGGTCGATTTGTCGTTTTATACTGAAAGGTGCTGAATTTCGCTGTTCCGGAAACTGTTTTTGTAAAATCCGTAGTAAATTGTAGAAAAATCGTTAGGAGGCGTATAATATGTCCTTGGAACCCTAACTCAGAGTACTTTCTGGTCATGAAATAATATTGGGAATTTTCTGGGTTTAAAGGGGTCGAAACAGGTCCCGAACAGACCTGTTTTGGGTGAACGGAATTTAGTTTTAGTGACGGTTTAAGCGTGTGTCGTGTCATAGGGTCCGGGTCTCGTATTGACACGTTTTAACATGCATTTAGGTGCTGGGAAGTGACCGTAATTGTGAAGCTTGAATTGTGTTATTAAGCTGGGCGCGCATTCGAGGTGAGTTCTCTCACTGTGTAGTTAGGGGTTGTATGCATGTCATAATAGTTTGTATGTACTACTGTCTTTGTGGTGTGAACTAGTTGTTTGTGGTGTGTAATATTTGATTGGTTTGAATGCTTGGTATAAATGTGTTACATTACAATTCGGTGGGACCGAGGCCTCGATGGTACTGAGGTGTTGGTTACATTACAATTCGGTGGGACCGAGGCCTCGATGGTACTGAGGTGTTGGTTACATTACAATTCGGTGGGACCGAGGCCTCGATGGTACTGAGGTGTTGGTTACATTACAATTCGGTGGGACCGAGGCCTCGATGGTACTGAGGTGTTGGTTACATTACAATTCGGTGGGACCGAGGCCTCGATGGTACTGAGGTGTTGGATACATTACAGTTCGGTGGGACCGAGGCCTCGATGGTACTGAGGTGTTGGATACATAATTACTTGTAGGCGTTTACTCGTTTTATGTAACTGTGATGTTGTTGCTTATGTGCGGATAGGGGTGATGTGTATATAATTCCTATCTGCGCATGTGTTGGAATTCACTAAGCTTCGTGCTTACCCTTTCCCAATAAACTGTGGTTTCAGGTCCGAGCGGCTTCAAGGCGTGACGAGTACACACTGGCGCGCGAGGAGAGCTGGTTGTTTTATGGTTTTATTAATTAAACGTTTATTCCGCTGTATTTTTATTATAAAGTTAATAATTATGAGTTTGCAAACGAAACGTTTGGATTCATTTAATGAGTTGTTATAAATGAATTGTTTATTTAAAAATTTAAATTTGCTTGTAATTTTTGGGACGTCACATGTAGGTTCTTCATGCGTTGTGTTGATTTGGAAATATATATACCACACACATGACTGAAAACAGAAGAGAAGCGGTCAATTTTTTAAAGAAGAGTACTTGTGCCATTAAGGGAGAGCAAAATTATTGGTTTCTGAATACATCAGTTCAGGACCCGTGCTTCAACATTTTTGGCTTTTAAACATATCAGTTTAGGACCCGTGCTTCAACGACTATGGCTTCTGAACAATTCAGTTCAGGACACGTACTTCAAAGTCTAAGACTTCTAAACAAATCAGTTTAAAACTCATACTACTCAGGTGATATCCTTAACTGTCACATCTTTCTGTTTCAAGGAACAAGTGGTGAAAGGTAACATTGCATTATGTTTTACTTCTACTGCTTTGAATGTTTGAATCTTTTCAAATTTAATTCATTGAGATGAAATTTTTTCAATTTTCATTCAATGAATGAAATGTGTGTCAAGGGTGATTTTACAAGTGTTTTTGTATTATCTGAGTTATATTTGTTTCAAGTTTCACTTCTGAAATAAATCGAAAGGTCAGCAAAACATGAATGAAATTATGCTGAATGCTCAAAGTTATGTGAATCTAGACTTATATAGAATATAATGCTCAAAAAGCCTATTTGTCAAAATGATGGATGGAAACGAAAATATGGGGGAAGCACTATGTTTTTAGAACCAAGTGATTGCGATGCATCAAATAAACAAATAAAAATCATTTAGTTTGAAAGTTTGTACCTGTGGCCTTTCTGGTTTGGGAGAGTAAGTCCTAAGGGGTGCTAGACACCTAGTCCCTAAGATCAACTGGTCTGGGATCGGCTGACCCAAATCCTGCTATAGAACCAGATAGAAAGCCATGTTCTACTGGTACAAATGGGTTTAAGATATATCGATGTGGCCTTTCTGGTTTGGGAAATTAAGTTCTAAGGGGTGCTCGACACCTAGCACCTAAGGCCAACTGGTCTGGGATCTGCTAACCCAAATCCTGCTATAGAACCAGATAGAAAGTCATGTTTAACGGTGTATCTTATTCTTACTAAACTTTTTGATTAAAAGATGCCAATGAGCACAAAATCAAAAGATGCCAATGTGCACATAATTAATAGATGCCAATGTGCACAAAATCAAAAGATGCCAATGTGCACAAAATTAAAAGATGCCAATGAGCACACATCTCTTGAAACTTTGGGAAAATACAAAGTCGCGATAAACCCGTAAATTTGTGAAAATCCTGATTTTGTCCTAATAGTGTGAGTAGAGCAAAGTATTCTTATATGTTTTAGAATTGCATATGCTTGTAGCTAATCATATTTCGCATGCTAGCACACCAAATAGATTTAATAAGGGGTTGAAACTGAACATTTTTAACTTGATATGCAATGATGTCTTGTACTTGAATCCAAACACATGCATTTGATTTCATTTGATTGAAAAATATGTTAAATTTCATTAAGTTGGATTTCTTTTGTAAAGTTTTCAAATGATCAAATGTTAGTAGTTATAAAATGTGGTTCAATGAATTTTTTTTCCTTGTATAAATGTTTTCATTAAAGCACTGTATTTGAAATGAATAATCCTTTTAATGAAATATATGCAAACTTTCAGGGGGAGAAAACAAATTGCTCCAGAATTCTTATTTTGAGGGGGAGCAAGGTTATTCATTAAGGAGGAGATTGTTAGTGATACTCAGAGACGCGACTGAAATTGAAAAAGGTTTTTGATGATTATGATGCTCACATTCATCAAAAAAGGGGGAGAAATGTTTAATTCAATTTCATGTCGAAGATAATTCAAGGTCAAAGAGATGAAGATTATATTGAAGAAGATTGACTTTACATTGTCAAAGACAAAGATGTTTTCGAATCACTCATATATGGATTCGGATTGCTCAAAGTTGAAGATTTCGGATCATGTGAAGTCTGTAATGTTGCTGAATTTGGTTATCTTAGTTCTGAGCATTTCGGAATGTGCTTACACCTAAAAGTTCAACAATATAGATGATTTCGCATCCTTTTATCCTTCTGATTCAAATTCTCATGGTTTCGCACTTGCCTTGGTACGAATCCTCATGGTTTCGTATCCTTATTGATACGACTTCCGTTGGTTTCGTTCTTGCCTTGATCCGGATTCCTTGATTTCGCACTCTACATGATTCGAATCCCATGGTTTCGAACCCTTACTGATTCGAATCCCATGGTTTCGAACCCTTCTACATCCGGATTCCATGGTTTCGTATCCAACTTAATACGAAACGGATGGTTTCGCACCCTCTTGCATCCGAATCCTTATGGTTTCACATCCTTCTTACATCCGAATCCATGGTTTCGAATCTGTCTACATCCGAATTGATGGTTTCGGATCCTTAAAGTTAATATAAGAACTAAGGTTCTTGCATCACAGCGAACCTACTTCTACTTCTTAGATGGAATTAATGAAATAAGATCAGGACTAGTCTTTCACTTCACAGATCAGATAGAGATCCACTTTTTCTTCCATGGCCAGCTCAAGAAAGAGGCAGGCTAGAAAGCATACGATCTGAGACCCTTACCTAAAGCCAGTAGGGTGGAAAGAGGGTCTTAGAGTGCTGCTAGATGAGATAAAGCATATCCGTAAGCGATTGAGGGACGGCGAATGCCTACCCTCAGAATAGTATACCTTCTTTCGACCTGAAGTTACAGACTTATCTTATCTATAGAAAGAGGTTGGATTCCTTGTCCGACCATCCTATCCTCAAAGACAGCCTTCTAGCTCTAACTAAAGGCGAAGAGCCGGCATTGCAAGCTAATATAGAGCCTCCGCCCGTTTGATCGGTTGCGAGCCGGAAAGCGTACCGACAGTTTGAGTCGCGAAAGGGCCGCTTGCTTAACTTCATTTTTCTATAGAATAATATATAGAATTCTATTCTATATCTATCTATAAACAAAAAAGATATATATAATCTTTTTATTTTTCCAATTGTCATTCCTGGGGAGAGGAAGAAGCAGATAGAGCAAAGGCCTCCTCTTTCCGTTCGCTCTTCCCGAAGTGAGCGAATTGCATGTAGAGATCCGTAGGGGCTTATAGTTTAATTGGTTGAAACGTACCGCTCATAACGGTGATATTGTAGGTTCGAGCCCTACTAAGCCTACCACCCCCTGCTCTTCTCTTTATGCCCTTGCTGGTGAAAGTCTTAGAATGAATGTTGGCCTAGATAGAGGAATAAAAACTAGCTCGACCGGAAGGGAGAGGATAGGCGAATAGAGATGGGCGAGACCCTTGTCCTATAAGTGAAACCGTCCCCGCTAGATGATTACTGATTCTACTATACTATAACCCGTCTTTGCTTCTCTTATTCAATTTCTGACTGATATTCCAATTCTTGATATTCCTCTAACTCTAAACCTGCCTATTCTCTGGTACATTAAAAAATTGCCTTCTATTGGGGGCATCTTCCCTTAAGAAGGTTACAAGAAGTTAATGTTTGTCAAAGACTGATAAAGCTGCAAATATCTGTTTTTCATGTACAAGACTTGAAGATAGTTTGATAGAGTGTTTGTTGGAGAAGATTGACTTTACAAAGAGCTGAAGACTGCTGTCATATTTTTTAAATCTTGAATCCAAAGGGGGAGATTGTTAGAGCATTATTGTATTCAAGATTTACTGTAAAGTCAATGTACTGTATTAGTTCATAATGCTTTTATACCTTGTATGTTATGGGTATAAATAGGCATGTCTAGTTCTTTAGTTAGACAACAATCAAGAACAATTGTAGCATTTTGTCATTTACACATTTGAGATTAATACATGGATGACTATTGCTCTCTAGATTCTCTCTCTATATTTGATTGCTAGATTCTGGGTTTATCAATCTTTCTCACGAGTAGATCCTTTTACCCTCCATACCATATTTACAGGCTTAAAGATAGGTGTACCTGAACTTGTAGCATCATGGTTGTAGAAAATATTAGAAGGACGCATATGATATCTTGATTTGACAGACTTTGCCGAAGAAATATGTTCATTAACGGAACCAGAAGCAGTCTTGAATGAACATTCTGAACCAGTTGAATCTTCATACGACGACTGAACAATAGTATCGACACTAAATTGTTGATATAATTCAACTTTGAAGTTAATCTCTTCCAATTTCTGAACTCTAGCGGAGATAACATTTCTTTCTCGAACATTTAGGTCAAATTCCTTCTGTAGATCAGATTTGATCTTCTGCTCTTTCATAGATTTTGTTGCTAAAGCAGACAACTTCCTTGTTAGCTTTTAGATTTCATCCTGAATGATGTGTCTTTCTTCTTTAAAACATTTCTCAGATATTTCTTAAAAAATTTCCATGTTCTTCTTTTGAAAGCTCTTCTTTTCCTTTTCAAAAATATCTCTCTTTTCAGTTAACTCTTTTCTATCGTCTTCCAAAACTTTTTCCATTTCAGATATTTTCATGGGAAGCTCACTATTCTTTGCTTCAAAAGATTCGCGTTCAGTTTGAAAAACAACTTTCTCTTTCGCAAACTATTCACGCTCAAGAATCAAAACTTTCTCAAAATCAGAAACTTGTTTTGAAAGTTTGATACATTTTAGCTCAATAACTTTCTTTTCTTCAAAGGGTTTCTTAGAAACATTTGACAACTTCTGTTCAAAACCCTTTTCAAATTGTTCTTTTTCTTTTGCAAAATTAGTTTTGTTTTTACTCATCTGTTGTTTAAAATCATTTAAATCTTTTGATAACTCAACATTCTTTTGTTCTAAAGAGATAATGAGATTTGAATTGGAATCATTGTCACACTGCTTCAGATTAGCTTGTGTCTTCAGGTCAGACAGTTGTTGCTGGAGATCCTGATTAATTTTCTGTAATGTAGTGATCTCTATTTTTAACAAATCTTCTGACACTTTTCTTTCCTTTCTCATCTTCGTTTCCAAAGCAGAATTTTCCTTGGCAAACGCTAAATTCTTCTTCTTCAGATCAGCATTTTCAACTTCTAACGAATTTCCTTTCTTCTCACACTCTTATTTGTCCTTTGTTCCTTGTTTTTGAAGCTCAGTGAATGCCTTAGTAAATTCAGCATTCTTTTCCTTTAAATCAACGTTTTGAGCTTCTAAAACAAAAGCACTTGCATTATTGTCTATCCTCTTTTTATCATCTTTTGAATACAAACCAGAATTATAACCTTTTATAAACTCTTTATAATTGATTGTATATTCTTGTTAGTCCCAGATGGCTATTAAGAACAAGAACAGGTACTGTAGAAGGGGGGGGGGGGGGGGGTGAATACAATACACAATTTTTCACTTTAATTAATTCTTTTATTGAAAATATTCAAATCAAGACTTACACATAGAACAATTAGATTGTTGCGGAAAAAACATATAAAATGTATTATAACAATCTTCACAAAGTAATACTGAAAACTAAACAACTTCTAAAACACAAAGATTGAAAGCTATAAAGTTCAAGGAGAGAAAGGAGCAGAGTGTCTTGAGCACATAGTAATCTTCAAGAGTTCTTTTCTACATGGAGAAGTCTTCATCTTTATATAGTGGCATGAGAATTTGATGCATGAGACACTTGTCACTTTGTCATTTGAAGGTCAGGTTTGACTCTCAAAAGTTGAGGTGTCTTTTCCTATGATGCTAAAAAGGTTTGATGGTGACAATATCTAAGAATGGGAAAAAGTACATATGAACCTTTTCCTCCATACCTAGACATTTATTCTTTGATGAGAATTCTTTTTAGCCAAGACATAAGGGGGGATCCTCCTATTTGAGGACCCCACCGATTTGTCATGGACGAAGTAGGTGAGAGTCTTCTTAGGAAGGAGTCATAGGAGGATCCTCCTATTTTAAGGATCCCACGGATTTGTCATGGAAAAAATCGGTGAGATGTCAAATGTTACCTCTTATGATGAAAATCTTCTTGGCAAGGAGATAAGGGAGGATTCTGCTGTTTGAGGATCTCACCGATTTTCATGGAGAAAATCGGTGAGACAGCTTAGTTTGGGTTGATAAGTCCATATTCAATCCGCATTGGTAGATTTACTTCTTCTTGATTTCGGCTGATCTTTGACTGCACTTTACTTTGACAATATGACTAAGCTATTACAAAGAACCTAAAATTTCTCTAAGTATAAAAGATGTTTTTCAAAGAATGTAAGGAGATCAGAAGGTCATCTTCAAATCTTTGATGACCCAACAATCTCTCCCTATTTGAGGATGACATCCATACATAGAAAAACATGAGTCAGACAATGAATAATACATGTTGACCATGTTTTACTCTTTTGGGTTCTTTTTCACTTAGTTTTTTTTCCGTATATCTGATATTTACAAATGAATGAAAGGAATGAAAGAATAAAGAATGAACAATATGAATTAAATAGAATGTACTTCCATCATAGAAGAAACAGATCTGCCCAGACCCAAATCGGTGACAATCTTTGAAGGAGGTTTGAGTTTGAGTGAATTAGCCTTAGGATGCCTCTGCCCATATCTTGCATCTTCTTTCTTTCTCTTAGCATCTTCAGCTTCCTATTCGGCAGTCATCACCTTTTTTTGTTTGTCTTGGTTTGCCTCCCCCTTAGTTACATTGCCTAGACTGATCTGCTACCCCTGGGTTGGTTCGCTGGTTCCCTTATCTTTGACCAAAATTTGAGTTGGATGCTGAATCTGAGTACTGAGGGTTGGTATTGATCGAGTTGAATGCTAATATTGCCCCCTCTCAGATGGTGCTTCCCCTCAGATGGTGCTCCCCCTCAGATTGTTTCTCCCCCCTCAGCGTCCGACGGAGAAGAAACACCAAGAAAAATAGGAAAGTCCGGCAATTTTTTTATTTTTTTTGGACAACCCACTGATAATTAAGGGAAACCTACCGAAATTTGATGAAAATCGGTGGTATTTTCGTTAGGAATTTCGGAGAGAAATATTTTTTTTTGAACAACCCACCGAAAATTAAGGGAAACGCACCGAAATTTGAAGAAAATCGGTGGTATTTTCGGTAGGAATTTCGGAGAGAATATGTTTTTTTAACAACTCACCGAAAATTAAGGGAAACCCACCGAAATTTGAAGAAAATCGGTGGTATTTTCGGTAGGAATTTTGGAGAGAATTATTTTTAAAGATCTTCGACAATGATCTTCTAGGCATCTACAATAGGTGACCTCTTCAAGATAATTTCAAGAGTATATCTTCAAGAGGAAAACTTCAAGGCATCTTTAGAAAAGTCTGAAGGAATTCTTCAAGGCATCTTCAGGAGAGTTTGGAGAAATTCTTCAAGGCATCTTCAAGGCATATTCAAGGTGAAGAGAAGATTGGAATTCCATCTTCCAATTTTGATGATCCAAGAGAGATTAAATTTGGAAGATTTTAAGAGGGGAGGTTTTGATGAGAAATATTTTGAGGAGAAGTAGGAGGCATATTTTGAGGAGAAGGATTTGGGATAACATTTTTAGGAGAGTATGTAGTGGGAGGGTTTTATGGAAAAGGAAAGTTGGGTTGTTGACCAATAGTAAAATTTAGTGAAGTAGAAGGATCACCATTATGAGAGAGAATATCTTGAGAAAGTGTCACATAGGGAGTTGGGTCTGGTGAGAGGAAGTATTTTGGTGAGATGGAGCATCTCACCGATGTGAAGGATTTCGGAGGGGTGTGTTCACCGAAAATTCGGTGAGATGATTCACCGATTGAATTTTTTTAATTTTTTTATAGGTTGATCAGTTTGTGGAGAATCATGCTGATTAGGAATGGGATTCGGAGAAATAGGTAGCCCACCAGTTTTGAGATGGAGGAACATGAGTGAAGGGAACTGAGGAAGTTGGGTTGGTAGAGGTTGTAAGAGAGGAGAAAGAGTTGGACGATGAGATGATAAAGAAATGAGGTTAGGGTAATTTATTTAGTGGGATGTATGAGAAAAGGTAAGGTGAGAGGTATGGTGGGAAATAGAGTGTAGGTAATAATGGAGAGTGACGGGAGATGTAATGATGTCGGCAGAGAAGATGTTGGCTCTAGTGAGTGTGCCAATGGGAAGGATTTTCAATACAAGAGGAGATCCAAAAGTTCACCATTTGACACTTCGGATTTCTTGATGAACTTGATGATTTCTTCAATTGTGTCACTTTTATGCTGGTCCACATAGATCCATCTGGAGCATTTGATGAGGTAGAGAAATGGAAAACACTATTTGGACTTGAAAGAGGATTTGCTGAGATTTCCTTGTTAACATGTTGCACATAGCTTACAAGATTATAACCACTGTCTAGATAACATATATGTTGGTGTCCAAAGACATGCAGTCACAGATAAATTAGCTCCTTAGTACCCATTTGGAGATGGGTCCTTTTAGGTTACAAGGATGGGAAGAGTTGGTATCAATCAGGTCAATTCTTTCTCTTAGACAGTCTTTGGCAAAATGAAAAATATCACCACAGCTATAACATTTTCTATAAATAAATGCCTTTTTAGAACTTTGACATTGTTTCTTATTTTTGCCTTTAATTTTCAAAGATTTTGGTGAAGTATCAAAAATTTAGGGTGCAACACCTAAAATTCCTTTTTCAGAATTTGGGAGATGGGATCTTTTGCTTTTATAAACATACCAAATTTTAAAGCCTCAGACAAATCACCAGAATTCATGGACACAGACCCAATGGAACTAGAATCAGAGGTTTCATAAAAATATGGTGAAACACAGGACGTGGAAGCAAGAGTTTTTGAAGACTGATTAGTTTCCATTTTTCCAAAGCCTAAACCAGTTTTGTCATCACAAGAAATCTGATCTTGAAAAATCTTTTCTAGATTTTTGGAAGAGCTGGTCCATTTTCTCACAGTTTCTTGCTCCTTTTCAAAACACTTAAATATTATGTTTTTCTCCTTAGCAAGAATAAAGTTAATGGATTTTAGATCTTCAAGCTCAGCCTTAACTTTGTCAAAGTGTTTCAGTTGAGAGAGACATATTTGAAGTTGAGAGGAAAGAGATTTTATCTAAGCATTCACATTTTTCTTAGCATTTTTAGCATCATAGAAATCAATGGTTAAAGAATCAAATGCTTCAATCTTTTCAATGTCTGATAGAGAGTGAAAAGGATGTACCTGTGATGAGGACGATAAGCACTTAGTTGATATAATAGCAGTTGAGGGGGTGTGACCTTCTGGATCATCCATGTCGTTTATCTTGGCCATGAAGCACACATTTGAAGTGTCATTCGCTTTCAGATGTGGGTTCATCTGCTAAATCATGAGTTTTAGCAAGCAAACCCTTTCCTTTTCTGACAAGTCTTTCATTTATTTCCTTTTCTCTCTTGTATTTTTCAGCCCGGTCAGAATCTGCAGAAGAGAGAGGTTGGCCAAATTTTTAGGAAGGGGAGAGATTGATAGAATCATATTTGAATCTTCTCAATTTTTAGGAAAATCGGCCTGAGGAAGAAGTTCTGGGTCTTTCAAAGTTTTTACTACCGCACTCAGAGGCAAAATGACCCTTTTTACCACAGTTAAAACATTCCTCATTAGTTTTGTCCAAAGAGGAGTGTTTGGAAAGAGAAGATGAGGATTTTCTACTAAACTTAGATTTTCCAGAAGAGAAGTGAGATTTGGATTTAGAATACCCATCCAACATGGCTATTCCATCTGATAAATTTTCAACTAAAGTTTCCTCACATTCATCCTCAGCATCACTAAGATATGCTTCTGAATGCTCATTGGGATCGTCTTGACTATCATGGTCAGAGTAAGATGGGTAGGTGATTCTTGGAATACACTTTGTTCTTTTGGAAGAGTCACTTAAGAGAGATAGAGAAGAGCTCTTTATATCTGTGATGACAGACTTCCTTTGCAGTTTAGTCTGCTAATAGTTGAAGAGAGTCCCATAAAGAACAGTGAGAGGCATATGATCAAGATCCTTGGTTGTCTTTATACAAGTATAGATATTTTCCCAAAAGTCAGGAAGACAGTCCATAAACTTGCATAGGACTTCCTCATTGTCATACACTCTACCTAACAGCTTTAAATCATTAAGAAGACTGTTAAAGCGGTTATAGTAGTTGGAGAGAGATTCTCCTTTCTCATAAGAGAATAGTTCAAATTTTCTAACAAGATAAATCTTTTTGCTCTTTTTAACTTCATCTGTACCTTCGTACAGAACACACAGAGTGGACCACATCCATTTGGCAATAGAGAAATTTACCAGAGAGTGGTACACATTATCAGGAAGAGAGAGAGCAATGATAGTTCTGACTTTAGAATCAAGAGACACAAGACGTTTTTCTTCATCAGTATATTTCTTGGGATTCTAAAAGAATATACCGACCGGTTGCATTAGATTTTTCGTCATCAGATCTTTCCCACCTTGCAGCAGCTTCTGTCTATGTCGGTGTACTCTCATATCTGTTAGAGTCTTCTATTTGTTGTACTGCAAGTTCAGATTGTAGTTCTCTTTCTAGAGAATCAGGAACAACTTCATCGACTGGTGGATCATATCAAAATCTCCTTCCTCTTCTGCTTTGCTGATTCGACTCTTTCATCATTATCATTATCAGAGTCGATGCCAATTATGTCCACAAACATACTATCAGCCATAACCTTTTCCTCAGTTATTTTGTCAGCAACCTTGGGTTTTTCAACCGTTGGTTCCACATCAGCAAGAACTATGATCTCTTCCTCTCCAACCTCCTCATTTAGATTATCCCTAGCTCCTTGTACATTAACATCATCACCAAATATTCCTCCAACAGATTCTGTTCTTATGCTCACATTTCCTGAAACTCTTTTCCGTTTTCTCTCCCCCTCATAGTGATCATGATCGTCATGGTCATTGTTAATGCCAAAAATCACCTAAATGATAACTTAAGATCGGTGTGGAACTTTAACAACCAAAGAATAGAAATCTTCGACAAACCACACGACAAATAACAAAAAATAAATGAGACAAAAGAAACTGGTGATGCGGAAAACCCCATCGAGGGTAAAAACCGCGGACGATAGTAAGGTCGTCAATGCACTATGGTCGTCAATAAGGGACGACGTCCTCGTGTAACAAGTATCAAAAGTACAAAATGTTACAATAATATAAAAGTAAGCTATTCGTAAAGTTCGTCGTGCATCGTGAGTAGAAATGCTTTGTGGCAAGTTTCTTCGAAACAGAGTTTGCTAGCTTGAATGCTCTTATGAGTTCTTTGAAATCACTTGGTCCCCAAGGAGTACGTTCTGCTTGGTTTATATAGGCTTGATCGTCATAAATGAGTCGTTTAATGATGAGTACCGGTCCTGGTCATTAATGTCTTTGATGGCAGTATTCGGTTATGACCGTTGTGTCATTAAAGCTTCGTGAGCTTCATTAAATAGAGACAAACAACATGCTTTGTCGAGAGTTAATTAATCGCAGTCGTAAGGTATCTTACGATAATCGTAAGATACTGTCGACGAAAGACCTGGTCGCTAGTTCGCTGTTGGGATAATCTTGTGACTATCATTATAAGTGACGATCGTGGTCTCGATCATACGTGACCGTCAGGGCCTTATCTTAATACAAGGCATGTCTTAAGTTACTTGTAGTTATGTTTCTATCGTTGGTCGCGATCTTAAATGTTTACCCAAACAGCCATCGTGATTTCTTGTAGATGTACCGACTTGAGCTTTACATATAGTGGGCTGTATAAATAGAGATCTTCACCGGATGCTTTCCCTTTTACGCCTCCAAGTTACATTGAGAGATATTTTTGAGTTCTTTCCTTTTTCTTGCTATGCCTTGCCAAAATCCTGCGATAGAAGATCATTATCGAAAATCGATTGGGGTTTGAGGCTAACTAAGGTACGATTTCTAGTCCTTTATGCGTATAAAGAAAACAGCAAAATAGCCTAAAAAGAATTGGGAAGTTCTTGAGCTATACATAGCAACAGTCTCCACCCATGGCTTTCTTATGGCCATCAAACCTGTCTGCACAATAGACGATGGAAAAGAGTTAGACCACTTCAGGGCTTTGGCCAAGATACGTGTTGGTGTTTCGCTAAACCTTCCCGAAAACCTACGGTCGGAAGAATGCTAGAATGGGTATTTCATCTTATACGAATACCCATTCAAGATAGGGTTTACATGGCCATTCTCTCCTCTTTCTAGGTCATTCTGACGACCTTTGAACTGTCTTCGGGGCAGATGATGTCCTAACTATGGTGTATCATTCAAGTGATTGAACGACTTACGGCTGGTTGGGAGTCGCCCTTTACTGTTAACAACCTCCTCACCGCATACATGGTGAAGGTGGACACAAACCACCGATATAGCCTCTTCTCTAGGTATAGAGGTGATCGGACTCTAGTCCAAAACACCACGGTCAATGACTAGAAGTGGAAGACTTGATATCTCTTCCGTTGCTTGTCGTATCTTGATCCTGACAGTGACTGGCTATGCTCGAGCTAGAACATCGAGGGTAAAAAACCTCTATTTGTCGTGTATGTTTTACTTTACTCTTTTCTCTTGTGGTCTAATCGTTTTTGATGTTTTATTGTTAGTTATCAACTTCTCTTCAGTCGAGCCTCTTCCTGACACTCAAGACAAGATCGAGAAATTCCTCGAGTTCAGCGTCGAGAAATGATCTTTCTTTACTCGATTGTTGGTCGACGACGATGACGACGTAGTCGAGATCGAGGTACTTGAAGCTTCGTTCGAGAAGGAGGAAGAGAGGGAGAAATAAGAGGAGAAAGAGGAGTAGAAGGAAGAAGAGAGAGGAGAAGAGAGAGGAGAAGAAGAAAACATGACTGGTAAGTTTGTTTGTTTTAGGTCGTACGTTTCTTTTCATGTTACTGGACTTTCTTTCTCACCTTTCTTTGTCTTCTATTTTAGGTGGTTCTGGGATATAATCGACAGGTGGGATGTCGAAGAAAGAAGCCCGATTATTTGTTGACTGAAAGGGTAAGGATATCAAAAGAAAAACTCCCTCGACTACTGGGTCAGAGCTGAAGAAGACGCGGATGAATCCGTTGAGGGAATCGTTGTCGAAGGTTGAAGACCCCTCGAAGGTTGCCAGTCCGGAGAAGGCAAAAACGTCATCTGGCGCAATCCCGACAAAGCCTCTGCAAGCGATCCCTCTTCAAGAGGGATCGTCGACCAAGGACAAGAGGAAAGGTCCCCAAGTCAAGGAGTCTACGGACGTCACGGCGGTCAACTTCACGTTGTCATCGGACATCATGGCGGATAAAGTCCTGTATAGGGCAAAGATTTTTCCGCATCTGGAGAAATATATTTTGCCGTCCTTCTGGGAACATTTCAAGGACGTCACAGTCGACGACACAGGGCTCACTTTCATGGTTAGTGTCGTACGATTTGTTTGGGTAAAAAACCACACCTCGCGACCGATGCAAGAAACCAAATGACACATACTGCACGATGGGTCTTGTATTAAGATAAGGTCTTGCAAATAGCATACGACCATGACCATGGTCGTCACTTAGTATATTGATCATAAGGTATGCACGACCTACAACCAAGACCTTTGATAAAACTTCACGACTGTCGTGAGATTAATAACATCGAAGCCTATATAATTCAAGCTCAAAGCCTCGTTCAAAAAAAAAGATTTCACACAAGCATTTCTGTTAATGCTAAAAATCGACCAAAGGAAGATTTAAAGTCCGTGTGGAGCTTTAACAACTAAAGAAAGAATTCGTGCAATAAATCGTACTATGGGTAACAAAAATTACATAAGACAACAGAATTTGGTGACGCGGAAACCCCGTCGAGGGTAAAAACCGCGGTCGACTATAGAAGTCGACGATGCACTATGGTCGTCAAACAGGGATGACGTCCTTTAGTAACAAGTGTCGAGAGTACAATAGATTACAATTACAGAGAAAAATAAACTTAATTGTAAAATTCTATCGTCGTCGTGCCTAGGAATGCTTCGTCGCGTGTTTCTTCAAAGAAAATGAGAGTAATCGTTTGATTGCTTTGAGGATGCTTTCTGGAAAATTTTGTGTAAAAGCTTCTTGTGTAAACATCTTATCATGAACGTATCTTCAGGCTTGGTTTGTATAGTCTTTGGCGTCATTAATGGTATTCATGAATGCGGGAAACGGTCTTGGCATTGAATGCGCTTGATTGTGATCTTCATTTATGATCGTCACTCTTTAATGTGTTTGACTTGCATTAAATAGCCAGAAAGAAAACGCTCATCGATCGTTAGTTAATTATGGTCGAGGATAACTTTACGACGGTTGCATGTTTTGACAGAGATTCTAGTCATACGTCGTGTATATCCTTCGATTGGTATGTCAAACGAAGACTATGATCACGGTCGTACATAAATTACAAGACTTTTTCTTAATACAAGATTTTTCGTTCAAAATGAGTCCTTTGATTTCTTGCGTCGTTCGTGAGGCGTGGTTTTTTACCCAAACACTTTGCCCCTAAAATTTGAATTTAGTGTATAAATTTAAATTTTTATTCGAGGAAACAAGATGGACACGTGTCGACCAGTGAATCGACCCTGGTTTGAAAGAAACCGAATCAGTTCGAAGGTCACTGAAAAGTCGATAAGGGCGATGCCACGTGCCGTGTGGATGATAGCTGCATGACAAGTTTCGTCCTTCCGACGGTGGCATGTGAAAGGGCGATGCCACGTGTCAACCATCGAGCGGATCGACCTGATATTTATGAGATCGAGTATGGAATTCGGTTTACTCATTGGAAACTGTATAAATAGGGGTTGATATCTGATCCATTCGTTTTTACGCTTCTGAGCATTCTAGAGAGGGATTCTGTCAGGATCGATTCCAAACAAGAATAACTATACTTAGAAATCAGAATTAAAGAATCTTGCGGAATAGAACTTTAATTCAACACACTCGATGAACAACTAATTAGAAAACACAAACTGTTTGTATTCATTGTTTCAACTCACAAGTTTACAACCAAACCTCAATCTTGTTGAACAGGCTCAACAAGACGACTTCTACTTCTCTAGAAATAGGGTTCTAAACCTTGAGGTTAATTCTCTCTAAAACAAAAATGAATTCTGATTCTCACGTCCCGAATAGCTATCTATCAACATCTATTTATACAAAATAATTACAAGATAACTATCAAAACAAAATTGATCTCCAGAATATTCTTTCATGCTTATCTTCAATCATTCCATCTTTATCTCCAACATTCTCGCATTCCATAATCATGATCACAAGCAGCATTAACATCTTTATGCACAAGCAGTATTAACCTTGTTCCAGCAGCATTAAATTTCACTAGCAGTACTAACCTTGTTCCAGCAGCATTAACTTTTACTTGCAGTAGTAACTAATAAGCAGTATTAACATTATTCCAGCATCATTAACTTTTTCTTGCAGTACTAACCTTGCTCTGGCAGTAGTATTGTTGATCTGGCAGTAGTATTGTTGTTCTGGCAGTACTAACCATACTTAGCAAATCTTCAGTTCCCAACAATCTCCCCCTAACTTGACTTTTTAGGTTGAGAAGTCAAGTTCTTCAGATGATGCTTCCAAAACCTAATCATGAACGCATAAATCAGGATTCAAACTCAGACTTTGATTGATAATCCTTCTCACCAAGTATCTTCCCATTTCAGAATCCTTGTTGCAAGCCAACTTAGCATGTATCATTCCATTCAATCTTTTCATGTTGTGCTTGTATGCAACATCCACCAAATAATACTCATGATATGTATGGTCAAGTGTGACTACATACACTCCACATTTTTCAATGAGCATCCAGTTGGTAATGGCTTGAAAATTTCTTTCTATCATATACTGAACTGCTTCTGGTTTGAACATTAAGCACAGGTATTCAAGAACCATTTTGGTGATAGACATCCCTTTCTCATTCAGCATATTTCCATACAGCTTCATTCCAACCTTGTACATCTCCTCTATGTCAGATCTAGAGCACATTCTGATAAGTTTTCCCCATGTAGAACAGACCTCAAACTTCCCATCTGCTCTTTTGACTCTAATGTACTCCTTTCTCTGATCTACCAAGGTATCCCAGAAGATGATCTCAGGAGGCATGGAAGATAACGGGTCAGCTTTGATTGGATCAGTATTAACCATAGTGATATACATATCACATTGAGCATTTGGTTGACCTGATGGAGTTGCTACTTCTTCTTCAGCAACCTTTGTATCATCTTTCTTTTCTGAAACATCCTCTTCTTTTTCTTCTTCTACCACTGTTTCTACCCTAGGTTTCTTGACAACTCTCCTCTTGGTAGCTATAGACTTGGTTCTTGTTCTTTTCAGTGACTCCAGCTTTTCACCCAGGGTTTCTTCTTGCTTTTTAGGAGTGTCATGTTTGGATTTAATCAAAGCATCTGCCACTTCAACTTCTTCCAAAGTAGGCTTTTTAGTTTCTGTTGCTTCCTTTGTTTCTGCTGCTTCTTCCTTTGTAGATACTGCTTCTTGGATGGTTTTTGCTGCTTCTTTTGTTTCTACTGTTTCTGGAATGGTTTCTGCTGCTTCTTTTGTTTCTGCTGTTTCTGGAATGGTTTCTGCTGCTTCTTTTGTTTCTGCTGTTTCTGGAATTTCAGCAGCATTAACCGTTTCTGCTGCATGATCAGTTTCTGCTTCCTTTTGAATTTCAGCAGCATTAACCGTTTCTGCTGTTTCTGGAATTTCAGCAGCATTAACCGTTTCTGTTGCATGATCAGTTTCTGCTTCCTTTTGAATTTCAGCAGCATTAACCGTTTCTGCTGCTGATTCAGTTTCTGCTTCTTTCTCAATTTCTTCAACACACTCTTTCTCCCCCTTTTCTTGTGCTCTCTCCATGTGGAATTCAGCTTCTGACTCCCCCTTTTTGGGAGCATCATTGTTGAGGCTTCTTCTTTTGAGAACATACTGAGCTTTCTTCTTCCTGTGCAACAACTTTGTAATCAGCTTCTTATGCTTCTCAAGCTGTGTTTGTTGATATAGGACCACTTTCTTGAGTCCATCTATCTCTTTTTGCTGACTTACAACATCTGTGTTGATATTGGCAATGGTTTCCATCAATTCCTCATAAGTATATCTATCCTCACCTTGTTTAGGAGTTTTTACTTCCTTTAAAGGATCACTGGAAATTTTAGTAGGAGTCTTTTGCCTAGCAAAAGCACTGCCTACCCCCTTGGTTTCTTGGCACCTGGGACCTCTGAATGATTTCTCATTCTGAGTTGCCGTGAGGAAGGTCTTAGGTATGTTACCACTGTCCTTCTCTGTGCTAGCAGAAGTAGTGGCAGCCTTGCTACTCACATGCTCAACCTTCTCCTTAGTGAGCACCTTCTTGGGGTTGGGAGACACCCCTGTGGTTTCCCTTTCGATATTCTCTTTTGGAGAATGCTCCAATAGAGGGCTTAAAGGCTTTGGGCTTGTAGGAGGTACATCAAGGGAAGGAGCCTTGTGTACCTTTCTTCTTGTAAACTTTTTGGTTACTTTTGGAGTGGGTCTTTGAAGAATGGACTGAGGGATTTCTTTCGTGATTGAAGGTGGGGTTTGGCTATCAGTGGGTTGGTCTAAAGAGGGCCTTGACCCTGATGCCATACCTTCTTGTGTGTGGGACACACCCATCATTGTAGAGAACAATGGAGTGTCAACTCCTTCCGAGTCCCTGGAAGTTCTCCTCATATTTGAGAAGACCTTTCCTTTAGGGGGTTTAGGTACATATACCTCAGTAAATTGAGGCAAATCCGTCAATTCCTGAGTAATCACTGCTTGGACAAACCTTGGGTACATATAAAAACTCTTTTTGGATTCCAGGTTTGACACAAGATCATTGAAAATCATTTGTGAAAAGTTAAACTTCCTGGCAGTAGCCAAGCAGACCAGGGCATAAGCAATGGTACTGCTAAACTCACTCCATCCAGTAGTTTTCTTTGACATGCAATGCATTAAGGTATGAACAAAGAATCGCCATTGTGTAGAAAATTTAGACTTGAAAAACTTAAAGATTCCAATGGGACCTTCATACCCCAATCTCATTAAAGTTGAGTATAGTTCGTCATTGGGAATAGACGTCATACCTGAGGCATCATCCAATCGAAGAGTGATGCGAATAAGCTCCTCTGAAACATTCAAGGGTTTGTCACACACCCTTGTTTTGATGATTTTCTGCCCATCTTCAGACATCACGGTGGCATTTTCCCAGAACTGCTTCTGATGCTCATGACATTTGTAGGGCCAAACAGATCCATATGCAACAACTGAAGAGGATTTGAGATAGTGTTTATCTCTTTGGACTTATGAGAAGTTTTGTGTTGTTTGCCTTTGAGACAAGCAACACAATGATCATCACATGAATAAACTTTTGATGGTAAACCCCTAACAAGATCATGTTTAACAAGTTTATTCATTGTTTTAAAATTCACGTGACACATCCTTCTGTGCCATAGTGATGATTCATCCATTGAAGCTTTTGATACCAAACAGTTTAGGGATGAATCAGATGAAACACTTTCTAAATCTAAACAATACACATTATCCTTTCTAGGAGTTCTCAATAGTATCATGTTTTCATCAACTACTTTGAATCCAGGAGCAAGAATAATGCATTCAGAATCAGTAAATAATATACTATGTTTCTTGTCACAGACCTGTGATACACTTAACAGGTTGTATCTCAATTGCTCAACATAGTAAACATCCTCAAATGTCATCTTACCTTTTGATACATCACCTTTACCACTTATCTTACCTCCTGCAGGATTATTCCCAAAAGCAACATGTCCTCCATCAATTCTTTTGAAATTCTTGAGGCAGGCCATGTTACCTGTCATGTGCCTGGAGCAACCACTATCAACATGCCAGATGCTCTTCCCCTTGAGTTGTTGGTTGCCCTGCACATAAGATAAATCAATTAGTTTTTATTGGGAACCCAAGCCAAAGTGGTCTTGGGTCTCCCTTGCTCATCAAAGTACTTACATTCAGTTTGGATAAGTTTTTCTACCTGAGGAACTTCAGTACTGGAGTACTTTGTCAAAATGATTGGTCTAGCAGTACAAACACTAGAAGCAGTATTATCTTTAGAAGAAGTACTAACAGTGTTAGCAGTACTAACACAGCAGTATTGTTTCTAGAAGAAGTACTATCAGTGTTAATACTGTTAGCAGAAGTACTAACAGTGTTAATACTGCTAGCAGAAGTACTAACAGTGTTAATACTGCTAGCAGAAGTAATAACAGTGTTAATACTGCTAGCAGAAGTACTAACAGTGTTAATACTGCTAGCAGCAGTACTATCAGAGGCAGCAGTACTAACACTAGTGCTTTTAGGAACCCACATTGTGACACATTCTTTTTCAGTCTTTTTCCTCATGTGGCTTTTGGATTTAGCTTGTTTCTTAGCCACATGGTTCCTTACAGGCTTCCTATAACCATTTGACTTTTGAAAAGTTCTTTGAAAATTTATCCTTTGGTTAATAGGATTGAAATAACAGTGTTTGGCAAGGTGATTCAGTTTGCCACAGATAAAACAAGGTTTTGGTCTGTTGATCCTTTGCAGATCAACTCCCTGTTTTTGAGCCCACTGATTATTCCAGTTTCTTTGATTTCCCCTCCTTTTATCATGTTTTTGGGGTTCATTCTTTTGAGAAATCTTGCAAGAACAATGTTCACAAGTATTGGAATTCACAACAGTGGTCTGTGTATAGTGAACTCCCTTTCCTTTTTCAGATCTTTTCATCTCATTGTTCTTATCCCAGGGACTTCCACCTTCCTCATTAGTCTTGATGTAATTCTCTAAGGGGATCTCACCACTGACATTCTTGTTCCTTTTCTTAGACTCTTCCTTTTCAGTTTTGTCCTCAACAACAACTCCATCTAATGGATCTACTTTAGTAGCTCCTTCAGGTAAGTCCTTCCTATCCATGGTTTCTAACAGGTCTGACCTAGGAGGGATGTATGTGTTGTTGTAGGGTGGGGGTGTGGCATTGTACCCTATGCCTGGTTTCATCTTACTGTGGATTTGAGCATTTATTATGGTGTCCATGACTTTAGAAGCACATGAAAACTTTTCAACATCAAGTTTTACTTTCTCAAGTTCTCCTTTTAATTTCTCACATTCCTCCCTAGACTCTTTCAGTTGGAACTCCAGACCATTCTTTTCCCACTTCCAGTAGTTTGTATCATATGAGTGTTGAAGTTCATTGGCTTGAAAAGCCTTAATTTGTTCTTCAAACCTCTCAACAATCACTACATAATTTCTTCTATCCTTTTCTAATCTCTTAAGGTCATCACACATTCCCTGGTTGTGATCTCTATACCTTTTCACAGTGTCTATACAAGCTTGAGAACAAAGATTAGATTTTACCTCAGTAGGAAGATCTGAGACTTCTGCCATGAGTGCATGATTCTGAATTGCCTCTTCTGCTTGATCACTCCAATCAAATCCCATTCCTTGTTGAGAAACAAGGGCTTGAACAGAGTTTCTGTTCTGGTTGAAGCTTCCAGTCTGAGCTTGTTGATGGTTGTTTTGAGATACTCCTCCTCTGCATTCTCTGGCAAAGTGTCCCATCTTATGACACTTGTAGCATTCCACCTTAGACTTGTCAAACCCAGCACCATCTTCTCTTCTTTGGGAAAAGTTGTTTCTCCCAGTTCTCTTTATAAACTTCTTCACCCTCATAGAAAGCATAGCCATCTGCCACTTGATATCCATCTCCTCAAGATCATCAGCATTAATCTGTTCTAAGTCATCATTAATCAATGAGGAGTTAACATGACTAGAAAAGAAAGCTTCTAGTACAGAATCATTGGTCTTCTCCTGATTGACTCCACCAGCAGTACTAACTGATTCAGGGTTAGCAGTAGAATCAGTTGATGCTGATAGGAGTGCAGCATTATACACATATCCTGAGGGTTTCTTCTTGGCTTCAACCTCTGCTTCAAATACCCTAAGATCATTATAAAGATCATCAACCTCTTTATCTTCTAACTGGTCATTCTGTCTGAAAGACACAGTATACATTGTCCATTCCTCACCTAATGATCTTAGAAACTTCCTGTTTACATCATCAGCCTCCATATGAACTCCAACTGTAGCCAATTCTCCAATCAACTTATTAAATGTATCAAAAGTTTGAGTCATAGACTCATTCTTTGTAGAAGTAAAATTTTCATATTGTTGCTTAAGAATTGCCTTCTGATTCCTCTTGGTGCTCTTGGTACCAGTGAATCTCTTTTCCAATGCATTCCATAAAATCTGAGCATCAGTGCAGTGATGAAATTGGTGCTGATACTCATTGGGAATAGCCAAAAGCAGAGTGCTTAAGGCTTTCATCTCTGTTTGTCTAACCTTTCTTTCTGCATCAGTCTTTGGAGGGGGTCGTTTTCCATCTGGTCCAACTTTTCCTTCAGCACATGGACCATTCTCTATAATATCCCAGATGGAATAATCAGTAAGCAAAATATACTGCTTGATTCTAATTTTCCACATGTCAAACTCATTAGGCCTGAGCATGGGAACCTTTGAAACAAGAGTACTGTTTGATTCAACTGAGTTGTCCATAATGATTGTAGATTTCTAAGAAACCAAGCTCTGATACCACTTGTCAGGATCGATTCCAAACAAGAATAACTATACTTAGAAATCAGAAATAAAGAATCTTGCGGAATAGAACTTTAATTCAACACACTCGATGAACAACTAATTAGAAAACACAAACTGTTTGTATTCAATGTTTCAACTCACAAGTTTACAACCAAACCTCAATCTTGTTGAACAGGCTCAACAAGACGACTTCTACTTCTCTAGAAATAGGGTTCTAAACCTTGAGGTTAATTCTCTCTAAAACAAAAACGAATTCTGATTCTCACGTCCCGAATAGCTATCTATCAACATCTATTTATACAAAATAATTACAAGATAACTATCAAAACAAAATTGATCTCCAGAATATTCTTTCATGCTTATCTTCAATCATTCCATCTTTATCTCCAACATTCTCGTATTCCATAATCATGATCACAAGCAGCATTAACATCTTTATGCACAAGCAGTATTAACCTTGTTCCAGCAGCATTAAATTTCACTAGCAGTACTAACCTTGTTCCAGCAGCATTAACTTTTACTTGCAGTAGTAACTATGCATAAGCAGTATTAACATTATTCCAGCAGCATTAACTTTTTCTTGCAGTACTAACCTTGCTCTGGCAGTAGTATTGTTGATCTGGCAGTAGTATTGCTGTTCTGGCAGTACTAACCATACTTAGCAAATCTTCAGTTCCCAACAGATTCTTTGTGATCTTTGCCAAAATCTGCAAAAACCGAATACTTTCCATGTTTTCTTGAGGTTTAGGAGCTTATTTAAGGTATGATATCTACAATCTCTATGCACATTAAGACTTTAGCGAAGAAACCTTCTAAGAACTGGGACGTTAGGGACTTATATATAGCCCAGGTGACATCCCATGGTTTCATTATGTCTAGCGAACTACCTAGCTCAATTGTTGAGGGTGATGAACTTGATGCCTTTAGGGATTTGGCCCAGGTCCCTACGGTGATAAGGCTGAATCTTCCCGATCAACTCGTCCGCAACAATGTCTAAAACACCGGAGTGAATGATCACGGGTGGAAGGCCAGATATGCCTTTAGTCGGATGCGATCCCTGGATCTCGTCGAAGGGGATACCTATTGGGTAACGGCGAGGTGGAACACGGAGGGTAGGTTTAGTTTTTGTCATGTGACTTTTGTATTACTTATTCTTGTCGTCTTAACTTGTCATTCTTTATGATTCAGCTGTTAATTTTGACGACGTCCAGCCTCTGCCGGAGACCCAAGAGAAGATCGAAAGATTATTCCGATACAACGTCGAGGATCGCTCATTCTTCATCAATCGTGCCCCTGTTGACGAAGATTCTGACGACGATATCGTTGACGTCTAGGAACCTGTATCGTCGGTCGCAAGGAGAGCGACGGAGAGAGAGAGAGGTAGAAGTGAAAAAAAAGAGGAAGAGAAGGATATGGCAGGTAGATTTTATGCCTTGTGTCTTGTCGACGCTTAGTCGTACGACTCTTAAATTTTCTCCCTTTCTGATCTTTTCTTGGTTTACTTCAGATGGATCGGGTTTTAAACCCCCAAAGGGTCTCTCTAAAAGAGAGGCACAACTCTCATGGCCAAGAAGGCCATGGAGATGAAGAGGAAAGCTCCACCATCCCCGTCGTCGGGGATAAAGAAGACCAGGACGACCTTCCGGAAGGGACCGTCATCCAAGAGTGGCGACCATTCAACGATCGCTACATATGAGATGACGAAGACGTCCGAGGATGTAGTCACCACAATGTCGTCATCTTTGTTAGCTCCAACTTCTGTTAGTAGAAAAGTATTGAAAAATAGGCTAAGAAAGAATTCTGGCAGAAGCCTCTGCCAAACACCAAGAGCACAAAACCTTCACTTGTCATCCATCAGAAGATCATCAGAGCACAAGGTCACAGATCCTCTGTCAACCTTGACAGAGCCTATGTGGTATGAAGAACTGAATTTGAAGATATTTGAAGATAAAGACAAGGACAGGTGTGCCCCTCACGTGTCTCTGCTGTACGAAAATCCTGAAGATCAATAGTACAAGGCGTGATCCTGTACTTTCCAGGTTTAATCATCAGAGAGGTTGCAGCTTTTACAGATTGTGGCGCACTACATTAACGTGTACTAGGATCAGTCCCACGACCTTGTCTCCTGTACCCGTGTGCTGTTTGTGCATTGTTTGTCCCCTGTCGTTTAGTATAAATAGAAGGCTCTACCAGACATTTCTGGTAACAATAGCACAACACACATACACCTGTTTAGTGCATATACATCTGTAAAACACATACTTCACGGTGTTCTTGGTGTAATTCTAGAAATCAAATAGAGATGAATCATTGAGCTATAACCTTGTTATTCACTGCATTTATTCTCCTATTTGTGTGTGATTATCTACCATCAATCAACTCAAACTGTTCTTAAAACACTTCCGCACTTACATAGTTTTATACTTTATTTTGTGTTGTTTGTTTTTGAAATATCATTGTTGAGTCAAAAGTGGGATCAACAATTGGTATCAGAGCAGACTTTGATTCTCAATATCAAAGGATCCACTCTGCAATGATCTCGATTTATTTTGGTAGATTTATGGATTGATTTTGACCTTATTCATCAGTTTCTAAACAACCCTTGTTTTTCTGTTATTTTCGACCAGTTCGACTCCAACAACTTAATAGGCACTGTTTTCTTGGTAAAATCATCCCATTTAGTGCTTTGTTCAAGTCTTTAAAAGTCTAAACTATTACTTCAAGTCAATCCCGTCATCTGAAGACTTTTTCTTCACACTCTGTTTTCAGTTTCTCGTAAAACTACCCAAAAATGGCGAATGCATCAAACTTTATTACTGATGGTTCTTTAACCAAACCCCTAACTCTTCTCAGATATGAGTATCCTCAGTGGAAAATCCGTATGATCCACTTCTTTGAAGGTGTTGATAAAAAACTAATCACCTATCTCTACAACCCACCGTACGTTCCCATGGTAACAGTACCTAAAGTACCTGCTACTGAAACCACACCAGAGGTTGGAGAATACGATAAGCCAAAAGACATCGATAAGTGGTCCCCACATGATTGGAAAAAATATGAATGGGAAAAGAAGGCAAAACGGCTTCTAATAATGGCCATACCTAACGACCTCTTTCAATCCTTGGATTCTTGTGAAACTGCCTATGATCTGTGGAGAGAGATGGAGAAGAAGCTAGAAGGTGGAGCCAAAACCCAGAAGGATAGAAGGGCTCAACGTATAAACGAGTACTATGAATTCAAAGCACTGCCATCAGAAACTCTGCAGAACACCTATGACAGCTTCAACTTCCTAATAAACAAATGCAAGAAGTTTGGGATCCACAGAACCTCTGAAGAAAACAATGCCATATTCCTCAAGAGCCTGAATGATGAGTGGCTTCAACTATCCATGTCTCTGCAAACAAATCAAGACCTGGATACTTGGACCCTCTCAGACCTCTATTGCACTTTAGCTGCACAAGAAAGCCAAATAGCCCAGACAAAAGCCCAGATGGGTGGATCTCTAGCACTTGTAGGCAAAGCTACAAAGGTGCAAGAAAAGCCCAAGAATGAAAAGGCTCTGGAGGAGAAAGAGAAGAAGAAGAAGGTTTTGGTGGTTGATAGTGATAAAGTGGGGCTGGTGGATGAGAAAGAGGCAACGATGGCCTCTATAGCTAAATCTTTAGCTTTACTGACAAAAGAGTTCGGGAACATAGAGTACAGAAGGAAGTCAGGGTATGAAAGAGATGGGCGAGATGACAGAGGTGGCAAATACCAGAACCACGGGCCACCACAAGGGTATAAGCAGAGGAACCAAGGGAGAGAGGATTCGCATGACAGAAGTTATGAACAGAAGGGAGATGGAGATCACCAATAGAGGCAGAATGACAGAGCTGGCTATGCACCACAGAACCCAAGGTGCTTCAACTGTGGCAAGCCAGGACATTACGCAGCTGACTGTAGAAGCAAGCCCAATAGACCCCAGAGAGACTCTGCTTTTTACAAAAAGAAGGCAGAGTACTATGCTCCAAAATCACTCATGGTCCAACAGGAGAACTGGGTGTCTGATAAATCCTCTGATGAGGAAGAGAAGAAGAATGCTCTGTTATGTGGGATGGCAAAAGTCAGCTCCTCCGACTCTAATAGTGAGGTATCCACTTCTAACTCTCCCTCAAATAAAACAGAAGTAAATCTGCTTAAACTAACAGTAGATTACAAAGAACTTGAAAAGACTTGTGCAGTTGTTAAGAAAAAGCTTTCCTTCTATGAGAGAGAAGCCAAACTTCTCACTCAGGAAAAGGCAAAAATAACTTTAGTAAAGGAAGATCTTGAATCAAATTTGCATAAAGAACTAAAACCTTTAAAAGAGAAGATTTCTAATCTTGACTTAGCCTTATAGTCAAATCCAAAGAACTTTCAGATAATGAGAGTGATAGGCTTAACATACTTGCTCTTAAAAACGTTTTTCAAAAAGAAAGAGTAGTTCTTCACTAATATCTACTCGACAGAGATATTTTAATTAAAAGGTATCAAGACGCACAGAAGGTGTATGAAAAAATAAATACATGAGATTATTTTGATCCCGAAATCGGTCAGTTAGTTGTGAGTTTCCAAGTAAAATAGTAGAATTTTATGGTTTTTGTGAGAAAGTACAGGCTTTTATGAATGACTGATGATATAAGAGTTTTGGATCAATCAGAGGAAGTTCACTGCGTTTTTAGACCGAAATGAAGAAAATCAGATTTATGGTAAACAGTGCTCAGCGCGCCTCTCGGCGCTACTCCATCCGCGCTGCCATCCGCGCAGCCTTCTGTTCAACACACATTCCAGTGCTCTTCGCGCCTCATGGCGCGGCCCAACACGCGCCGCCATACGCACCCAGCCTCTGGCCGTTTTTAATCTATTTGTCGGCTAGGGTTGGGGGGATCAGAATCAGTTATGTTTGGAGACTTTCTCTGGGCGATTTTGGGAGATAGAAGACGATTTTTTAAGGCAAGGAGAGGGCTAGAAACATCAAGTAACGAGTATCAACAAGGAGAATCGAGTACGTTCATCGGCGGCTTAAGCTTTTCAGGGAGTTTTTAGATTTCATTTCTTTCAGAACTAAGCATGTTTACTTTCATTTCCATCGTTTCATTTCAATCATTTCATTTCTGAGTTTTGAAACCCCCAACATGAACTAATCCGTTCATGTTGGGGGGATGGTTTGAATCATGGTTTGATAATCGTTTAGCTTTACAGTAGATATGGTTGGTTTGATATAGATGGATGAACATTTAGGATTGCTCTTAATGCTTGTAATAGTCCGATCAACTATTATTTGATTTTATGAATCTTTAACCTTTGAGAAACGTTTTGAGGTTTTATTAATCCTTCATGTCTTGGTTGAATTTGAGATAGCAATATGATAATTCCTTCTTTGTGGCTTTTAATCACTGATTTTTCAATTACTTTTGTTAAGATCGAATGATGATACATTGTGTTGAATGATTATTACTATAGCTTGATAAAGTATAGTAATGGAATGTGATTATGCCTGTCATCCTGAAGTTATGTCAATCATGTCAAATCTGTTAGTTAAGTGATTGTTTCCGTTTCAGGTTACCTTTTGGTTTATGCCAAGAAGGAGACTATTTCGGGAATTACTACCGATTGATTCGGAGATAGAACGGACTTCCAGACACCTGAGAAGACAAGCACGAAACAGAATGGTTGACGCCAACATCCACGTTGAAAATGATTGGGAAGAGGAGATGCCCATCAATAATGGTCCTTCATTACACAATGGTCAACCACCTCCAAATGCAAATGCGAACAATCAGAACCACAACAATGCTAACCATGGTCTCAACAACAATGTTAACAACAACGTTAACAACAATGTTAATCATGGTGTCAACAACAATGTCAATCATAACGCCAACAATGGGATCAATCATAACGTCAATCATCCACCACCGCCACCGCAAAGGGTACCAATGAGAGATTTCGCCAACCCGAACATGGGAGCTGCACAACAAGGGCCATATGCACCTCCGATAGCTGCTAACAATTTTGAAATTAAACTTGGTACCATCCAATTGGTGCAATCGAACATGTTCGGAGGTTCAGCAACCGAAGATCCCCATGCACACTTGCGCACCTTTGAAAAAATATGCAATACTTTTAAGGTGAATGGGGCTGATCAAGATGCGATTAAGATACGGCTGTTCCCGTTTTCATTAAGGGAACGAGCTACTACTTGGGAAGAGAGTATACCACCGGGGTCAATTCGAAATTGGAACGATATGGTAACGGCTTTTCTCAACAAGTTTTTTCCACCGGGGCGAACGACTCAACTGTTATCCGACATCACACATTTCTCGCAATGGGATCAAGAGTCTTTGTACGAGGCATGGGAATGATACAAAGGGATGCTCAAGAAGTGTCCACATCATGGGTTACAAGAGTGGATGATTATCCAAACATTCTATGTGGGGTTGCACCCTCAATTTAAGAATAACCTCACAGCAGCTGCAGGTGGAGCTCTAATGAACAAATCCTATGAGGAAGTGGTCGAGTTGATAGAGAATTTAGCAGAACATAGCTATTCCACCCCAAGATCCGTTGTTAGAAAAGTTGCAAGCGTGCAAGAAACAGAAGAGTTGAAGGCTATAAAAGCACAATTGAATGCGTTGACTAATCAATTGAGAGGAGCTGCTATTTAACCGAATGTTCAGAATGATATGGGTGGTCAAGACCAATTCACGAATCCTCAAGACTATCAATCGCCGGAATAAGTTCAATTCGTTCAGAACCGGAATAATCGGCCGAGGAATGTCCCATTCTCTAACACCTATAACGAGGGATGGAAACGACATCCTAACTTTTCTTGGAGTCAACCTCAACAAGGCCTAGGCAAGGAAACAATGGGGCAACAACAATAGCAGCAACAACAACAGTATGGTAACCATTCTAACTCTTCGAATTCTTTTCAGTCTAACAATGTTTACCGTCCCCCAGGTTACAATCAAAGGAAATATGATGAGGGGCAATCTTCAGAAAAGAAGCCGGGTTTGGAAGACATGATGATGAAATTCATGTCAAAGATGGAAGGTGCAGTGGAAGGATTGGCAGGTACTATGAACATGGTGAAATCAACCACGGATCAAATACCGCGTCAATTCGAATGTTAGAGAGACAAGTGGGGCAGATTTCTGAGGCCTTACAGACCCGAGCTCCCGAAAAATTTCCTAGCCAACCAGAAAAGAAGGTGAAAGAAGTGTGTAAAGCCATCAGTCTGAGGAGTGGCAAACAACTCACTAGAGTCCCTACAAGAGATCCTTCGCCAGAAAGGAACAACACCAAGGTGAATGATGTTGAGCCGAAGGACATGGCGGAAGAGAAGATGGATGAAGAAATGGAGATGGAGAAGACGGAAAGCGAAAGAAGAAAGGAGAATGTGACTGTTCCCAAGAAAGCGCCTACTAAGCCAGTCACACCGTCAGTACCATATAACCTAGCAGGCTAAAAGCCTACAAGGATGATGCAAACTTTGCTAAATTTCTAGAGGTGTTTAAAAAACTGCATATTAACATTCATTTTGCAGATGCCTTAGCACAGATGCCATCCTATGTGAAGTTTTTGAAGGATATTCTTTCCAACAAGAGAAAGATCGAGGAACATGCCACGATTGCACTTACTGAAGAGTGTAGTGCTATCATTCAGCACAAGCTTCCCCCGAAGCTTAAGGATCCAGGGAGTTTTACTATCTCTGTTCACATTGGTCATTCTGAATTTAGTAAAGCATTATGTGATCTAGGAGCTAGTATTAACTTAATGCCTTTATGTATTTTCAGAAAATTGGGGCTAGGGGAAGTTCAACCAACAAATGTGACATTGCAACTAGCGGATAGATCCATCAAATATCCCTATGGAGTCATATAAGACGTGATCATCAAAGTTGACAAGTTTTACTTTCCTGTGGACTTTGTGGTATTGGATATGGATGAAGATAAAGAAATCCCGCTCATCCTTGGTCGCACATTCTTGGCCACGGGAGGGGCGTTGATTGATGTGAAAGGATGAAAGCTCACGTTGAGAGTGGGAGAAGAAGAGGCTGTATTTAACGTATTCCGAGCAGCAAAGCAGAAAATGCAGTCCAGTGAATGCTACCGGTGGATATTCTGGAATCCCAAATTAGAGAATCATGTGGGGTGCAGTTTGGTCAAGATCAATTGGAAAGTGTGATCATGGGTACGATAGATGGTTCAGAAATTGAAAGTGTGATGCAACTGAATGCATTGCTAAGTCATAGAGTCCTAAGAAGACCGAATGTTGAGGATTTGGGTGAGCCAATACCCAAATCTCAACCATCATCTCACACTCCTCCTAAGCTCGAGCTGAAACAGTTACCATCTCATCTTGAATATGCCTTATTAGGGGAAAAAGAGACACTCCCGGTCATTATTTCATCCAAGTTGAAAACCGAAGACAAAGAGAAGTTGCTAAGAGTCCTACGTGAGCATCAAACTGCAATTGGTTGGACAATAGCCGATTTAAAAGGCTTAAGTCCAACTTTCTACACGCACCGTATAAATCTTGAAGAAGAACATCGGCCGGTAGTCCAAGAAGAAAACTGGGAAACCTCTGTCTCATATGCAAACAATTGCAGAGGATACAGTGGCAGAAGAAGTGACAGAAGGAGTCACAGAAGAACAAACCCAAAAATCACCTGTGCATTCCCATCTCCTCTCAACTATGCACATCACGGGGATTTCTCTGACTTCCTCCAACGTCCTGAATTTGCCAACACTCTTGACACTACTGGATGGACTGCAGAAGCTCTGTCACATGAAACCACAGAAGCCACAGAAGATCCAGATTTCACAATCTCCGGAGTTGATTCTGATCTTAATGGTGATGATCAAACTCCAAGGGACAATCCGGCTGAGACCCCAGAGGTACTACATAACCCCTTCCTTCAACCTGGCCTTGATATTCACAGAAGAAGCCCAGAGCAAGTAATCTCTGCCTCTGACGGTACAAAGGTTATGCACCCCCACGTACAACAATTATTTGGATCTCATCCTATGTACGACTCCCTAGGTCCAAGGGAAGAAGAGGTAACAGAAGAAGGGGAGACTAGGGTAGAAATCTCAACCCATATGGTAGCAACAGAGGTTGAGACCGTAGATGGAGAACAAGTGGTTGGATGCTTCACAGAAGCAGAAGAAAGAAAAGATGCCTGGATTAATAGAGGCACACAACCAAAACCAACTCCCAGTGCAACCCACACTTCTATTGCCGCCAGTCTAGTGGCAGAGGGCAATATTGAAAAAGAGCAGCACGGCTCGACCCCAACCCAAACCATTCGGACAGAGGAAATTCTTTCATCCTCTGTACCATTAATAACTGGAGAAACCATTCCAGGGGAATCCTCTCTAAAGGATTCATCCGTAGTAAGTGATCTATTGCCCTGGACCACAACAGAAATCCTTGCAGAGGAATTTGTTTCCTCTGCCACACGCACACAACTAGGTACAAACATCTCTTCAGAGGAGATTAGAGTGCACAAAGACGGAGAGACTCTAGACAAGTCTCCGAGTCAACAGAAGGATAATCTAGTACCCACCTCTGGAGTGGATCTAGACAATGTCATTCTCAGAACTTCCGTAGAGTCTGAAGCACTAGATGCTTCTGCTTGAGGATCAGAAGAAAATCCTTCCGCCCCCAACATCAAAACAAGGGCGAAAGAAGGTGTCTTAGGAACAGAGACTCACTTTGGGGACGAATGTGTTCCCCCAGAGGTTACAACTAGTTCACATGTATCAAGGGATGAGTTCCAAACCCTTGTCACCTCTGTGAACAATACATTGAAGGAGTTGCAAATCTCTTTCAAATCTTTTGTAGAAACATCATCCAGGGCAATTCTTGATCTGAACACCAAAATGGATAAACTGTCCACAGAGGTACAAAATGCCGTAACCTAGATGAAGTCCTCTGCAACAACCACCACTACCTCTACATCAACTGAATTTGGAAAAGCCGCAACCCTTGCATTCAAAGAGTCTGTCAAGCACTTTCTTCAACAACTAAAAGAGCAATCCTCAAAATCTAAGGGTCTTACACCTGAAGACCTGAAGAAGGCTTTAGACGAAGTTCAAGAGCAAACAACCAAAAATACTCAGGCCATGAAGCCTTCTGACTACATGACAAGAGCTCAAGTGACAGAACTCGGCCAAGGAATACTTGATCATATGACAAAATTCATCAAAACTTTCACCGCTGCCAACGCAAACTATGTCAGAGAGTTTCAAGCAAGCGTCGGCAAAATGCGCTTCAACACAGAAGCATAGGTTGAAACACTGCTCGGCCTCTGTGATGACCTATGCGCACAGATGATTGCTGCAGGGGCTGTTCCACCAAAGCAACCAGATACATATTGCAGGGCAGAGGGTACAACAGATAAGGGTCAGGATGACTCTGATGATGATTCTGACGATTCATCAGATCATCCTGAGGGGGAGAATCAAGGGGAGAAACAAAGGGAAGTATCTACAAACAGAGGTCTACCAGAACCACCAGTATCCGCAGAACCCCTAAATCAAATTCCCCTAACTCAAACCCGAGGAGGAAACCAACAACAGTCCATAGAGGCAACAACCACCTCTGTGGAAATAATCTCTGAATAAACCCCTGCTACTACCCAAAAACCTGAAACCCAAAGCAGAAACAAAACCACGGAGACAACAACCATATCTGTGGAATCCATTACTGAAGAAACCCAAGTACCCAAAACAACAGTTCAACAGAAGACCACAGAGGCAACACCCACCTCTGTCGAAATTCCTTCTGTATTTGGAAAAGATGTCCAAATCTAAGAAGAGGTCCAACTTTTGACATCCTCCGAAGACGAACTACCTTCCCCAACACCCAAAACCAACCCAAGAACCAAAACCATTGCTCACAAAAGAAAATATCTGAGCAAAACACCTGAAACCTCTCCAACAGAACCCAAATCACCAATCAAGCCCTCTGAAACTCAAGTGTCAGAACCAACAGAGGCAATCCCCAAACCAACAGAAACTTAAACAACAAAGCCCTCTGAGACTCAAGCGTCAAATCCTACAGAGGCAACCCCATCTCAACAAGCAGAACAGTCGAAGGAACTATAACAGAAGAACCGCAGAAGAAAAAGCCCAAGCATCAACCTTCGACAAAAAAACTGATGAAGAGCTCTTTCGATGCGTATAAGACACCAAAGCCTGAAGAAGAAGACTGGGCTTTTGGCACTACACCTCTGTCAAATATTCATGTTCTGGATCCAAAGAAAAAACCTTCAAAGGATCGAGTGGCAGAAGTCAAGAACCAATTAGATGCTCTGTGCAGAACCTTACCTCAACCACCACGACCACAAATGGAAGAAGTGGTATTCAGGTACTTATACAGCAGAATAGGCATAATGGATCAATCAGAACCAACCATTCAAGACCCTGACTTCCGTGCTGACCTCGAAAACCACTTCACCAGAACAAAACCCAAGCCTAAACATGAAGTCTTCTCAACATCCAAGATCGTCAAAGTCCTATATTGTAAGTTCTCAAGAACCAGAACCTGGCCTAAACTCTCTTACAACATCTACAAGGTCAAAAGAGAGGACATATCAGAGAACCAATTTGCAGATGCAGATCTTAGGAATCTCAATCCTTATGATCTACCTGATCTTCTGGAATGGACGAAAGAGAACTTCACAACCGACGAAGTTCGCAGAGCCTACAGGGTGATAAGAAAGGCCATACGCGAAAAGCTTCTGCTATACAGCATGGTAGATTTCCAATTGGCTCAAGATCTTGGAGTGAAAAGCCTAAACGTTCAACCACCAGAAGACTAATGCCCCCCCTCTGCTACACCAAACTCAATCATCACAAATCCAAGGGTCGGGTTAGTATTTCTAGATCCTTCTAGTAAATCAAAGTTGTTCGTAGAGATGGACTGTCAGAAGTACGCAACAAGTACTTTGACAGAGTTTAGAACGATCCTAATGGAGCACAGAGGAACAAAGCTCATGAATCAAAGTCTTGCCGACAGACTGATAGAGGTTATCGATGCAACAATCAACTTCCGAACTCTTTGCATCAGCTTCTATCACGAGCTTATACAAGAAGGACTCGACCGTTGATGTTTCAATGACTTCAAGGATGCCAACGTCTGAGTCAGTCAAACAGATCCTCTGTAATATTTTCTTTTCAACACAATCATATGTAAATGCCTCTGGCATAATCAAATGTGAAAAGAAAAGTGTTCTTAGTATGTACTTATGTAATAACCAGGTATTTTATCTAAGTTAAATTTGGAATTTTATAAGTCCTTATGTTAGTGTTTTGTGAAATTAAAAGTTTAGAGATAAGTTTTAATTTTTTTTAGGAAGTTTGGGGGTGTGTTTTGCCAATTGAGAGAAGATTAGGGTTAGTTTGGTCATTTTAATCAAACCACACATCACCACCGCCACTAACACTTCTAGTTTGAGATGAAGTCTTCTTTGTAGCATAAGAAAACAATATTGAGAGTGTGAGTGTGTGTGTTTGGTGGAGAAGAGAAGAGAAAGAGATAGAGCCGTGAGAAGGATTAAAGGGAAGAAATAAGGATTTTTACTGCTGTGGATTAAGAACCAAACTGAATCAAACAAGGTAACAAATCCATACCTTATATGTGTTTTAATTCTTCAAAGTGTTCTTGAGTTGGTTAGTTAAGTTTTAGATGGATTTTGTCAAAGATGGATGTTTTAGGAAATATAAGCTTAAAGATAGGTTAAGTTATTGGTTTTAAACATATCTGCAAATTATCAGCAACATGCATAGTATAAAACTGCAAAAATCTGGGTTTTAGGATGAACAGTGGACTGAGACATTCATCGAAGTCGCAATGGACGACTGCGACATTCATCGAAGTTGCAATGGACGACTGCGACATTCATCGAAGTCGCAATGGTTGGTTGCGACTTGGTTATGAAGTCGCAATGGTCGTTTGCGACTTGGCTTGGAATCGCAGTAGTTGATTGCGATTTGGGTTTGGAATCGCAGCAGTTGATTGCGACTTAGGGGTGAAGTCGCAATAGTGGGTTGCGACTTCGGGGTGAAGTCGCAGTAGGAGGTTGCGACTTGGTACTGTTCATTGAGATTTTAATTTACTTTTTAGTTGGTTGCGACTTGAGTCGAGGATTTCGTAAGTTTAGTTTTAAAAGAGATATTTGGTGTTTTATATGATTTCAGATTTTGTGAAGGATCGACATACGTGATAATAACTTGGGAATACTTTTGTGATAAACATATCAGGTGAGTTTTACTTTAAAAAGTATTTTACTGGAATGCATTATGTGAATAACTAATGTTTGATAAAGTGTATGAATATGTCATACGTGGGTGATTATAATATATTGAGATATTATAATTACGTGAGTATTATATGAAAATATAATACGTGGCCGGGCTTTGGACCGGTGTGATAAATTGGCTCGCAACCAATTGATATTGGCCATTGGTGGAGGGATAAGGTGGAATGAGACAGGTATGATGTGTAAATCTCATTTGGTATTAATTTACGTGTGATGTATGTGTATTTATACGAAGAGTGTTTTATGTAAATGAATTTTTAATGATTTACAAATGTCAGGGATTTACTCACTAGACCCTTAGGTCCAACCCTCATTTTCTGTTTCAAAAATTTTGTATTCCAGTTGATGGTTCCAGTAAGAACAAGTAAATAGAGTACTTGTTGACTAGCTTATGAGAAGATGATCATCATGATACTATGGATGCTTTTGTATTTATAATTTTATTGTTATTATGTAACTTAAAGTGGATCGAGTTATACAGAATTTTCATGTTCAGACTTTAGATGGGACCATATGTGAAATATGAAGTACTTTGTTGTAAACATGTTATGGATTATATGTTGTATGTACTTTTAGATTTGTGGGATGTTACAGATGGTATCAGAGCCCTAGTTTAAGGGATTTAGGTATTAGTAACTGTACCTAGACTTAAACTGCATGTGAAGTAGGATGTCCCTATTATTTTAGAACCTGGGGATGCTAAGTATAAGAGGTAGAAGGAACATCATGTAAGGTAATTTCAAATTACACCAGGCCAGTGTAATTATGATTTTACAGGTACATATTTGAACTGGAATACCTTGTTATATGGGGTATGTGCTTATGTGTATATTAACTTTGTTTGAATCTACAGAATGGCAAGTGGCACTAGACAAAGGAATCAAAGAGGAGGAAGGAATTCGCGTGGAGAGAATCCACCAATAGGAACAGGGGGAAGAGGAGGAGATCGGGGTAGAGGCAGAACCGGAAGGGGAACTGGGGGCCGAACTGGAGGTAGAACACAACAACATGGTACAGAGTTTGTTACCCGAGATGATCTGACCGCTGAAATGGGGAGATTACAGGATAGCATTCAAGCCATGTTCGAAGGTACTCGTCATAATGAAACTGAAAGACCAGATCCGTAACATGAAATAGAAATGCCACTTACCTCTACTGTTTTACCGGTAATGAAAAGGTGTGACTATAAAATGTTTCTTAGTTGTAAGCCCCCTACATACTCAGGAGATCGGGATCCGGTAAAAGCTATGAGATGGCTGAAAGAAATCGAGGCTATCTTCAAAACGTGTAAATGTGCTGAACAAGATAAAGTACTTTATGGAGCTGCAATGCTAAAAGGTGATGCTCTGTATTGGTGGGAGGCTCATATAGAATCGAGAAGAGCGGATGTATATTCTACTATTTCATGGGAGGAATTCGTGTTAGCTTTCACAACACACTTCTGTCCACAAGCTGTTGTCAGACAATTGGAAGAAGAATTTATGAATCTACAACAAGGGAATTTGTCAGTCAGAGACTATACTGCACGATTTTTAGAAAAATCTCGTTTTGCAGGATATTATGTTGCTACAGAAAAGATGAAAATGGAGAGATTTATCTATGGGTTGAATTCAGAAGTCCGAAGACTAGTGACTGCAACAAGGCCAGATACTTTTACAGCTGCAGCGGATGCTGCTGAAAATGTGGAACGAGATAACAAGAGGGATGCTGGTGATAAGAGCTCGGGGAAAAGGAAATGGGAAGGATCACCACCGGATTCAAGGAAGCCTAGATTTCAGAGGTTCGATAACCGTCCACCGTTTCGACCAACAGAAAGACCATGTCCAAGATGTAATCGCTACCATCAGAGAAATTGCCAAGTAGAGTCGCGGGTTTGTTTTAAGTGTGGGAAAACCGGTCACGTTGTTAAGGATTGTCGAGTAACACGGTTTTGCTTTTTGTGCAACTCTCCGGATCACCTCCAATCCGATTGTCCGCGAGGTAGAATACAACAAGGGGGTACATCCGGGAAACCAGCCATTACTAGACCAGTAGTCCAAAGAATAGAACCGCCAAAAATGAGGGGCCGTACATTCCAAATGACAGCTAAAGAGGCGGAGGAAACTCCAGATGTGGTCACAGGTACATTTTTCATAAACTCCACGCGTGCTAAGGTGTTATTTGATTCCGGTGCAAACCGATCTTTTGTGTCTCCCTCCTTTGCTGCTCACATGCATTTAGAGCCTAAAATGTTAAAACATGCTTTACTAGTAGACACGACAAATGATAACCAAGTGGCAGTTAAAGAGGTTTTTGATTTTTGCATGATAAATATAGAGGGGTGTGGGGTACCAATACAACTATTTCCTATAGAGTTGATCGAGTTTGATGTGGTCGTGGGGATGGATTGGTTAGCTAAAAATCGGGCTAACATAATTTGTGATAAGAAAATAATCAACGTTGTTTTACCTGATAGGAGGGCAGTAGTGATCTATGGTGATCGTAAGAATCATCAGTCCAATCTTATATCTATGATAAAAGCCCGTAAATGTGTTAATAAGGGTTGCTCGAGTTATTTAGCCTATGTGATAGATAGTAGGCCTGAAAAGATTAAGCTGGAAGATATTTCCATTGTTAGTGAATACCCAGAAGTTTTTCCTGAAGACTTGAATAGTCTTCCTCCGGTTAGACAAGTAGAACTTGGTATTGACTTAATCCCTGGAGCCTCTCCTATCGCTCGTGCGCCGTACCGTTTAGCACCTCCAGAGATGAAAGAAATGATGGCACAACTTCAAGACTTGTCTGATAAGGGCTTCATCAGACCTAGCTCTTCGCCGTGGGGTGCACCAGTTTTATTTGTGAAGAAGAAAGACGGTTCAATGAGAATGTGTATCGATTACCGGGAGCTGAACAAGCGTACGATCAAGAACAAGTATCCACTTCCAAGAATTGATGACCTTTTTGATCAATTAGTTGGAGCTTGTTACTTCTCCAAGATTGATCTCAGATCTGGCTACCATCAGTTGAAGGTTAAGGAAGAGGATGTTTTAAAGACTGCTTTTCGCACAAGATACGACCACTACGAATTTTTGGTAATGCCTTTCGGATTGACGAACGCTCCAGCCGCTTTTATGGATCTAATGAATCGGGTATGTAAGCCTTATCTCGATAAATTTGTCATTGTGTTTATCGATGATATACTTATTTATTCCCGATCCAAAGAGGATCATGCGCAACATCTTCGTTTGATTTTGGAGTTATTGAAGAAAGAAAAGTTGTACGCTAAGTTCTCTAAATGTGAATTCTGGTTGCGGGAAGTTCAGTTTTTGGGTCATATAGTTTCAGAGAAGGGTATACAGGTTGATCCATCGAAAGTAGAAGCAATTGAAAGATGGGAACCGCCGAAGACGGCAACCGAAGAGCGTAGTTTTCTAGGTCTAGCTGGATACTACCGGAAATTTATAAAAGACTTTTCTCGATTCGCGACGCCATTGACCAAGCTGACTCGGAAGAATTTAAAGTTTGAATGGAAAGCAGAACAGGATGAGGCATTCAGAATATTAAAGGAGAAACTTTGCAGCGCGCCGGTATTAGCATTGCCCGAAGGTTCCGATGATTTTGTGGTCTACAGTGATGCTTCTAAGCTGGGTTTGGGATGTGTACTCATGCAACGTGGAAAGGTGATTGCTTACGCTTCTCGTCAATTAAAGGATCATGAAAGGCAATATCCTACCCATGATATGGAGCTTGCAGCAGTTGTATTCGCATTAAAGATTTGGAGACATTATCTTTGTGGTTCCAAATGTCAAATTTTCACGGACCATAAGAGTCTCCAACATCTTTTTGATAAAAAGGAACTGAATATGAGACAAAGAAGGTGGTTAGAATTGGTGAATGATTATGATTGTGAAATCCTTTATCACCCAGGGAAAGCGAACGTGGTGGCAGATGCGTTAAGTCGTCAAGAAAGAAGCGGAACAATAAAAGCTATATCGTTACGAGCTGAACTCCTTCCTAATATCTTTGATGAATTACTGAAGTGCCAAATAGATGCTTATCAGAAAGAAAGTTTGAAGTCAGAACGGTTGGTTGGGATATCAGCATTGCTTGGGAAAGATGACCGTGGGTTGTTGTGTATGGAGAACAGAATTTGGGTGCCTCGTTTGGGTGGATTACGAGACCGTGTACTACAAGAAGCGCATCAATCTCGATTTTCTATTCATCCAGGTACAAATAAAATGTATAGAGATTTGAAACAATTCTATTGGTGGCCGGGAATGAAAAGAAGTGTTGCTAAGTATGTGGAAGATTGTACTACCTGCAAGAAAGTAAAGATTGAGCATCAGAAGCCGTTTGGTCAGTTACAACGACTAGATATACCAATGTGGAAATAGGATCAGATCACTACTGATTTTATCACCAAGTTGCCTAGAACTTCAAAGAGATTCGATTCTATTTGGGTAATTGTGGATAGGTTGACGAAATCTGCTCATTTTTTTGCCGATAAAAGAAATTGATTCCTTGGAACGTTTAGCTAAATTGTACATTAATGAAATAGTAACTCGACATGGAGTTCCAATCTCGATTATTTCCAATCGAGATAGTCGTTTTACTTCTAGATTCTGGAGAAGCTTTCAAAAAGTGATGGGAACGCAGATAAAGTTGAGCACAGCATATCATCCACAGACTGATGGGCAGAGTGAAAGAACAATCTAGACTTTAGAAGATATGCTCCAGGCTTGTATAGTTGATTTTGGGGGATCACGGGATAAACATTTGCCTTTGATAGAATTCGCCTATAACAACAGTTATCATTCTAGCATTCAGGCGGCACCGTTTGAAGTATTGTATGGTAGAAAATGCCGAACGCCTCTGTGTTGGAATGAAGTGGGGGAAAAACAATTAGCGGGGCCAGAAATAGTACAGTTAACAGCGGATAAGATTACTCAGATACGGGACAAATTGAAAATAGCTCAAGACAGACAGAAAAGTTATGCAGATCGACGCCGGAAACCGTTAGAATTTCAGGTTGGGGAATTTGTAATGTTGAAAGTTTCGCCTTGGAAAGGAGTTATACGTTTTGGAAAGCAAGGTAAACTTAGTCCAAGGTATATCGGACCGTTTGCAATTACGGAAAGAATTGGTGAAGTAGCTTACAGATTGGACCTTCCGTCGGAATTGAGCAGGATTCACAACGCGTTTCATGTATCGAATTTTCGGAAGTGTTTGGTTACACCAGACCAGGCAGTCTCTCTCCCAGATATTCAGGTTGATGAAAAGTTAAACTATGTGGAAGAACCGGAAGCTATTGTTGATCACAAGGTCAAAGTATTGAGGAACAAAGAGATTAGGCAAGTAAAGGTTCAATGGAAACATCATAGAGGTCAAGATGCGACATGGGAATCAGAATCAGATATGAGAGCCAAATACCCTCATCTGTTCGCTTAATCGAATTCCGGGACGGAATTCTTTTAAGGGGGAGATGTTGTTATAACCAGGTATTTTATCTAAGTTAAATTTGGAATTTTATAAGTCCTTATGTTAGTGTTTTGTGAAATTAAAAGTTTAGAGATAAGTTTTAATTTTTTTTTTAGGAAGTTTGGGGGTGTGTTTTGCCAATTGAGAGAAGATTAGGGTTAGTTTGGTCATTTTAATCAAACAACACATCACCACCGCCACTAACACTTCTAGTTTGAGATGAAGTCTTCTTTGTTGCATAAGAAAACAATATTGAGAGTGTGAGTGTGTGTGTTTCGTGGAGAAGAGAAGAGAAAGAGATAGAGCCGTGAGAAGGATTAAAGAGAAGAAAGAAGGATTTTTACTGATGTGGATTAAGAACCGAACTGAATCAAACAAGGTAACAAATCCATACCTTATATGTGTTTTAATTCTTCAAAGTGTTCTTGAGTTGGTTAGTTAAGTTTTAGATGGATTTTGTCAAAGATGGATGTTTTAGGAAATATAAGCTTAAAGATAGGTTAAGTTATTGGTTTTAAACATATCTGCAAATTATCAGCAAAATGCATAGTATAAAACTGCAAAAATCTGGGTTTTAGGATGAACAGTGGACTGAGACATTCATCGAAGTCGCAATGGACGACTGCGACATTCATCGAAGTCGCAATGGATGACTGCGACATTCATCGAAGTCGCAATGGTTGGTTGCGACTTGGTTATGAAGTCGCAATGGTCGTTTGCGACTTGGCTTGGAATCGCAGTAGTTGATTGCGATTTGGGTTTGGAATCGCAGCAGTTAATTGCGACTTAGGGGTGAAGTCGCAATAGTGGGTTGCGACTTCGGGGTGAAGTCGCAGTAGGAGGTTGCGACTTGGTACTGTTCATTGCGATTTTAATTTACTTTTTAGTGGGTTGCGACTTGAGTCGAGGATTTCGTAAGTTTAGTTTTAAAAGAGATATTTGGTGTTTTATATGATTTCAGATTTTGTGAAGGATCGACATACGTGATAATAACTTGGGAAGACTTTTGTGATAAACATATCAGGTGAGTTTTACTTTAAAAAGTATTTTACTGGAATGCATTATGTGAATAACTAATGTTTGATAAAGTGTATGAATATGTCATACGTGGGTGATTATAATATATTGAGATATTATAATTACGTGAGTATTATATGAAAATATAATACGTTGCCGGGCTTTGGACCGGTGTGATAAATTGGCTCGCAACCAATTGATATTGGCCATTGGTGGAGGGATAAGGTGGAATGAGACAGGTATGATGTGTAAATCTCATTTGGTATTAATTTACGTGTGATGTATGTGTATTTATACGAAGAGTGTTTTATGTAAATGAGTTTTTAATGATTTACAAATGTCAGGGATTTACTCACTAGACCCTTAGGTCTAACCATCATTTTCTGTTTCAAAAAATTTGTATTCCAGGTGATGGTTCCAGTAAGAACAAGTAAATAGAGTACTTGTTCACTAGCTTATGAGAAGATGATCATCATGATACTATGGATGCTTTTGTATTTATAATTTTATTGTTATTACTATGTAACTTAAAGTGGATCGAGTTGTACTGAATTTTTATGTTCAGACTTTAGATGGGACCATATGTGAAATATGAAGTACTTTGTTGTAAACATGTTATGGATTATATGTTGTATGTACTTTTAGATTTGTGGGATGTTACAACTTAGCCTAAAAATCCATGAACTTTTCAAATTTTCATTTTTCACTACTTAGGGGGAGATTGTTAGCTCCAATCTTTCAGTTTATGAAAGTAGTGAAAAATAGGCTAAGTATAGAAGTGTTCGACAGAGGCTCTGCCGAGTAGCCGAGTAACCGAGAAGACAGAAGTCTTCGACAGAGGCTCTGTCGGGTTAACCAAGAAGACCGAAGTAAAGAAGCAACATAAGACACTTCTAATCGGACAAGACCACAGAGCTTCTGTCATACTTGACAGAGCTTCTGTGGTAAAAAGAAGATCTACGCAAAAGATCTTAACAAGGACGGACATGCTTCTGACAATATCTACAAATTCGAAGGTTCTAAAAATCAATCGTACAAAGGCGTGACCTGACAACTCCACGTGTCAAACTCTGATAGGTTTCCGCCTAAAGCTGAATACGGAGCATTTAATGAACGTTGTATCTGCAACCGTTCCAGAATAGTGTTTTGTACCTTCCAGCTACTATTTCTCAACAGTGTCTTTGTACCTTCAGTCCTTATTATCCCCTTTAGAAGTAGTATAAGTAGAAGGCTCATGTGAGCTCTTCTATTAAGCTTAATACCACGAAAATACACATATATCATTAAGCTTTGAACTTCTCACACACACCATCAACTGCAGATTTATTGTTAATCCTTTGAAGTTCTTGGTGTTCTTAATATATATCAAATACAGTAATCTTGGAGATATTCATCTGTTCTTACATATTGTTTATTTGATATTGTGTGTTCTTCTACCTTACATTACCTTTCAGTTCTTAAATACGCTTCCGCACCATATCTAAATCTGAACTAACTGAAAGTTAAGATCATTGTTTAAGCAAAACAGGAACCAACAATCTCTTTGCTCCCCCTTAATGGCACAAATACTCTTCAAAAAAAATTACACCGCTTATCTTATGTTTTCAGTCATGTGTGTGGTATATATGTAACATTCAACACAACACATGAAGAACCTACAAAACAGATTAAGCAGATTTTGGTACCCAATGGCACTTGGGTCCTAATGTGTTAGGTGTAGATTTCTTTGAAGGAATACTGTAAGTACCGTACCAATAAGAAGTATAATCTTTATGCACAAAATCATTTGATCCACAGTAAGAACAATAGATTTTCTTATGTGCCAACCTAATTAGATGATTTACAGAATGAATAGGATTAGGTTGAACAGAAAATTTACCTTTCGGGGTATTGTTCTTCTTGGCATTTGATGTGGAAGCAAATGATTTTGGTACATCTTTCTTTGGAGATGTTGTGCCTTTGACTCTCCATTCCATATTCACCTTTTTGAAGACTGAAACTTCTTCAAGTTTGGAAGTATTAACTTTAGGCACTGTTGGTTTATTATCTGATTTATCAAACAAAGAATTACAGAAGAGATAACGAATCTGATCTTTTGAGAAATCAGTTGATCTATTAAATTGTTTAGAAGGAATGTTTTTAAAACTCGAACTTGAAGCAGTTTTAAAAGAGCATTCAGAATCATTTGAATTAACAAATGGAGTCTGAAAGATAGTATCAGGACTAACCTGTTTTGAGACATCAAATTTAAAAATGACGTCTTCAAGTTCTTTAACTTTGTTTATCAAAACATTTTTCTCTTTAGAAATTAGATCAAATTTCTTTTGGAGATCAGATTTGATCAATTGATCCTTCATAATATCAGCTGATAAACCAGATAATCTTTTGGTATGATTAAGAATCGCATCTTCAAAATATTTGCGTTCCGATTCAAAATCTTTTTCCAAGAATTTTCTTTTATCAGTAATCTCTTTGAAAGTTTCCATATTTTTCTTTTTAAGGATTTTATTTTCTTTTTCAAAAAGATTTTTCTTTTCCGCAAAATCTTTTCTTTCCTTTTCCAAAAGATTTTCTAAATCAGAGATTTTCACAGAAAGTTCAGAACTTTTAATCTCAAAAGATTTTCTTTCAATTCCAAATTCAGCTCTTTCTTTTTCGAGCTTGTCTTTTTCTAAAAATAAAACTTTCTCAAAGTCAGAAACTTGTTTTGAAAGTTTTATACACTTCAGCTCAGTCTCATTCTTTTCTTGTTGAGACTTCTTTGAAAAATCGGACAACTTTTGTTTGAAAACACTTTCAAATTGTTCTTTTTCTTTTGAAAAATTAGTTTTAAAAAGAAAAAGTTTTCTTTTCAGTTCAGCGTTTTCACTGTCCACACTTTTTCCATTCTCTTGAACTCTTTTTAATTGAGCTCTAAGATATGAGTTCCCCTTCTCTCTCTTGTCTTCAATGCTCTTCAGATCAACATTTTCTTTTTGAAAGATTGTTACTTTCTCTTGAAGTTTTCTTGATTTGATCGTGCAGACTCGAGTTGTCTCTCTTTGCTTCAAGATCTGCAATATAAACTTCAAGATCAGTAATTATTTTAGTAAGTTTAGCATTATGTTCTTTTAAAGTAGACTTTTCTTCCTCTTTATTTAAAACAGGAGCTGAAGGATTTGAAATATTAGATTTAAGAGTTTGCTTCAAACCTTCACTACTAGATTTAACAAAAGTTTGAGATATTGGAGATATTTCTGTTTTAAGAATTTGCTTCAAACTTTCATTATTAGATTTAACAAAAGATTGTGATATTGGAGGTATTTCTGTTTTAAGAGTTTTCTTCAAACCCATTTCTCTTTTTGGTATTGCTAGAAGTTGATCTTTCAGAAAATCAAGCAGAAAGTGTATGAAATACACTATAGAAAAAATTTCTATATAAAAACCCATTTCTCAATTTTTTTTTTAAAACAACACTATAGAGTAGTCACAATTCGGATCCAACACTAATCACAAGATTTCGGATCAAGTTGAATGCGAAACCATATGAATTTGGATCAAGAAGGATGCGAAACCATATGAATTCGGATTAAGGCAGATGCGAAACCATCAATTCGTATCAAGTTGGATACGAAACCAACAGATCTCGGATGTATAAGGATGCGAAACCACAGATTTCGGATTGGCCTTGATGCGAAACCACGGAATCTGGATCAAGAAGGATGCGAAACCACGAAATCCGGATTGGCCTAGATGCGAAACCAACGGATTTCGTATGTAACTGGATGCGAAACCACAGATTTCGGATGTATAAGGATCCGAAACCAACAGATTTCGTATCCTTAAGGATCCGAAACCCAAACTTGTAAAAACTTGAACGATCCGAAACCCCTATGAATGATCCGAAACCCTGATGAATGATCCGAAACCTTCACTTAGACACCAAAAATCACTGAATCAGCCATAACTTTTTCAATTCTTGACCAATTGTAATGAAATTTGCAAAGATTTGTTCGAAATTTGATTCCACACACTTTCTTAGTTAATCACAAATCCTAATTCGATCAATTTAATCGAGTTAAGATCCAAAACAGTAAGAATATGGTTTTCGAACAAACCGATTTAAAATGATGAATTTGATGATTTCTGTGCAGAATTTGGCAAGGATTCTTGTTTTAAAGGCGACCAGGGATGAAAATCGAGTGCAGTAGTGTCAAGAATCAATCCAAAAACTAAAAAATTGGTAGAAATGATGAAATCTGGATGAACAGTAAATGAAGAAGGGTCCGATATCATGATGAGCAGTGTAAAAAATCTTCAAATTGGTTCTGAATCTGCTTGAATTTCCTGTTTGTGCTCTGATACCAAATATGGAATCCCAGATCTAGCAAAGTAATACAATCACATGTAGAGCGAATCTAGAGAGCAAAGTTGTCATCCATGTATTAATCATAAAAGTACAAATGACATATGCGTGGAAGTGTTTCTCTAAGCTCTAGATTGTTACTAGCTAATGAACTAAACATACCTATTTATACTCCATACATACAAGGTATTAAGGCATTTACAATACAGTATAGACTATTACAGTACATTGACTTTACAGTAAATCTTGAATACAATAATGCTATAACATCTTTCACTTTATCAGGCTATAAATAGAAGGGTAGTGGAACACACATTAGTAAGCTTTTGGAAGAATTGTTTTCCACATTTGTGAGAGCACACACTGCTATATTTCACACCACTATCACTGTACGATTTGTTTCCTGAGATAATTCAGAACACACACACTTGAACGTGTTCTTGGTGTTATTCAAATATCAATATACGAGCAGCTTATTTACTTGATCTTGTTATCATTTATTGTTCAGTATTGATACTCTCACTGTTACATTATCGTCTACACAATCACTCACATTTAATGGCTTTATATTATGCTTCCGTTATCTGTTTTGTGCTGTTAATGTGATACAACGTGAATCTGGGAACCTATAATTGGTATCAGAGCAGATTGATTTGCTCAAATCAAATGATCCAATCTAACCAGGTTGATTCATTGTTGTGGATTGTGTTTATCTTCAAAAGCTACATAGTATACTCTGTTTTTACTGTTCTAAGTTTAAAACAAGTTTTCAGAGTTCTTTAATCCATGTTTAAAGCTTTCTAGATAGTCTAAATATATTCTCTACTCAAGTTACTGTTTCATTGGTTACTATTCATCTACTTTCAGTTTAAAACCCTTTTAAAATATTTCGAAACCTTCATACTCTGTGTTCTGAAAAGATGGCTGATAACAACATCAATGCTATCTACACGGCTGGTTCTCTAACAAAACCTCCTACTCTTCTGAGAGATGAATATCCTCAACGGAAGCTTAGGATGGTTAACTTCTTTGATGGAATGGATAGAGACCTCATGCGATCTGTCACAAGTGGACCATTCCAACCCAAGGTTTTGGTTCCTCGTGTACCCGCTACAGAAACTACTGCTGAGGTTCCAGCTCACTTCGAAGCTAAAACCATTGGGTTTACTGACGAAGAAACGTTAAAAATGGAAAATGACCTCAAGGCAGTTAGACTTCTGATTATGGCCATTCCCAATGATATTTTCCAAGAACTAGACTCATGCGTTACAGCTAAAGAAATCTGGGATCATCTTCTTAATCAACTTGAGGGTTGTATCAAAACCCAAAAGAACAGAAGGACCCAATGTATTAATGAATACAATGATATCAAGGCACTTCCTGAGGAAACCTTACAACAGACCTACAACAGATTCAATGTTTTAATAAACAAATGCAAGAAGTGTGGGGTTGTTCGGTCGAAGGAAGATAACAATGTTCTGTTCTTGAAAAGTTTAAATGATGAATGGTTGTATCTATCCATGTCTTTATATGGCACTCTTGCTGCACAAGACAAGGATGTTGTCAAACAAAAGGGCAAATCCACCATTGCAGGTCCAATAGCTTTGATCTCTGACTCTAAAACTCCCACTGAAGGAAAATCCAACAGAGAGAAGAAGAAAGAGAAGTTTGTGAAAAAGAAGGGAAAGAAAAGTCTAGTTGTTGAAAGTGATGCAGAGGAAAGTTCATCAGAGGATGATGATATCAATGCTTTTGCTCAATCTCTTGCCTTAATAACTCAAAAGTTTAACAAGAGATTTGGTAACAAAATATTTGATAGAAGAGGAAGGTATGAGAGAGAAGAGAAAGATGAGAAGAGAGGTTATTCTGCACCTCACCATCAGAGTAACAACAGAGCTCCACAAGAGCAAAGACCACAACAGAAGTACAATCCTCCAGCCCCCCATAAGCAAGCTGATGTTGCTCAACCCATCAACCAGAATGATGGACGATGTTTTAGATGTGGCAAACCCGGCCATTTCTATGCTAATTGTAAGGGTAGACTGGTAAAAGACCAGGACTACTAAAAGAACAAGTACAAGTACAATTACAGAGAGAGAAGCTATGTTGCTGGGATGGAGAATTGGATCTCTGACTCGTCCTCTGATGACGAACCAGAGTAAGCCAATTTTTGCGGGGTTGTTGTAGATGATATGAGTTTGGAAGAGGTAGCAGATTGGATGACTGGAGAAATTCCTGAAAGATCAACATAGGCAAACATATCTCAAAATGCATGTGCTCTTTCCGTGACAGAGCCAACTGACAGAACGCTGGAGACCACCAGACCCAGTGCCAAGGTATGTTCTACTTCTGAATCAAAATCAGACTCTGAACTAGAGATGCATGTTTCTTTACTCACTGAGGAATTTCAATTGTTAAAACATAAGCTTTCAGAGGAAAAAGAGTTAAGAAAGCTAGCTCAGAAGGATCTGTCTTTCTACAAGAGAGAGAAAATTCTCTTGGAACAGGAGAAGGAAGAGATCTCCAAAGAAAAAGCTGAGCTAGAAGTTTTACAAAAACAGAAAGAAAACTCTTTTTCTGAAAACGTTAAGAAATATGAGGAAGTGTTAAAGCAAAAGGATGAAGAGGTTAAGAAATCTAAATATGAAAGGCTTAACTCTGTTGCTCTAAAGGACTATTTTCAAAGAGAAAGAGAGGTTTTACACCAATCTTTACAGAGAAAAGAGATTTTAATCAAAAAGTACCAAGATGCACAATATGTGCATATAAAAATCAGCTCTCAAAAGGATACGCAAGGTCTGGGTTTCAGTAACCTTGCTCCCTACACTGGAAGGAATGTCAGATATGACTCATTGGATCATGAAAAGGTTACAAAACCATCTGAAAAATTCATTCATGATCAAGGAAAAGCTGAGATCAAATTTCCTGAGTCTGTCAAGAGTCTTGATCCGAAAGAAAATTTTCACTTTAACTCTTTCAAGGGTCAGAAGTCTGTTACTTCTGTGGCTGAATCCTCTGGTGTTAAAACACATAGTGATCTCAACCCTGAAGCCCCAGTCTTCTCCCCTACCTCTGAGTCAATTAGAACATCTTTTGAATAGGATCTTAAAAGAGTTATTGAGGAAAATGCTGCATCTGATGCTTTAAAACAAAGACTAAGAAAGTTCAAGTCCACCAGAGCAAATATCTCTGATATACCCAAAGAGTCTCACATCTCTACCAGAGCCACCAGAGACTTTATAGACTCTGATTCTGAGGTGGATGAGCAGATTTTTTGTGCTTAAGAGAACATCTTGCATAAACCCAAGCAGGTACTAGTTGAATCTGGAGATTTGCAAACTGTCTCATTCTTTAAGAAGCAATCCAAATTTATACCAGTTCCTGATTTTAAAAACAAGGGTACCAGGATTCTTTCTTCTGGTGAGATAGAAGAAAAGAGAAGAGAAAAAGCTAAGAGTATTTCACCGAACCACACCTCTGTTCCCTTTGCCTATAAACCAATCAGATTTACTCCAGAGCAAAAGGGCAAATGGATAGTCAATGACAAATCTGTTCCCAACTCTGCAATAATTCAAAGGAAAAACTCCTTTTGGTCTAGAGAATATGTTCCCAATAACAATGGTAATTTCAAGAAACCAAACCAGGACAAATTGTATGAAAAGACATCTGGTCCTAAACTTTTTCAATCTCAAGTGCCAAATAATCAACAGTATTGGAAGAGAAACAGCAATGTGCAACAATCTTCATGTTCTATCCACTACAATTGCATTCAACTGTTGTTAAACTTACAGAATCACTTGAATGGTCCTCACTGTATTCTAAATCAGTCATTTCAAAGGAAAAATCCTAAGACTGCTTAGAATACACAGAGAAAATCCTCTGGCACACCATCACAGAATGGAAAGCCAGCATGTATGTCTAACACCCCCAAGCCTTACCAGAAAGGACCCATTATGAAATGGGTACCTAAAAAGAACTAATCTGTCTTGCAGAAGCCTCATGTGCATATCTGGTATTTAGATTCAAGATATTCCAGGCACATGACAAGCAATAAGAAGCTGCTGACTTCATTCAAGGACAAAATGGGAAGTGCAGTGACCTTTGGAGGCGATGGACAGGGACAGATTAGAGGCTACGGTATTTTAAATAATGGTGGTGTTTCAGTTTCAAAGGTTGCTTATGTTGAAGGTTTAAACCATAATCTGCTCAGCATAAGTCAACTATGTGATCATGGATTCGATGTCAATTTTAAGAAGAAATATTGTTCTTTGTTGCTTTCCGAGTCTGGTCAAGAACTTTTAAGAGCCGACAGAAAAGGCAATTTGTATAAAATGAATTTTGATCCAAACCATAGTACTACAACAGAAAAACTCTGTTTAGTTTCTTTGAAAAAGGAAGATGCCTGGCTCTGGCATAAAAGATTTGCTCATTTGAATTTTTCAAATCTTAACAAACTCGTGAAACTCAACTTAGTGAAAGGTCTGCCATCACTTAAATTTGACAAAGACCATCTTTGTTCTGCTTGTGAACTGTGCAAAATGAAAAGAACTTCACACAGAACAAAGAGTGATCACAATTGCCCCAGACCTTTGCATATGCTTCATGTGGATCTTTGTTGTCCAATCTCTGTGCAAAGTTTGTCTGGTAAAAAGTATATTCTTGTGCTTATTGATGAATATTCTAGATATACTTGGGTTGAGTTCATCAGAGTAAAATCTGATGTCCTAGAAATTCTGATAAGTTTGTTGAAGAGAATACAGGTTCTGTTAGGTCTTAAAGTCCAAAAGTTAAGAAGTGATAATGGGAAAAAGTTTAAGAACACCAGAATTGATGCCTACCTATCAGAGGAAGGAATCTCCCAGAACTTCTCAGCTGCCAGAACTCCCCAACAAAACGGTGTTGTGGAAGGAAAGAACAGAACTCTGGCAGGTTCTATTCTCCCAATCAACTTATGGGAAGAGACAGTCTCAACAGCCTATTTTACCCAGAACAGAGCTGTAATTGTGAAAAGATTAAAGAAGACTGCTTATGAACTCATCAACAACCGAAGGACAAATGTGAAATACTTTCATGTTTTTGGCTGCAAATGCTACATCTTGAATGACAGAGATCAACTAGGCAAGTTTGACAAGAAGGCTGGCGAAGGAATCTTTATTGGTTATTCCTTAACCTCTAAAGCCTACAGAATCTACAATACCAGAACCATTGTTATTCAAGAGAGCATAAACGTATCCTTTGATGAAGGTTCATCAAATTCCTCTGATCGCAAATCACCAGAGGGGATACAGGCTAAAGAGAAGCCAAGTTCTTCAAAGTCAAGGGAAGAAGACATCAATCTGTTATTCAACGATTTCTTCGATGATGATGATGATTCCTCTGTCGATATCACCAGAGGCAATCAAGCTCAGAGTTATGCTGAACAAAATCTAACAGGTACATCTATTACTGGTCCCTCCAATTCTTCACCATCTACTTCTCTGTCTATAGGTGTAATTCAAAGAAATGATGGACAAGAGCCATCATCACCACCTGTGACTCATATTGGAAGAAACTCATTGTATGATAGCTCACCATCTCAGAGCCCTGTTGGTACATCACAGAGCAATGAGGCCACAGAGCCCTGGTCCAAATCCTCAAAGATCTGATGCTGAGATACGTCTTTTCCCATGAGAAGCACAGACTCCACCTGTTGTCCATGCTCCAATGAACAGATGGACAAATGATCACCCCCATCATCTAATAATAGGTGCTATTGAAGATGGTGTAAATACAAGGTCTGCAACAATCAATGAGGCTTTCTTTGTGAATTTTCTAAGTATGATTGAGCCAAAGAAGATTTCTGAAGCCCTTGATGACCCAAACTGGATTGAAGCCATGTAAGAGGAGCTTTTGGAGTTTGAAAGAAATTAAGTTTGGTCCTTGGTTCCGCTTCTAGAAAGCAAACCCGCTATTGGAACCAAGTGGGTGATCAGAAACAAAAAGGATGAAGACGACATTATCATCAGAAACAAAGCTCAGATGGTTGGTAAAGGATATTGCCAAGAAGAGGGAATTGATTATGACCAAACCTTTGCACCTGTGGCTAGGCTTGAAGCCATCAAAATCTTCTTAGCCTATGCTGCCCAGAAAGGTTTCAAGGTCTATCAAATGGATGTGAAATTTTCCTTTCTAAATGGCAGACTGCAAGAAGAGGTATACGTCCAGCAACCACTAGGTTTTGAAAGTTCAGAGTTTCCAGACCACGTATACAAGCTAGACAAAGCTCTGTATGGCCTTAAGCAAGCTCCCAGAGCCTGGTATGAAACTCTGTCAAATTTTTTGTTGACCAATCACTTCGAGAAAGGTACTGTCGATACAACCTTATTCATAAGAAGGTATAAGAATGATATTCTTCTGGTCCAAATATATGTTGATGACATTATTTTTAGGTCTACTAGGCAGGAATACTGTGATAAGTTTGAGGATTTGATGAAAAGCGAATTTAAAATGAGCATGATGGGAGAACTTTCATTCTTCCTTGGTTTACAAGTTAAACAATCCATCAGAGGGACTTTCATAAGTCAATCTAAATACATCTCTGATATTTTGAAAAAGTATAAACTCAATAATTCAAATCCTATGAAAACTCCTATTGCCACTGGCGTTAAACTTGATCATGATCCTCATGGTCAATCTGTGGATATCAAGAACTACAGGGGTATGATAGAGTCCCTTCTGTATTTGACTGCAAGCAGCCCTGATATAATGTGTGCAACATGTCTTTGTGCTAGATTTCAAGCAAATCCTAAAGAATCCCATTTGTCTCATATTTAAATATCTCAAAGGGACTCAATTTTTGGGTCTCTGGTATCCTCTTAATTATGGTTTCGAGCTTGTAGCATACACAGATTCAGATTATGGAGGATGCAGGAATGACAGAAATAGTACTTCTGGTAGCTGCCAATTGCTTGGAGACAAATTGGTGAGTTGGACATCCAAGAAACAGAACTGCGTATCAACCTCTACAGCAGAAGCAGAGTATGTTGTTGCTACTAGTTGTTGCTCACAAGTAATCTGGATGAAAACTCAACTCAAAGATTCTGGCATGGAGTACAGCAAAATCCCAATTTTGTACGACACCAAAAGTGCAATAGCAATTACAGCTAATCCAGTTCAGCACTCATGTTGAAAAAGGGACGATTGAAATGTACTTTGTTTCAACCGACTTCCATCTTGCTGATTTGTTTACAAAAGCCCTTGATGAAAGGAGATTTAACTTCTTAATCAGCAAGATGGGTATGCTGAACATGTCCTCTTAACTCTAATCAAAATTCAACATAGCCTCTGATGTTCATACTAGAGCTCTGTCAAAATAGTTGAGTAGGATAATTCACCAGAGCCTCTGACGATCATCTCAGAGCTCTGCCAGCATACTTTTTCAATATTTTCTTTTGTGCATTTCATGTCTGTAAATACTTGTTTCCTTTTTGTAAATATTGTTGCAAGAAAATAGAAAAGCTGAAAAGAAAAATCTATCAAAATTAAGCTCATCATTTTAGGGGGAGCTTAAGAGGAATATAAGCATGGTTTAAGGGGGAGCAAGTCAAACATTTTCAAATCTGATCGACTTTGCTCGTTGAACAAAAAGAAAAATATTTTTAAGGAAGGGAAAACCTGTTATGATGAAAACCATTTTGAAAATGTCAAGAACTTACCAGAACTCTGACATTTCACCAGAGCCTCTAATGATTCTCACCAGAACTCTGTGAAATCTCTGAGATTGTTCTACTTTCGTTCTTTGACTATTTTTCACATCAGATTCAGGATTTTTAAATGTTTTTGGGTAAAGGTGAAACATCTTGGGTTACTTGAAAAGAATGAAAAAGGTCACTCAACAGAGGCAAAATTGTGCTGAGTTCCACCAGAGCTCTGTGAATTTTCTGCCACATCATCAGAAGTACTGTCATCATAGGTGCGGGTTATTTCTAAGCGTCAACCGCAGGTCACCCACACATCTCTAACCGTGACGGTTTGATAGCCCAAAAGTTGTCAGAACCAAATCCTACATGGCATCTTCTGATTGAAAGACCAACCGTTAGCTGTCTCCACGTTCTACTGTAGAGCCCATTCCACTATCTGAAACTCGAGTACCTACAGTACCTACAGTACCTACAGTACCTACGACACTAATCCAGCCACACATTTCGAGTATAAATACCCATTCCCATGACCCATTTCATTTCTTAAGCTTTCTGAATATTCAAACCTTCATCCCTTCCCTCCTTCGTTCAAACATTCCATGAGTTCTTCAAAAACCCTAAAACCTGCAACAATGGCAGAACAAGCTCACTCCGCAGAATCGAGTAGAATAGGACCCGTAGATCAAATCGTACCCCTACCATAAGATTTTACAGATAACAATTACCGTTTTGATGCCAATCCAGGAAACTATTTACCCGTGTATCATGTGTTTGTAGAGTTTTTTAGAAACTCAGAAATCTTTAGAGCCCTCACAATGTTCGACGATGACCTACCAGAGTTGTATCTCCAAATATGGTGGACTACATGTCAGTTTATTCCAGAACAAAAAGGGATCATCGGAAACGTTGATTCTGGAAGACAGGGAGGAGCAGGAACAATACGCATTCGTGAAAAGACCTTCAGATGAATTTTTGGGATGCAGACCAAACGACAGTTGGGGATCCCTGCATATGAAACCCCCCCAAAAATCCTTGTTCTTCTTGATTTTATGCGCTTCTTGGGCTACAATAGCACCCTAACCAAGATTGGAGATTTCAGAAGAGGAACCTACCCCCAGTGTGGAATTTCATGTTTTCCACACTCAACAGAACCCTAACATGTAAAAGTGGTAGCCAAGACAAAGCTAGCACTGAAATTCTTCAGATTATGTATGGCTTATACTTCAAGAGGAATTTTGACTACGCCAAAATCCTTTACAAAGACCTTCTGTCTACCGTGAATACAAAGACGACAACTATAGCAAGAGGAGGTGTTGTAGGAGTCCACAGAAATCTGAAGAACATCAAATATCCTAGATATATCAATTTAGTCATCAGATAAGCCTTCCCAATCTTGCAACTAACTCAACAAGGCAATCCAACCCCTGTTTGGGTAATGTCCAGATTTTCTCCAACAACCACAGGTGAGTATCCTAACACCAGAAGGGTACCACGAACATTGCCTTCCTTGATAAGTCCAACCCACATTTCTCTACAAAACTATAGACATGTTGCTCTACCTCAAGAACCTGAGGTGAGATCCCCAGCATACTTAGGTCCTGAGCCTTCGTTAGAGTCTGAGAGTGAGGTAAGAGAAGAGGCAGAAGTAAACAGACCAGAGGTAAGAGTACCCGAAGTGGGGTCTTCCTCTGCCCAAGTGGTGGAAGAGAAAGTAGTGGACAGAGCATCCCCTTTGGAGGCTGTCCAAGAGGAAGAAAGGGAAACGGCAGAGGTGGAAGAGATCTCACCCTCCTCTGGCAGTATTGAGGAAATGGAGAGTGAGGGAGAGACATCTGAGTCTTCTACATCCCTAAGAGCCGAGGGAAACGTGAGTTTAGAAGAAGATGTTCAAATAATAAACACACATGTGCGTTTCCGCAGCCCAACTCCCAATGCAACCACACAACCTATCCCTGGTGATCAAGACCAGAGAGATATTGAATCAGAGGTGCACACCTCGAACCCAACCCAGCTTGAACCACTAGAGGCAACTCTTCACGTCTCTGGTATGCACGAAACCGGGGAATCTATTTTTGGCAATAATGGCCAATCGGCCCAGGCCATCAATAGGTCACCTACACACGCTGAAGCCTCTGTGGCTTGCATAGACTTAACACAAACTAGCCCTGAGATCTTTCGTATCTCGCGTAGGCTCTGCCCAACTCAGGGGCAGTGGGATGACCTAGTAGCACAAGGGAAGACCTGTCTTGATCACAGGTCCTCTCAACACATCATATTTTCTTCTCCAGAACCTGAGCTGGATGAAGAAACTCTGATCAGAACACCTGTAGATGTATCCCCTAAAAAGGAGCATCAAAGATCGGGTGGAAGTCCTCCAAGAGCCAACATAAAAACAACTCTTGATGGAGGCACCTTTGAGCTCGAGGTCGACTTGGATTCATGTGTTGGAACGAAGGTTACCCCCACTGACACTGTCACCAGAGCAGAGCTCAACAGCTTCTGTGACAGTATTAGCAACTCCTTGAATGAGTATAAACTTATCAATGAGAAGAAAGAGGAGCTGATCCGTTAGGAGAATGCAACTCTGAAGTCTGAGCTGCAAGAGATCACCAGAAAATTTGTAGAGAATTCTCAGAAACTTGTGGATAAAGAAAGAGCAAGAGTAGAGGAGACAACAAAGCTGACAACTGAGCTATCTGAGCTAAAGAGAACTGATAGGAAGGGTTTCACCCCCTATATCTAACCGCAAGTGTACGGTGTTGAAATCAAGTAATACGTACGGAAGTACGAGTATCGAATCCACGGGAACTAGGAACTAAGTATCACAATTACTATAATCACTATTAACTGAACTGTCGAAGTTGAGAGATGGTTGGTATTAAACTAATTACTTGCAATAAGAAAATTACAAACGGAATAGTAGACAACTTGAGGAAAATTTGATAGAGAAAACAGTTGAGGGTTGGAAATCCTTAGGTTTTCACATACGAATATCTGACTTAAAACAATTACCAGTTAATTCCCCTTAATGAATACCCAAATCTTGACAAACACCGTTATTCTCTCTCGAGCAACAACAGGTTTAGTCTTTATAAATCACCGTTGCTCTTTCTCAAGCAACAACGGGTTTTATTCTGAAAGGCACAAGTTTTATCTCTCGATCTCACCTATGGCATTCAAAACACATTAAACATAAGATTTAACGGGACTAAAGCTTACTCGGTATATCTCTATCACCTTTCTCACCTTAGGCATGCAATTTATAGTTCTAAGTAGCAATTAATTCTCTCGAACTTAATTGGAACAAACAAATCAGATGTAAATTGGCCAAATTCACAAAAGCATTAAAAACTAAATCACACGCTTCATTAAAATAGGAAAAACTGATAAAAGTCATTCGTCATCCGTTCATATATTCAAACCTAATTCAATCCAACCCCCAACATCTAAGATTAGTTCATGATGTTGGGGGATACCAACGCAAGAAAAGGGGATGAAAAAGTGTATGCAAACATGATAATCATGAATGTAAAAGATGTAATGGTGAATGTGATGATGAACTCCCTTCTCCCGATCTAATTCGACTCTCGTTGTGAACTTCTCCTCGATCTGTCCTCTATCGTGGCTCCAAAGGGCGTGAAAAGTCTCCAGAAATCGCCCCCAAGTCGTATTTGGCCGTCGTGTGTCGAGTTGCGTATCGAATAATGACCTAAACCCGGAAACAAAAGGCTGAAAATCGCAAAACAGGGGGTTGCGCGATTTGTGGCGCGGTTTGCAAACCGCGCAAAAAACCGCACGGTTTTCTGTAGCTGTTCTAGGTCAGGTTTGGTTCGGGTCTGGGTCCTGGTTTGGGCGCGGGTCTTGGGCTTGGATCTCGGCCTTCCGTTGGCTTCGTTTTGGACTCATTTTAGGCTCTTTTTAGCTTCTTTTCTCGAAGATTGCCGTTATTTATATAACCTGCATAAATCACTAGATAAACCGTAAAATCCACGCCTTTTTGCTAGCACACAAGCCAATCTCATTGGTTTCAGGACCGAAAATAACGCCAAAAAGTGGCGTTATCAACAACCCCAAACCGAGCGTTGCTTGTCCCCAAGCAAATTAGCGATAAAATAGAGTAAAAGCACATATCAGTGAAATAATAACTGCATAACTCTCTATTGGTATCACGTGATGCACCGGTGATTTCCCATATCCGTGAATGCTTATCTCACTCTCGCCTCATTCTTATTCCGTTTGATCTATGACCTTCCATTGTAAGTTGAACTTGTGACTGCTCCGTTTCCATTAAGGTCGTACTAGGTCCAGACATATTAGGGAAAACATTTCTCCTCGACCTTACCTCACAGGATTCTCTCATTGCACTCGAACCTAGGTTATCGCACATGTTGTCACGTATAAGGAGGTTATGTACAAGAATACTCAAAAATCACATGACAACTCTAAAGAAAGACGCACAAGTGTCCAAAAAGTCGATCTCAGAAAGAATCAAGTAGCAAGACAGGGAATATCAGTATACCGTAATCACGTTTTCCAAAAGATCATCCAGGTCTTTACAAGGGTTGTAGCGGGGCTAGGGTTATGGCTAAGAAATGAAGGGTAGATAGGATCAAAAATCCTTGGTGTGTAAATCGTTAGCAGTTATGAACTTTCTTCACATTCTAACTTTTGGCCCTCTTTATCACTACTGGAGTCGCTTTGGCTCTCTTATTTAGCTGCTATAAATACTATTTAGCTGTAATAATTTTTTTTTTGGGACTTCAATGGTCCTCTTTATTCAACTTGGGGCTGCATTGGCCCTCTTTTCTTTCTATTTTCATAACTGGCCTGTACTGCTTTGGATTGACACACTTTCGGATAAGGGTTGGCTAAGGCTTTTGGCTGGGGTTCAATGGTGGGTTTGAAATGAAGAAGGTGAGTGTTTGGCTTCAAAAGGGGTTTTGGATACACATAAATGGGTGAAAAAGTACGATAGCTAAACACGGGTTAAAACAAAACACACATTGCCTGGAATCACATCTTAAGGTCCACACGATTTGGTCTACTACACCCTTACCTAATATCCCGATGGTTGTCTTTGCTACTCAATGCAATAATATAGCGAGATCATTCTATATTCACGACAAGGAACTCGAAAAAGTGTATATGACTTAAGTGTATGAATCCCTCGAAATGAAAACGTCTTTTAGGCTCAAAGCTCGCTATTGTGTGGTCTCCACTAATGTCCCTAGTCATGTCCTTTCCCGGTCCTTCCCTAGCGGTCACGTCACTATCACAAGATTCTTCCTACAATGGTTGGTCTCAATCATTCAAAACAAATTTTTTAGCTAAAGTGATCTAAGTACTCAGAAGTGCAGGAAATCTGCGTGCATAACGTGGGCCCGATTGGGCAACCCCAAACCTTACCCACACATTGTCCCCAATGTGCAAGTGTCGGCATTGGCGATACTAAAACAAGTATCGTTGTGCGATTATTACAGGTATCAGACATGAAAGACATACATTAAGCACAAGCATCAAAGAGCTATTCTCATTCAACTATGGCCACCCCAAACCTAGGTCGTGGCCTAGGTTTGTCAAACAAAGCCAACCCCAAACCTCGGTGAAACCGAGGTTTGCACAGGGATAAAAGTGAGTGTGTAGTTGTTTAAAGAGTGGGGCACCCCAAACCTAAGTGAAACTTAGGTTTGTTGCTTCTCGTTGACTACTAATAACGAACATCGTACACCACTCGTTAACTACAGAGTTAGAACGTACCTGTTTGCCCGGGCGGAGGAGATTCTCTTAAAAGATATGAGCGCCAATCAGGGGAGATGGGGAGCGAGAATGCAAACACACAAGAAACAAAGCAAAAGACGAAAGAAAAACAGAAAAACGAAACACACAAAGCAAGAAAACGAACACGGCACCAAAACAGGGGAACCCGCGCATTTTGGCGCGCGGGTTGTAAGTCGCGCAAGAGGTCGCGTAACCCCCTGTTTCGAAAACCCACAGAGAGCCCCGCGGTTTGTCGCGCGGTTTGTAAGCCGCGGCACAAGCCGCGTAAGTCTCTGTTTCAGCTATTTTTTTTGATTTTTCACTTTTTTTTCATTTTTATAGTTTTTTTTCGTAACTAAAACACACCCAAAAACTGGAAATTAAAAAGATAACTACCTCGGTGGGTTGCCTCCCACCCAGCGCCGTAGTTAAAGTCGTGGCACGACTGTGTGGATCTCAACTTGGCTCAGTATCCGCGGAATCGAATCGCCCACACTTGCGGTTCTTCATGGATTCTCCCTCATCCGGTTTTCCTTTACCAATTCCGGATCCCTCTTCACTTCGACCTCTCACCTTCTCGAACATCTTGAAAATAACCTTTTCGCCGCCAACCCTGAAGGTTATCTCTCCTTCCTCCACATCGATCAACGCTCTACTCGTGGCTAGAAAAGATCTTCCCAAAATCAGTGGGACCTCTATGTCTTCGTCGATATCCAGCACCACGAAGTCTACCGAGAAGTAGAACTTGCCAACCTTGATCAATACGTCCTCGACGACTCCATATGGATACACTATCGACCTATCCGCGAGTTGAAGGGTCATGTTTGTCGGCTTCACTTCCCCGATGCCAAGTTTCCTGAAAGTAGATAAAGGCATTAGGTTAATACTAGCTCCTAAATCGCATAATACCTTATCAAAATTAAAACTCCCAATTTGGATAGGGATCGAAACACTCCCTGGATCCTTAAGCTTCGGGGGAAGCTTGTTTTGAATTATAGCGCTGCACTCCTCAGTAAGTGCAATTGTGGCCTGATCCTCAATCTTCCTCTTCTTGGATAAGATGTCTTTCATAAATCTCGCATATGAGGGCATTTGTGCCAGAGCATCTGCAAAAGGGATGTTAATATGCAATTTTTTAAATATATAAGGAAATTTAGAAAAATTAACATCATCCTTATGTGATTTAAGTCTGCTCGGATAGGGCACTATCGGTACCACCGGCTTGACCGGTGGTTGCTTTGGGGTGGCGGAATGCTCTTTCTTTTTCTCTTCATCCTTCGGGTTTTCCTCCATCTCAATATCTTCATCGGCCTCCCACTCATCCTTTTCCACAATCTTGACCTCTTTCTCTTTAGGATCGGTCTCCCTTGATGACGGTTCGCGTGTAGGCTCTCCATTCAGCTCCTTGCCACTTCTCAAAAAGATAGCATTACATTCTTCTCTCGGTTTCCTTTCAGCTTGACTCGGAAATGTTCCGGGAGGTCGGTTTTGTAGGGCTTCCGAAATCTGCCCCACTTGTCTCTCGAGAATCTTGATAGATGCGGTGTTATGATCCGTTGCAGCTTTCACTGTACTCACCGTGCTTGCCAAACCTTCAACTGTGCTTTCCATCTTTGTCATAAACTTTACCATCATGTCTTCCAGTCCCGGTTTCTTCTCCTCGGATGGTCCTTCGTCAAATTTCCTTTGATTGAAACCTGGAGGACGGTAAACATTGTTAGCATTAGGATAATTGGCAAAGTTAGAATGATTACCTTGTTGTTGACCGGGTTGCCCTTGCGGTTGACTCCATGAATAATTAGGGTGCTTTTTCCAACCCTCATTATATGTGTTCGAAAACGGATCATTCCTCGGCTGATGGTTGCAATTTTGTAAGAACTGAACCTGTTCGGGCTCTTGAGGACTGCCTCCCTTCAGATAGTTCATGATAGAAGCTAGTTGAGCTTTTAGTTACTTCAGCTCATCATTTTCTTGAACACCGGCGACCCTTCTAACAGACGATCTCGGAGTAGAAAAACTATGCTCAGCCAAGTTTTCAATTAAATCGCATGCCTCTTCATAGGATTTATCCATTAGAGCTCCACCCGCCGCAGCTGTGATGTCATTCTTGAACTGCGGGTGAAGTCCACTGAAGAAAGTCTGAATGATGACCCATCCGTGCAACCCGTGGTAAGGACACTTCTTTAGCATGTTTTTTTACCGCTCCCAAGCCTCATATAGGGTCTCTTGGTCCCATTGCGCGAAGTGTGTAATATCAGCCATTAGTTGAGCGGTTCTTCCCGGTGGGAAGAATTTCTGGAGGAATGCGGCCTTCAGGTCTGCCCAGGTGGTGATCTGATCCGCTGGTAAACTCTCTATCCAGATTTCAGCTCTACCCTTGAGTGAGAAGCTGAATAATCTTAACTTGACGGCATCCTCGTTCATGCCATTAATCTTGAATGTGCTGCAAATCCTCTCGAATGCACGGAGATGTGCATGAGGATCTTCGGTCGGTGCTTCCCCCAACTGATTTTGTTGCACCATTACGATGGTGCTCGGCTTGATCTCGAAGTAATTCGCCGCAGTGGTGGGTGGTTGGATGCCTATGTGTGCGGCTGCCACGTTCAGATTGGCAAATGACCGCATAGGACGTCTCTCCGGAGGTGCTTCGTCGCCCATCTCGATCTTGATGTCTTTTTTAGCTTTTGTTTCTTTTCGTAAACGGTGGGCGGTTCTTTCAATCTCTGGATTAAGTGGTTCGAGTTTCTCCCCTCGGGCTTTCCTTGGCATAAACCAATTAGCACCTGAAACGAAGAAAAATCAAAATTAGCAACCCAAAAACTGAAAGTGATGTAATAACATAACAGAAATAAAAAAAATGTTCAATATAATAGCGCTTATAGCTGGTAGTGCTATCAGTTGCAACTAGTTCCCCGGCAACAGCGCCAAAAACTTGATAGGAAGGGTTTCACCCCCCTATATCTAACCGCAAGTGTACGGTTTCGAAATCAAGTAATACGTACGGAAGTACGAATATCGAATCTACGGGAACTAGGAACTAAGTATCACAATTACTATAATCACTATTAACTGAACTGTCGAAGTTGAGAGATGGTTGGTATTAAAATAAAAACGGAACAGTAGACAACTTGAGGAAACTTCGATAGAGAAAACAGTTGAGGGTTGGAAATCCTTAGGATTTCACATACGAATATCTGACTTAAAACAATTACCAGTTAATTCCCCTTAATGAATACCCAAATCTTGACAAACACCGTTATTCTCTCTCGAGCAACAACAGGTTTAGTCTTTATAAATCACCGTTGCTCTTTCTCAAGCAACAACGGGTTTTATTCTGAAAGGAACAAGTTTTATCTCTCGATCTCACCTATGGCATTCAAAACACATTAAGCATAAGATTTAACGGGACTAAAGCTTACTCGGTATATCTCTATCACCTTTCTCACCTTAGGCATGCAATTTATAGTTCTAAGTAGCAATTAATTCTCTCGAACTTAATTGGAACAAACAAATCAGATGGAAATTGGCCAAATTCACAAAAGCATTAAAAACTAAATCACACGCTTCATTAAAATAGGAAAAACTGATAAAAGTCATTCGTCATCAGTTCATATGTTCAAACCTAATTCAATCCAACCCCCAACATCTAAGATTAGTTCATGATGTTGGGTGATACAAAAGCAAGAAAAGGGGATGAAAAAGTGTACGCAAACATGATAACCATGAATGTAAAAGATGTAATGGTGAATGTGTTGATGAACTCCCTTCTCCCGATCTAATCCGACTCTCGTTGTGAACTTCTCCTCGATCTGTCCTCTATCGTGGCTCCAAAGGGCGTGAAAAGTCTCCAGAAATCGCCCCCAAGTCATCTCTGGCCGTCGTGTGTCGAGTTGCGTATCGAATAATGACCTAAACCCGGAAACAAAAGGCTGAAAATTGCAAAACATGGGGTTACGCGGTTTGTGGCGCGGTTTGCAAACCGCGCACAAAACCGCGCGGTTTTCTGAGGCTGTTCTGGGTCAGGTTTGGTTCGGGTCTGGGTCCTGGTTCGGGCGCGGGTCTTGGGCTTGGATCTCGGCCTTCCGTTGGCTTCGTTTTGGACTCATTTTAGGCTCTTTTTAGCTTCTTTTCTCGAAGATTGCCGTCTTTTATATAACCTGCATAAATCACTAGATAAACCGTAAAATCCAGAAAGTTGAAGATTCAGAACCTTCATCCTCATAATCAGAATCATCTTCATTCTTCATCTTAGCCATATAGCTTTACATCTGAGAAAAATGGATGCAATCCTCTTCATCAGAAGTATAGTATAACCAATTTTCTTGTTCTGCAAGCATTGCAATACCACTGTCTTTTGTTTTGGCTAGTTGAGCCTTCTTTGTATAGTATTCATAGTCCTTGACTACTTTTACTCTGCAGTCCCTTGCATAATGACCCATTTTTCCACACTTAGAACAAATATCCTTTTCTTTTCTTTATTCCTTCTCATCTTTCTTCTCATATTTATTATCTTCTTTCTTCTCATATTTATTATCTTCTTTCTTCTCATACTTACTTTCTTCTCTATCTTCCTTCTTCTTATATTTCTCTTCTGAACTCCCCTGTTCTCTTCTGTACTTACCCTGATACTTATTCTTTCCATATCTCTTGTTAAAAGTATTAGTCAACAAGGCTAATTTCTCAGCAATTAGCTTGATATCAGCATCTTCATCAGATTCCTCTTCCTCAGCAGATTCTTCCTCTATCTCTGGAATTTCTGATAAAAACACAGATTTCTTTGCAGTTTTAGTAACCTTGGTTTTCCTTTCAGAAAGAAGAGCTAACTGATCAGAAACACTTTTCTTTTCCTCCATCACTTGCTTAACAGAATCCTCATGTTGATTCAGAACACAGAATAGATCATTCAGATCTTCCTCACACATGTTTTTGTTCATTTGTAGACTAATTGCAAAAGATGGCCATTCTGAATTAAGACAATTCAGAAACTTATAGTTGATTTCAGACTTAGTCTTCTTTAACCCATTCCTCCTGAGATCGTTCAAAATAGTGCGAAACTTGCTGTAAGTTTGAGTAAGACTCTCGGATTCCTTTGCTTTGAATCTCTCATATGCGTTTACACTTTGATTCAGTTTTGCTTGAATTGATTTGAGTGTACCCAGCATCTGCTTCTCCAGTTCATGCCACATTTCTTTAGCAGATGTTCCACTATCAATTCTATTAAAGACTTCATTAGGAACCGCCAAAGTCAACAAAGTAACAGCTCTTTTGTCAATTGCATGTCTCTGTTTCTGTGCTTCTGTGTATTGTGAAATACTTTTCTTCACTCTTGTAGCAGGAATCTCCGGTGTAGTATCTGTTGCAGGTGTAGCAGCAACATCGACATAAACTTCAATAGGACCTTCACGGATTGAAATCATTAGATTCTCATCGATATTATCCAAAAATTGAATCATTCGGATTTTCCATTGTTGATACTCTTCAGGAATAAGAACAGGTGGTTTCGTCTCAGATCCCATAGAGATAAATTCTTTCGAAGACATGATTTGTAAGATGATTCAACAGAAAGACAAATTCAAATTTCTTGAACAAACAAAGAATGAATTCAAGAATTACTAAGAATTCAAGAATTACGAGTAGCAGCGGAATCAGTTTTTGAATTAATCAAGAAATTTTCAAGAACACGATCTAGAATCCCTCAAGAACACGAACTTGAACGAATTTGTTTGTTGATTGGCTCTGATACCAATTGTAGAAACCAGGATTCAATCTTACAATCAATTAAGAACAATCAAACAGTATATGATAGAGAATTAGATCTAAAAGTATTGTATTCGATTAAGAACAGATCACAAATCTAGAGAGAGAATCTCTAAAAGATTACAAAGTGAATACAATGTTATGCGCAAAAGTTAGTTAGCTTACAAGTGCTAACTTCTATATATACTGTAAGGAAAGTCTAAAGCTACAGTACATATATATGACAAACCAATAGAACTTATACACGTGTTCTATGGTGTAACAGAATCTAACTGAAAATATCTAAGACCTAAGTTTTGAAAAACATGTTCAGAACTTCTGAACAATCTTCTGGTTAAGTACTTCAGAACTTCCTTTAAGCACTTGGGATATTTTCAACTTCATCTTCAGAAGTTATGAGTCTCCTACTCAGAACTCTGAACCTTCTAATCAGACTTTCATACTTGTAATCTTTTCGAGACTTCTCTATTCAGAAGTTCTGAGTCTCTTACTCAGAACTCTGAGTCTTCTTATCAGATGTCAACACTTGTGTTTTTGACAAAACTTCAGATCTAACACTAGTCATAGGAGTAGAGGATTTCTTGAAGGATGAAGAGTGTTTGAAAGGTTTCTTTGACATGCACTCACTAGCAAAGTGACCTATTTTCTCATAGTTATAGCAAGTAGCAGTGGCCTTATCAACAGGAGATGATTTTGGCTTGTCAGTGATGGTGAGAGGTTTGTTTCTTCTGAAGTTACTCTCTCTAGCGAACCTTTTGAAAGAGTTAGTCAGGAGTGCAAGAGATTCATCAAGCTCTGAACGATCAGTATCTGATGAATCATCAGAGTTAGATTCCAAGTCAGTGATAATGAGAGAAGATCGATGAGTGGGCATTAACTCTAAAGAGAGTAAAGCAACAGGTGTGCTTTTGGAATCTTTGACAAGATTCTTCTTAAGTTGACACGACTGCTCATGATTGAGCATAGTGCGAAATACGGTACTTAGGGTCATGAATTTCAGATCCTTTGAGAGTTTAAGACACATGGCATAGTTGTCCTAATTTTCAGGAAGACATTCCAAGAACGTTTTTAGGATCTTGGAGTTTGAGTTGGTCTTACCAACAGTTTTTAAGTCAATGATTAAACAGTTAAAACGTTGGTGAACTTCAGAGAGAGTTTCATTCTTACCACAAATGAAGCTTTCATAGTGCCTTACCAGGTTTATTCTCCTGGACTCTTGAACGTCAGCAGTACCTTCATATTGAACACACATTTTGTCCTATATATCTTTATAGGTTTTGAGGTTCATGATAGAATGATATACCTCATCAAGGAGAGCCAGAGAAATGATAGATATGGCCTTTGTATCGATGGCCACCCTCTTCTTATCTTCGTCAGTCCACTAAGAGACTTCCTTGACGATCTACCTTTTAGGAATGGAAGTGGTGGTAGCAGTGGCTAGAACAGCAGCATCGATGATGAAGGGAACATAGGGTCCATTTTCAATATAATAAGGTATAGTGGGATCTACACCTTCTAGGAAGAACAACATTCGATTCTTCCAAAGATTGAAGTTATCTTTGCTGAATCGAGGAGGTTTAGCAAGAGAGCCATTATCTATGTAATTAGTGTTTAGGTTTTGAGCCATTTTAGAGAATAGCTTAGGAAGAGAATAGTATAAGCAAGATCTTGTTTATTGTGATTAAAAAAACTGCTCTGATACCACTTGTTAGTCCTGAAGAGTTATACAAGTATTAGTTTGTAGAAGAGGGGGTGAATACAAACACAAATTTTTATCTTTCTAATTTGTTTTATTGAATAAATCAAGAAAGTTACATCTTGTTGCACAACAAGATTAAATACAAGACCTAATCTAAACAAACTATGATAAAAACACAGATTTCATGCACTAAGAAATAGAATGAAAGAAGTAAAGAAAATTAAGGATAATTTTCTTAAGGCACAAAGTAGTTCAGGGATAGGCGCTTCAAAATGAAGAGCATTCCTCCTATTTATACTACATGCATTTAATGCATGTCAGGAGGAGTTTACACATGTCATCACTTGGTTGGTTGCATGATTCTGACTTTTGCAAACATTCTTTTGGCTACATGGTGAGTTGTGTAGTGGAAGAGTGGTTTGTACGATTCTGGACAAAGGCATGTCCTTCTGACAAATCGTACAAAAGAGTGCAATGGGATAACATAAATGTTTCTTGTAGTGTAAGCTTCATGATCAGCTATAGCTGAGTTGATCTTCATCAGTGAGGCCTGAATGAAGGTCAGCACTCGCTGAAGTCTTCTACTTGTAAAAACGCGTGTTGTGGACTTGTCTTGGTTTCACTGATATTCGCATCAGATAATTAGCAGGCATGTCACTTGTTCATCAGCTTTGTCTTTGATACGGCGTTGAACTCTTTTGACGCGAAACTTGTCTTCAGGGATTACAAATAAACATTTATAAATAATCGATCAGCGATCATCAGCTAAACTGAACAGGCTCAGTTTTCGCTGATGTACATGTATCGCTAAGGAACAAATAAAGAGCAGTGGTTCTCTATCAACGATTCTGAACAGACTCAATTTTCTTATTGCTGATGGTGAAACACTTATACATAATGTTTACTTATAATTTTCACTAAGTGATTCTAAGGGTCATCATCAAATCACTTAAGGGTTTGGATCAACAACAAATGAAGAGTATTGTAAGAAATTTGAAAAACTCATGAAGAGTAAGTTTGAAATGAGCCTGATGGGAGAAATAAATTTATTCCTCGGGCTTCAAGTCAAACAAACAACAAAGGGTATCTTTATAAACCAATCAAAATATGTTTCTGACATTTTGTCAAAATATAAGCTCTCTGACTCTTCTGTGATGAAAACCCCTATGGCCACAGGATCCAAGTTACACTCGGAGCCAGAGGGGAAATCTGTTGAGTGCAAACTCTACAGATGTATGATAGGGTCTCTTCTATACTTGACAACAAGTACACCAGATATCATGTACGCCACATGCCTCTGTGTAAGGTACCAAGCTAATCCCAAGTAATCTCATCTTTATAATGTAAAGAGGATCTTTAGATACCTTAGATGAACCAAAAATCTTGGTCTCTGGTATCCAATGAACTCTGACTTTGATCTAACGGCTTATACAATTTCAGATTATGGAGGATGCAAGTTTGACAGAAAAAGTACCTCTGGAAGTTGTCAATTTCTAGGAGGAAACTAGTGAGCAGGACATCCAAGAAACAAAAATATGTGTCTACATCCACGGCAGAAGCAGAATATGTTGTTGCTGCAAGTTGTCGCTCACAAGTTCGGTGTATGTGAACTCAGGTCAAAGACTACGGTCTAGATATCGAGAAGATTCCCATCATCTATGACTTAAAAAGTGTCATTGCCATCTCAGGCAATCCTGTACAGCACTCGAAAACAAAGCATATCGACATGAGGTAGCACTTTCTGAGGCATCATGTCGAACTAGGTACTAGGGGTGTGCAAAGGTCGGGTCGGGTCGGGTCCCAAAACCCCAAACCCGATCGGGTATCGGGTGGAAATTGTGGAACCCGAAACCCGTCCAAAGTAGAGTTCAGGACTCGGGTTTCGGGTGAGTTCGGGTCTCGGGTTTTCGGGTCAGGTGGGGTCGGGTTGGGCTGAATAACTTTAAAAATACCAACATACCCTGATGTTAAATTCTGCAGTAATAAACAAGGTTGAGAATTATAGAGACCGAATGTTTGTGGTTGGATGGTTACGGATGGATGAAGACTATGATGGTGAATTGGTAATGTTGTCCATGGAACTCCTCCAATCTTTATGCCCCCCTCTATTAAGCAAACACTATAAGTTCTAAACACCTAAACACACACACATGCAGGTGATACACACACACAACTGATACTTACACTGTTACACACACACAGCTCACTTTTAAAAAAAATACGCAATACACACTAAAAAAAATACGCAATGCATACACAACTCACTTGGAAAAAAAGGAAACAAATGAAGAAATAAATCACTTAATCAGTAGTATCGATATATATATATTTACAATTTATTAAATTAAAAAAAAATTAAAAACTTCGGGTTTCGGACGGGTTCGGGTTAGGAAAAACCCAACCCAAACCGAACCGTTTTATCTGAGGTTGGAAGTCGGGTTCGGGGTACTTCGGGTTTTGGGTTATCGGGTGAGCCAAAATCGGCCTAGTCGGGTTTCGGGTCGGTCGGGGTTTTGCTCACCCCTACAAGGTACGATTGAAATTTATTTTGTGCCCACAGAGAATCAACTTGCTGACCTTTTCACGAAAGCTTTAGATGAAAGAAGATTCTTATTTTTGGTTGGCATGTTGGGCATGTTGAACATAGGTTAACCCACAGAACCTCTGCATGTGTGTATAAAGTTTCTCTTGTAAATATGTATTTGCGTTATTTCAGTATGTACATTCTTTTCTTTGTAAAGTTTTTTCACTTCCACAGAGCTTCTGTGACACTGCACAGAGCCTTTGGCCTATGTCACAGAGACTCTCAAGAGTGGTTGATCTATGTCTTGTGTATTACTTCTCTCATCTGACCCAAGCATAGATCAAGGGGGAGCAAAGGTGAGTACTCTCGAGAACCACATAAGATGTTCATTTAAGGGTGAGCGACATATGCTCTTTGTTCGAGCAAATGTTGAAGAAGGTAAATATGCAAAAAGGAGAAAGTTATTTTTCGTAAGTTTAAAGCACAAAATCATTTTCAAAAACACTTTTCTCGGACACAACTTGCCAAATATGTCCCAATATACCTATTTAAACAAATCAAAACTTTGTTTGGTCAAAATCTTTTTAGCTCTTTCCTTTATTAGAAATTTTTGGTCAAAGAGCCTATGTGACATTTCACAGAGCCTCTGTACCACATAACTCTCTGAGACCACAGGTTTCTTAAGGGTAACTCTCTCGACCATTACATAGACTTTCAAATAATTTAGGTAAAAAAAAGGTGCAATCTTTGTGCGTGATAAATCAAACATCAGTCCACAAAAGCTTATTGCACCACAGAGCTTCTGTCATTTTCAACACTTATGTGTTTGTGAAATGACTTCTGAGGTGTGGGTTCTTTTGAGAATGACAGGCATTTGGGTTTAGAAAATCTCACGCGTGTGGGCGGTGATGGGAGTGCACGTCCTCTCACCGTGAACCGTCAGAACCCAAGTGGCGTTCTCTCATTAGATGTGTTCTGTACCGTCGTTTCTGAAACATCTCAAAGCGGCCGACTACTTGAGTACGGATTCCAAAAGTTATCCAATTAACTTTCTATTGCCCAAAATTACCACTATATAACCCCATTTTGCCCTTCTTCTTAACATTTTCACTCTCATTTCTCTCTCAAGAACTCCGGTGAAACCTGCAACTTTCTTGATTTCAGGCCCATAACTTCATCTTCTCAGTTCAAAAACATTCTCTAGAACAACTATGGCATCACCCGTAATCTCAAATCATTCTGCAAACCCCATTCCTCCCAGGAACGAGGACCAAGCACATTCTGACAGTAAATAGTCCATCAACTATTTAAGTTCAACAAACCTTCAGGAATTTATTAAGAAGGATTGGTACCTAAAACCCCTCCCATTTAAACCAAACAACCACTATGTGGTTCTAAACCCCCAAAACTTTGGACAAGAACATACTCCCATTACTAATTTACTACAAAATCACCCACTGAACAAGATCCTTACCTTAAATTTCAAGAACATACCAAACAGGTATGTTCATCAATTATGTCAGAGCTCCAGATTTAATGAGGAACTCAAGTCTGTGATAGGCTACATGTCCAACCCTGAAAACTCACAGAACCTAACCGTTGGCATCAACAGAGCCATGAAATCACAAGTATTCGATCTCCCTACTATAAGTCTTCTAGGAATCAAGAAGTATGCTGCAAAGCCCACAGATCAAGAGCTGGTTGATTTTGTGATGATGCTTGGATATAATTAACCTCTGTCAAAGAGGACTAACTTCAGAAGAAACAGCCTACCCCCACATGGAATGTCCTCTTCAGCATCTTGAACATATGCCTAACTGGCAAAACCGATAGCCCTAACCAGAGCTCTCACCAAATTCTCTCGATCATATAGGGGGTGTACTTTGATCTACCTCTGGACTTTGCAAGGCTCATACTGCAAGAGATGGCATCTGCAGTGGAATACAAGAAGAGTCTCCAAGCTGCTAGAACATCTCTGTCATCCCTTCAGCTTCAACGACTCATGGGTATAATGTTGGAGCCTCTATTGAAAGTGGAAAAATGGAGTTTTGAAGGTCCAACAGTTAAGACTTACCCTCTGACTACCATGAAACCAACCAACCATCCCAAAGGGTATACCTTCTGTCGTCCACTATCCGAGAAGATGTTGGAGTACGTGAGCGATAGTGAACTAGTGAGGGAGTATAAGCTTGGATTCAGGACTCCCAAACCGAGTCTTGATACCCCACCACGAATAGGAGTGCCTATAGGAACAGAGGTTGTTGGGAGGATGACAGAGGAGAAGTGGAGAGTAGATTTAGAGAAGCATAGGCTACGAACAGAAGGTGTCGCTGCCAGCAATCAGGTCCAAGAAGAAGAAGTTCCTCCGACTGTAGAACCTTCCCCTCTCAAGCAGAAGACTAAGAAGAAGAAAGCCAACTCCATAAAACATATAGAGGTTCAAATCCCTGAAACCCCTGCCATTGAACAAACCGAAGAACCACAAAACCATCCACTCCAATCTACAAAAGTACCTGAAGCTGATCCTTTTATCACCCAAGCCCCAAAAGAGAAAAGAAAGAAAAGAAAATCCAAACCCACAGAGGAGGGTGCCTCTAAACTCAAGAAGATGAAATCCAAGAAAAAGGCCGCATCACCATTGCAAACTATTCAAGAGGAAGAGGAACCCCTTCCTACAGAGGATCGAGTCCCAACTCCCATTCACTACGAAGAACCTCAAGACACCATCATTCCCGAAACCTCTGCCATTCCAGAAGAAGCCCACCCCGCAGAAGTGCAACCTAAAGAAGACGAAATGTCTTTCAACACTTTTCTAGGGGTGGCAGGACTAAATGATTCCCTGGATACCTCTGGTTGGAATCTCCAACAATCTACGGAAGGCAGAGACTTTACGGTTGCAAACTATGACTATGACTCTGATCTTGAGGATGATACGGGTGTGTCGACAGAAGATCAACTTAGATTGTCAGAAGAAGAAGAGCCCTTGGGAAAACAAACGGAGGCGGACATTACTGAGCGAAAAGATGCCTCTGGCACATATCCCAAACTCCCCTTGTGCTTTCCACCCATCCATTCTTGCTGGTCTAGCAGAAAATGAGAATGTTGAAACAGAGTTGCACACTCGAACCTTGCCCCTGCCAGCCGGATAGAGGAAATTCTTTCTTTCCTTGTGCCATTATTAAGCTGGGAAGCCCCACTTCTGGTTGTATCCTATTAAAAGGATACAGTCGTTGAAATTTCAAGTGTTTAGTTGCCTAAGAACACAACTCTTTCCCCCATAGAGGCATCTGTTGCCTCTTCCACAAACGTGTTAGCAACCAACAGTCCTTCAGAGGGACTTAGTATGCAAAATGACAAAAAGGAACTAGACAAGCCTCCAAGTCCACTTATCATACCCTTTGTGCCCAACTCTGGATTGGCTCAGATTAAGGATAATGACAGAACATCCATATAGAAAGAGCCATCTAATGACTCTCCTCGAGGATTGGAAGGAAGTCTCATCGACCTCAACATCAAAACAGGATCAAGAATGGGCACCTCAGGAATAGAGGTCAACTCTAGGGAAGAATGTGTTCCCCTAGAGGTTACCCCTGGTCCATATGTAACGAAGGATGAGTTCCAAACCTTCGTCACCTCTGTGGCCAATAATATCGTCGGGTTGCAAAGCTTGGTGAAATCTTATGCAGATACAACCACTTCTTCCATCTCCACCCTGAGCTCTAAAATTGAATTACTTTCCACAGAGGTAAAAGTCAATTCTACCAAGCTCGCTGAAATGCAAGGCCAGACTCCACAGAGCTCATCTACCACCCTGCCAACAGAACTTCAGAACGCCGTCAATTCCCTTACCGCATAGCTTCACACAGCAAAATCCCTCGCAGAAGTACTATCCAAACAACAAACCAACCAACATTCACCATAATTAACCACAGAGGACCTGAAAAGAGCGATCGACCAAGTTCAGCAAACGACAACCAACATGCTCCTACCTCTGAAGCCAACTGACTATATCACCAGAGACCAGATTATTAACATTGGCCAAAAGGTGATAGATGAAATATATGGGTTCGTAAAGGCATTCACATAAGCCAACGCATTGTACGTAAAAGAATTCAAGGCCAGTGTAGGTATGTTCAGATTTAAATCTGAGCCCGAAGTCGCACACGTACTTGGTGTGTGCAATGATATATGTGATAAGATTCATGTTGATGCCCAAAACTTGCCAAATACGAAGAAGAAACCAGCCACTACATGCCAAGTAGAAGCCTCACAACCAAAGAAGAATGTTGACCCAGAAGATGATGGGACTGGACCATCTGGTCGTCATGACGAGGGGATGCTACAGAGTCGAAAACCACAGAGCCACCAACTAATCCCCAACCACTATCCATGATCCCTGCCAATCAAGGATCTCAAACTCAGACAACCACAGAGGCAATACCTACCTCTGTGGAAAATAATATATCTAAAAAATACTTGCCTTCACATACACCCAACACAGAAGAACAACCCCCCACCTCACCCAAGACCATACCGCGGACCAAATCCTTAGCCTCCAAACGTAAGAGAAACAAGACGGAACTCAAAGAAAAATCCACAGAAGACCGACCTCTACAACAACAACCATAACCTCAATAAACCCAAACTCAACCCTCAACCCAACCTCCACAATGCCCAAAAACTATACCACCCACCAAAGAAGCTCCTAAGACCAAATTTCCTACATAAGATCAAGGCAAAGCGCCCATGAAACCATCCACAGAGCCAAAACCTAAACCCAGAAAAATTGATGGCAGTGCCTTCATTGCCCCTAAACCTAAAGATAAAGATTGGGCCTTCGGAGCACCTCTGTCAGCTTATCCACCATTGGATCCCTCTGTTAAAGCCACTGTGGGTTCCCAGATTCACTTTGTTTCATAAAAACAGCAAGATCAAAGATAGCAGAAGCATTATAAAGGTGTTTATGTATGAGTGATTGTGAGTAGCATAAAACATGAGAGAATAACAATACGATGAACAGTAATAGATAACAATAATGAATAACAAACTGCTCGTATATTGATATATTTGAATAACACCAATAACACTTTCTTGTGTGTATTCTGAAATCTCTCAGGCTACTGATCGTACACTAGTAGTGGAATGGAATTGTGCAGTGACAGTGTTCTCACAATTCTAGCAACGGTCCTTACAATTTTCTACAATTTGTGTTTCCACTAACGTTCTATTTATAGCCTAATTAAGTAACAAACAGTGTACTATCAAACCCTGTGATGACATGTGGAAAGCATGTCGTTGTCCTTTTAGGGCTGACATGGAAAGTCCGAACACATGTCTGATACTTAGAGATTTCTTGAGACTTCAGCTTCACAGTGGTCTTCTTTCACCAGAGCTCATTTGCCAGAGCTCTGAAGGTGTTCTGGCGATCTTGATCTATGATGGTTCAACAGAGGTCGTCTACCACAGCTCTGATGGTCTTCTGTTTATTCTTCTGCTAAGTCTTTACTTGATCTCTGGTGTCCTTCTGACTTGTGTTATTTTCAATACTTTTACATTGAACATACTCGGGGCTAACAATCTCCCCCTAAGTATTGAAAATCCAAACTAAGCTATTATCAGAGATAAGAGAAAAGACAAAGAGGAGAAAGTCATCCTCTGTAAAACTGTCACTATTCTTCATAAGATTAAGTAAATTACATTACATGGAGAAATAGTAAAACTTATCATAATAGTTTCATGTAAGAATTCTGTCAAATCTCATAATTAAATCCTTGAATTCTAGAGTTAAAGTAAGATGCCTTACAAAACTATCGATGACTCCTTGTGGACATTTGGAGCTTGGAGGCCTCTCTTGTACGATCTTTCGCAGATACTTTAGAGATTGTGAGGAGTACTTGTGGGCTTCTGCAGTTTTGATTGATTTCTTGACTCCCCTCTGTCGGCATATGAATGCTTCTGGATTGGCTGACCGAGATCCTGTGGGGAAGTTTACAAGTCCCACAACACTCTCATCTATAGGTCCAATGCTCAGCTTCTCTAATTCAAAATCGATTCCATGTTGAAATCAATTTGGGTTCTAAGGTTCACGTGCTCTTCCATGGCTATTAGGATTTCAGTGCGTGCAGTGTTGGCGGCTTTGAACATGTCTGAGAAGTTTAGGCAGTATGCGTGTAGAGTTAGAAGATCATAAGGGTTCAGCAGAACAAGTTCATTATCAGTGAAGACTTCTTGCTCTCCGCTGTGGAGTTCAACCATATAGGCATGACAAGCCACTCTGTTATAGGCAAAATACCTCAGGTCTATCCTTATTATTCTTTTGAATGCAAAAGATGTGTTTATCCTACCAGTGACGTTGGTCTTTGTCCTTATGAATCTGATCCTGTCTTCTGTCAGTTTAGCTACTCTCTTTGGGTTCAGATAAGGATTTATGGGCACCACATTGACTGGAATTAGTTCATGATCAGCATAGAGGAAGGCATATACCTCTTCCAGCGATGGTAGAGTATTGTCCTTTGGTGGTGAATGTTGTACATCAGCAGATGGCTATTCTGGTACTTTCTCTTTTCCTTTGTCAGTTATTGTCTCTGATGTGTTTCCTTCTGTTGGTATCTCTGATGAGATTCCGTCTGTTAGAATTTCCATAGCTTCTGCTATGTCATTCTGGTATTGATCATGGGGAATTATAGTTATGGTTGTGTTGGGTGGTTGGTTCAAAAATTCTTCAACAGAGGATGGGTTTGTCCTCTCTGGTTCAATCCTTGTTAGGGATGGTGAAGGAGTATCGAGTGGAATGGTTTCTGTTAAAGGCTCTGCTGAGGTTTCTGCTAGAGTCTTGATCTGTTTGTCTTTAAAGGTGTAGTCTATGCTTTCCCACTTTTGTTGATGAGACTCCTCTTTATCGCCTAATTCCTGCTCAAAATCTGAGTGCTCAGTAGTAGCCATTGGGGAGTCTGGGCCAACAAACCTTGGTTTCTTGAACACTGGGGCGCCAGAAGTTTCTCCCACATACCTCTTTTTTGAAGTCGTCTCTACAATGATGTCACAGAAGGTATTGGCAGCCTTCTTTAGGACGTCTTCTTAGTTCAGCAGCAGCAGCTATGACCTCCTTCACCTGGTCTTCAAAATTAAATTTGTAGGTGTCCAGAGTGTCTTTAACATTTTTCTATGTGACTTGTTCTTTACCTATAAATTTTGAAGATATGGTCATCATCCGGCTCAGAACATCTCTTCTGAAATCACCCATGTGACCTATAGTCATTGGACTATCATTTAGGCAGGGAGCTTCAATAGAGATAGGTGTTGGCGTAGCAGCCTCTGGTGTGTATGTTGTTTTGGCTGTTGTTGGTGTGGCAGAGAATGAAGGTAGGACATTGATAGCAGTAGAGATCGAGTTGTTTATCACTTATGTTAGAGTTCTGATGTTTTCCTCTGATAGGGTGATAGAGGGTGTGGCTCTGGAGATGTTTTCCTTGTAATTTTTTGCTCTGTAATTTTCTTTCAGTTTCTGGTTCTCCTCTGCGTTCTTTTTCTCCCATTCATCAACCTTTTTGGAGGTCTCTGCAAGATGAGTTTTGACACTATTGAGCTCATCTTGTAGAGAGATATTTTCAGTTCGTCTCTGCTCCTCCATACCTGTGTTGATAAGTTTATACTCATTCAAAGAGGTTCTGATCTCATCACAAAAACCATTGAACTCTGTTTTTGTAGGAATATCAGAGATGGGAACATTGGAAACAACACATGTTTCCAATTGAGCCTCGAGTCCAGTGGCGCCTTCTTTCATAGTTGTTTTGATGTTGTCTCTAGAAGGACTTCCACCCTGTCCTTGATGTTCCCTCTGAGGAGAAACATCTTGGGGTGTTCTGACTAGATTTTCCTCTTCCTCCTCAGAATCAGAGAAGGAAAATCTAATGTGTTGGGAGGAGTTGTGATCAAGACTCATCTTCCCTTCTTCTATTAGGTCATCCCACTGCCCCTGAGTTGGGCAGAGACTACATGGAATTATAAAAACTCCTGGTCTATTTTGTGATCCGTCTAGATGTGCCACAGAGGCATCATCGTGTGTAGGTGACCTATGAATGTTCTGGGGCGAATGAACATCATTACCAAACAGAGATTCCCCGGTTATGTGCATTTTAGAGGAATGAAGAGTGTCCTCTGAGCGGTTTAGCCATTTAGGGTTCGAGGTGTGCACCTCTGTTTCAATGTATATTTGAGCTTGATCCTCAAGGACAGATAATGTGCAAGCACTGGGAGTTGAGTAAGGAAAATACACATGTGTGTTTATACGATCATCTTCTTCTATTCTCACTGGAATCTCAATTTCTATTGGGTTAGAGAACTCTGGGATCTCTTGCTCTGTCTCACTACTACTAGAGGAGGTCGATCTTTCTACCCCTCCCTCTGTAGTGTCTCTGACACCCTCTATGACAGCCTCCTCGGGGGATGCTCTATCACGAACAATGTTCTCTTCTTCGTTCTCTGAGGCAGACCTCTCTAAGAGTACTCGTGTCTCTAGTCTAACTTCCTCTTCGTGTGCCTCTCTAATAGGCATATCTAGAGTGGGCTCAGGACCTAAGTATGTCGGGGATCTCACCTCAGGTTCTTGAGGTTGAGCAGCACTTCTATAGTTTTGGAGGGCTAAGTGATTAGGATTGATCAGATTTAGCATCGTCCTGGGGGTCTCTGCGAGTTAGAGGATACGTAGCTGAGATAGTTGGTCTGAATGAAGACATTGTATAGACTGGTGTTGGAGCTCCCTGTTGAGTGAGCTGGAGAGCATCAAATGCTTCTCTGATGACTAGGCTTAGTCTGGGAAACGTAATGGCTTTCAGGTTTCTGTCTTCTCCCACTAATCTTCCTTTGGCTAGAGCATTGGTCTTGAGGTTTACCACAGTGAGAAGCTCTTTGTAGAGGGTTGAGGCATAGTTAAGGTTTCGATTGAAATAGAGACCATACATGATTTGTAGGATCTCTGTACTAGCTTGATCCTGACTACCACTCTTGCAAGTAAAGGTTCTGTTTAGTGTTGAGAACATGAAGTTCCAGATGGGTGGTAGTTTACCTCTTTTGAAGGTACCTAGCTTGTCCAGGTTATCATTGTATCCTAGAAATCTGATGAATTCTTGGAGTATGGGTAGCTCAAGTGCTTTCTCATACGCAGGAATTCCCAATTCCTCTGAGGTTCTAAGGCCAAAGATTCTTCTAATGGTTTTGGGCCTTATACGAATGGTACCTACCCCAGCATTTGGTCCAGCATCAACTTTACCCATTATTCCTTTTCTCTCCTCGATATACTGGTAAGTGGTCCACCATTGTTGGACATACAGTTGTGGCAGGTTTTTATCGGCTTTGGTTAGGGCTAGCAAGAGTTCAGAATGTCGAAAGAACTCAATAATGATGTGGTACAGGCAATGTTCTAAAAAACGCGCCTTGGCGCCGCCATGGCGCCGAGGCGCAGCCTTGCCGCCACGTTATACCCCTTGGCGTCGAGATAAGGCGTGTAACTCGTTATGGCGCCCCGCCTTGGCGCGTTATGGCATGGCACGCCTTGGCCCGCCATGGCACGTTATGCCGCCATGGCACGCCATGGCGCGTTATGGCGTTACAAACTTGTGTACTTTCGATTTTTCGAATCTATGTATTTCGAAATTCGATTCGAATAAGCTCGTTAGTATCGATTAGAATTTAGAATTTCTTTTGTTTATCGTTATATATGAATTTAAATTATTGATAACTTAATATTTACTGTTCAAGACAGTGACACACACATATATACATATATATTATATACATATTTGCCGCCTTAAGCCACGCCTTGGAAAACGCCATGGCCTCGCCGTAACTCGTAAAGCTTGAGGCTTGACCTCGCCGCCACGCCACGCCTCACGCCATTTAGAACCTTGGGTACAGGGGTTCGTAGTTTGCAGGGTTGGTAGAAAACCTGTAGTTGTTATCGGTGAAAGCGTAGGGTTGGATGATAATCGTATCAATAGGGACAATCCTACTTGATTCAGCTGAGTTTTCTTTTGCCATTGTTGTAGGTGAAAGAACATGAAGAACAATATATTTTTGAGAGGGAATTTGCAGATATTCAAAGGGTAAGAAATCGTAAAGAATGAAATGTGGATTCAAATGGGTATTTATACTCGAAGAATTTGGCAAGGATAACCATCGTAGGAACTGTAGGCACTTGAGTGTTAGATAGTGGAACGTTTTCTACAGTGGAACGTGGGAACAACTAATGGTTAGTTGCCCAATAAAAAAATGCCACGTGGGTTTTGGGTCTAACAACGTTTTTGATATGGAACCATCACGGTTAGAGATTGGTGAGTGACATGTGGTTGATGTTTAGAAATAACCTGCACTTCTGATGACCAATCTCAAAGAAAGTGTAAGGCACCAAGAAATTGCAGAGCTCTGTTGGAACTCTTGGCACATTCTTGCCTCTGTTGAGTGACCTCTGACATTCTTTCAAGTAACCCAGATTCTCAAGATGTTTCACCTTTATCCTAAAATCATTTGCAAATCCTATATCTGATGAGGAAAATAATCAGAGAACTAATACTACAGAAGTTTCTCAGAAAAATCACAGAGTTCGGATGTTTATGTCAGACGCTCTGGTGAATTCTCCAGAGACCTGATTCTGAGTATAGGTTCAGGGATATAACCAAAAATGTTTTCATCAGAATAGGTTTTCCCTTTCTTCAAAAAGATTTGAAAGTTTTGACTTGCTCCCCCTTAAACAATGCTTATTTTCTTTTAAGCTCCCCCTGAAATGATGAGTTTATTCACAGATTTAGCTTTTCAGCTCCCCCTTGATATGTGTAACTTTTGAGAGACGATGAAGATTTTATACAAGAGAGTTTCAGATGAACAGAGTTGAAACTTAAAGAAACAAGAAAATATTGAAAAACTATGCTGGCAGAGCTCTGAGGTTAACATCAGAAGCTCTGTTTACATGAACTACCTAACTACTCTGTCAGAGCTCTGAGATGAAAGTCAGAGACTCTGATGATTTTACTAGAGTTTAGGAGGACATGTTCAGCATACCCATCTTGTTGGTTAAGAAATTAAATCTCCTTTCATCAAGGGCTTTTGTGAACAGATCAGCAAGTTGGAAGTCAGTTGAAACAAAATATATTTCAGTTGTCCCTTTTTCAACATGATCTTTGATAAAGTGGTACCTTATATCAATATGCTTTGTCTTGGAGAGCTGAACTGGATTTGCTGTAATTGCTATTTCACTCTTGGGGTCACAGAGAATTGGGAGTTTGTTGTACTCCAGTCCATAGTCTCTGAGATGTGTTTTCATCCATATTACTTGTGAACAACAACTAGCAGCAGCAACATATTCTGCTTCTGCTGTAGAGGTTGACACACAGTTCTGCTTCTTGGATGTCTAGCTCACCAGTTTATCTCCTAGCAATTGACACCTGCCAGAAGTACTCTTTCTATCATTCCTGCATCCTCCATAGTCTGAATCTGTGTATGCTACAAGCTCAAAGTCAGAGTTAAGAGGATACCAAAGACCCATGAATTGAGTCACTTTGAGATATTTTAAAAATTGTTTGGCAGCAGACAAATAGGATTTTTTTTAGGATTAGCTTGGAATCTAGCACAAAGACAGGTTGCAAACATTATATCAGGTCTGCTAGCAGTTAAGTACAGAAGTGACCCTATCATGCCTCTGTAGTTCTTGACATCCACAGATTGACCCTGTGGATCATGGTCAAGTTTAACTCTAGTGGCAAATAGGAGTTTTCATAGGATTTGAGTTATTGAGCTTATAATTTTTCAAAATATCAGAGACATATTTAGATTGGCTTAAAAAGGTGCTTCTAATGGATTGTTTTACTTGTAAACCAAGGAAGAAAGAAAGTTCTCCCATCATGCTCATTTTGAACTCACTTTTCATTAAATCCTCAAACCTATCACAGTACTCTTGTCTAGTCGACCCAAGGATAATGTCATCAACATATATATGTACCAGAAGTATATCATTTTTATATCTCCTAATGAATAAGGTAGTATCCACAATACCTTTTTCAAAGTGGTTGACCAATAGAAATGAGGACAGAGTTTCATACCAGGATCTGGGAGCTTGCTTAAACCCATACAGAGTTTTGTCTAGCTTTGTTTAGCTTTTTAATGAGTATCCAATGAATTTTCCTTCATAAGCCTTCTTGTCAAATTTTCCCAATTGATCTCTGTCATTCAAGATGTAGCACTTACAACCAAAAATATGAAAGTACTTCACATTTGGCCTTCTATTGTTGATCAGCTCATAAGCAGTCTTTTTAAATCTTTTAACAATGACAGCTCTGTTTTGGGTAAAATATGTTGTTGAGACTGCTTCTGCCCAGAAGTTGATGGGAAGATCAGATCATGCTAACATAGTTCTGGCAACTTCCACCAGAGTTCTGTTCTTTCTCTCAACAACACCATTTTGTTGAGGAGTTCTAGCAGCAGAGAAGTTCTAGGTGATTCCTTCTTCTGTAAGGTAGGAATCAATTTTGGCATTCTTGAACTCAGGCCCATTATCACATCTCAGTTTTTGGATCTTCAGACCTAGCAGAACCTGAATTATCTTCAATAGATTTATCAGAATTTCTGGGACATCAGATTTTACTCTAATGAACTCAACCCAAGTATATCTAGAATAATCATCTATAAGAACAAGGATATACTTTCTGCCAGATAGACTTTGCATAGAGATTGGACCATAGAGATCCACATGAAGCATATGCAAAGGTCTAGGGCAGTTGTGATCACTTTTTGTTCTGTGTGAAGCCATTTTCAGCTTACCTAATTCACAGGCAGAACAGATATGGTCTTTGTCAAATTTAAGAGAAGGCGGACCTTTTACTAAGTTAAGTTACACAAGTTTGTCAAGATTTGAAAATTTTAAGTGAGCAAATCTTTTGTGCCACAGCCAGGCATCTTCCTTATTCAAAGAAACTAAACAGAGTTTTTCTGTATTAGATTTTTGATTGGGATTGAAATTCATTTTGTAAATATTGCTTTTCTTATCAGCTCTGAGCAGCTCTTGACTAGATTCTGAAACTAACAAAGAACAATATTTCTTCTTAAAATTAACATCAAAACTATGATCACACAATTGACTTATGCTAAGCAGATTATGATTTAAACCTTCAATATAAGCAACTTTAGATGCAGAAACACCTCCATTGGTCAAAACGCCATATCCTTTAATCTGTCCTTATCCATCACCTCCAAAGGTTACTGCACCTCCCATTTTATCTTTGAATGAGGTCAGTAGCTCTTTGTTTCCTGTCATGTGCCTGCAAAATCCTAAGTCTAAGTACCAGATCTGCACATGTGGCTTCTGCAAGACAGATTAGTTTTTCTTAGGTACCAATTGCATAATGGGTCCTTTCTTGTTAGGCTTTGTTGGCTTTCCATTCTTTGATGGTTTTCCAGAGGATTTTCTCTTCATGTTCTGAGAATTAGTCTTAGGATTTTTCCTTTCTTGTGACTGATTCAGAATGCAGTGGGGACCATTCAGATGATTTTGCAGTTTTAACAAAAGCTTGATGCAATTACAGTTGATACAGCATGAAGATGATTGATGCAAATTGTTGTTTCTATTTAACATCTATTGAGTACATGCCTTTTGAGATTGAAAATTTCTAGAGTCAGATGTTTTTACAAACTTCCTATCTAGGTTTGTTTTCTTGAAACTGGCATTTGTCTCTTGATGTGATTTCTTAGACCAAAAATATTTTCCTCTTTGATTCACTGCAGAGTTAGAAATAGGAGAGTCATTAACCTTCCATTTTCCTTTTTGTTCTGGAGTGAAACTTATTGGTTTGTAAGCATAAGGCACAGAGGCATGGTTCACAAGAATATTCTTGGCTTTCTCTCTTCTCTTCTCTTCTCTTCTCTTCTCTTCTCTTCTCTTCTCTTCTCTTCTCTTCTATCTCCTCAGAAGAAATGATTCTGATGCCCATATTTTTAAAACCAGGGCATGGTGGGATTCTGGATTTGTTATTAGAAACATGTACGACATTGTTCAAAATTCTAGACCCAACAAATGCCTGTTTAGGTTTGTGCAAAATAGTCTTGGGTGCACAAAACATTTGCTTATCCACCTCAGAGTCAGAGTCAGAGTCTAGAAAGTCCCTAGTGGCTCTGTCAGAAGTGTGAGTCTCTGTGGGTATCTGAGAACCATTTGCTCTGGTGGAGTCAGAGGGATTCAAAACTTTGATGGTACAGGTTTTAAACTTTCTCAATCTGGGTTTCAAAGCATCAGAAATGGAGTTTTCTTCAAGAACTCTCAGTAGATCTTCTTCAAATGAACTCCTCACACTTTCAGAGGATAGAGAGAAAACTAGAGCTTCAGTATTGAGTTCACTCTGATTTTTGACATCAGAGGGACCAATCACAGAGGCAGCAGGCTTCTGCTCCTTGAAAGAATTAAAGTTGAAGATTTCCTTGGGATCAAGGCTTTTGGCAGAGTTAAAAATAATGATTTCAACTTTTCCTTGATCATGAATAAACTTTAGAGATGGTTCTGTAACCTTTTCATGACCAAAGGAGTCATAGCTGACATTTCTGAACCATAGTATTCTGGTCCTTGACCCTTCTGAAGTTTTAGCTCTTTTAAAAATAGCAGTACCAGTGAGTACACCATCAAGCATTTGGACTTTCCCAATGCAGAAGGTAGAGGACAAAGATGTCTTCTTTCTTCTAGTGAAGGGATCAAGGTCACTAAAACCTAGACCTTGAGTGTCCTTTTGCGAGTTGATTTTAATATGCACATCATGTGCATCCTGGTACTTTTTAATCAAAAGCTCCTTTCTCTGTAAAGATTGGTGTAAGACTTCTCTTTCTTTTTGAAAATAATTCTTTAAAGCAACAGAGTTAAGCCTTTCATATTTTCATTTCTTTACCTCTTCAGCCTTTTGTTTCAAAACCTCTTCATATTCTTTGCATTTTTCTGAAAATGAGGTTTCCTTCTGTTTCTGTAAAATTTCTAACTCAGATTTTTCTTTTGAAATTTCTTCCTTCTCTAATTCCAAGAGACTCTTTTTTTCTCTTGTAGAAGGATAGATCTTTCTGAGCTAGTTTTCTCAACTTTTTTTCCTCATAAAGCTTTTGTTTTAGGTTTTGAAATTCCTCAGCAAGCAATGATACATTCATTTCCCATTCGAAGTCAGATTTGGATTCAGAGGATGAACATACCTTGGCACTGGGTTTAGAAGTCCCCAGCGCTTTGTCAGTAGAGTCTGTCACAGAGAATGCGCACGACATTAAGGAAACATATGTATCTGTTGACTTCTCCGGTATCTTCTCTATCATCCCCTCACCCATCTCTTATGAGCTTTCATCATCAACAACCACCCCATAGAAATTGGCATGCTCTGGTTCGTCATCAGAGGACCAGTCAGAGATACAGTTTTCCATTTCTGCCTCATAACTTCTTTCTATGAAGTTATACTTGTATTTGTTCTTGTAGTAGTCCTGGTCCTTTACCAGTCTACATTTGCAATTGGCAGAGAAATGGCCTGGTTTGCCACATCTAAAACATTTTCCATCGTTCTGATTGATGGGTTGAGCATCATCTGCTTGCTTCTGTGGTGCTGGAGGGTTGTATCATTGTTGATACTGTTGTGGTTTGTGCTCTGGTGCAGCTATGTTGTTGTTCTGGTGGTGCGGTGCAGTCCTATGTTCATAACTTTTCTTCTCTTCCTTCTCTTCTCTTTAATACTTTCCTCTTCTATCAAACACTTTCTTGCCAAATCTCTTGTTGAACTGTTGGGTTATCAGGGCAAGAGATTGGGCAAAAGCATTGATGTCAGCATCATCATCAACTTCTAACAAACTTTCCACATCTTCACTCTCTGCTATCAGGCTTTTCTTTCCTATCTTCTTTATGGCTTTCTCCTTCTTCTTGTCTCTGCCATCATTATCTCTGTTGGATTTCCTTTTAAGGGTGTTTTTGAATCAGAGATTAATGCTAGAGGACCTGCAATAGTAGATTTACCTTTTTGTTTAACAACATCTTTCTCTTGTGCAGCAAGAGTTCCATATACATCAGTAAGAGACCATGTATCCAGGTCTTGGTTAGCTTGTAGAGACATAGACAGATTTAACCATTCATCGTTCAAACTTTTCAAGAATAAGACATTGTTGTCTTCCTTCGACCTTACAACCCCACATTTCTTACATTTATTGATCAAAATGTTGAATCTGTTGTAGGTTTGTTGTAAAGTTTCCTCAGGAAATGCTTTGTCTTCATTAATATATTTGGTCCTTCTGTTCTTTTGGGTTTTAATACCCCCTTCAAGTTGGTTTAGAAGTTGATCCCAGATTTTTTTAGTTGTAACGCAGGATTCTAGGTCTTGAAATATATCATTTGGAATGGCCATTATCAAGAGTCTAACTGCCTTAAGATCATTTTCCATTTTAAGCTTTTCTTCTTCAGTAAAACAAGTGGTTTTAACTTCGAAATGAGTAGGAATCTCTTCAGTTGTTTGTGTAGCAGGGATACGAGGAACCAAAACCATGGGTTGGAATGGTCCATTAGTGATAGATCGCATAAGATCTTTATCCATGCCATCGAAGAAGTTAACCATCCTGATCGTCCATTGAGGGTATTCATCCCTCAGAAGAGTAGGAGGTTTGGTTAAAGAACCAGCTGTATAAATAGCATTAATATTGTTGTTTTCCATTTTAACAGAAAAACAGAGTATGAATACTTTGAAAGAGTTCTAAACAGAATGTAGATGAACAGTAAGCGATGGAACAGTAAATGATGTAGAGATGATTTCCAAACTTACTGGAATGCTTAAACACGTAACAAAAGCATTTAACAAGGAGTTTCAGGTTTTAAACAGAAAACATAGTATACTATAAAGCTTGAAAAGCAAATCACAATCAACAAGAGTGAATCAACCTAATACCAATTGTGGGTTGCCAGATTCACTTTGTCTCATATAAACAGCAATATCAAAGATAGCGGTAGCATTATAAAGCTGTTTATGTATGAGTGATTGTGAGTAGCATAAAACATTAGAGAATAATAGTATGATTAACAGTAATAGATAACAATAATGAATAAGAAATTTCTCGTATATTGATATATTTGAATAACACCAAGAACACTTTCTTGTGTGTATTCTACAATCTCTCAGGCTACTGATCGTACACTAGTAGTGGAATGGAATTGTGCAGTGACAGTGTTCTCACAATTCTAGAAACGATCCTTACAATTCTCTACAATTTGTGTTTCCACTAACGTTATACTTATAGCCTAATAAAGTAACAAACATTGTACTATCAAACCCTGTGATGACACGTGGAAAGCATGTCTTTTTCCTTTTATGGCTGGCGTGGAAAGTCCGGACACATGTCTGATACTTAGAGATTTCTCGAGACTTCAGCTTCACAGAGGACTTCTTTCACCAGAGCTCATTTGCTAGAGCTCTGAAGGTCTTCTGGCGATCTTGATCTCTGATGGTTCAACAGAGGTCTTCTACCAGAGCTCTGACGATCTTTGATGGTCTTCTGTTTATTCTTCTGCTAAGTCTTTACTTGATCTCTGGTGTCCTTCTGACTTGTGTTATTTTCAATACTTTTACATTAAACATACTTGGGGCTAAATGCCATAGAATACAGGGTCGCACAAGTCATCAAGGAGATGAATGCACTGTCCCCCCCCCCTATCCCGAAGAAGAGCATGGAAGAAGTTGTGTACAAGTACCTATATTGTGTTGGGATCAATGACCTTATACCAGAGCCCACCCTTCAACCAGATGTAGTCGAGCAAATGGACCTATATTTCTTCAAGACCAAACAACTCAAAGATAAAAGAGGTTCTGTGAATCAAACTTCAGCACACTCACCACAAGGAGTTCTATTATTGTCAATACTTTGTTCTGAGAGAAGATAGGTCAAAGATGAAGTTTACAGATGCTGACCTACGGAATGTCCACCCTTTTGACCTGGCAGAGCTCTACACATGGACAAAGAGTAGATGGGGATGGAGACAAGAGTACAGAAAGGCACATCTGATGATCAAGAGTGTCATGTGGGAGAAGCTAAAATACTTCTGTCTACTCGATTTCCAAATAACTCTGGACTTGGGAGTCAAAAAGATCAAACTAACACGTCCTGATAACCATTGCCCATCCTCTGCCAAAATCTTGCCCGAGACCATCATCAATTACCTAAGATTTGGTTACGTATACCTAGACCACCAAGGACAGAAGAAACCCTTCGTGGAATATGACTGCAAGTAGTATGCAACCGAGTCACTTCTCATGTTTCGAGAATCTTTAGTCAAGAGAAGAGGCACAGAGTTTGTGAACATGGAAGTTGCTGATCAACTCATCAACGATATAGACGCAACTCTGCGACTTAGAGACCTTGCCCCATTTTTCTATAAGGAGTTGAAGAAGGAAGGTGGATTTGGCAAGAGGATCAATGACTTCCTCGATTCTAAAATTTAAACTCTCTGTGTAATGAAAATTTTTTGTTTACCTTTTGATCGTGTAACTTTCTATTTATCTCTGTAATGCCTATGGCAAGCACCTTAATGAAATCATCTTTCTTTATACAGAGTTTGAGATTTACACCTCTTATTCTTTTTAGCCTAAGTATTATTTTAGTTCTGTAAATTTTCTTTTTTCAATACTTAGGGGGAGATTGTTAGCTCCAATAGTTCAGACTTAGAAGTATTGAAAAAGTGTGCTAAAGTTCAAGATCGCAGAAGACCTCTATCGAATACATCAAGACTCTCCGCACAAGACTCGAAGCCTCTGTCGATCATTCCCCGAGAACTCAAGCCAAGCCTAAGGATAATCATTGGACCACAGAGCCTCTGTAAAACTCCACAGAGCCTCTATGTGGCCAAACTCCTGAGGATGAAGACCTATGCATATCCAGACACAACGAACTCATGCTTCTCACGTGCTTCACCATGTACGAAGATTCTGAAGATCAAATAGTACAACACGTTCTTATACACTCCAGGTGTCACCTTCTTATTGGCGACAGCCTTTTGCTTATACTATTCACATCTCACCTTCACTATATGTAGTGAGCACTACCCTGGCATTTCAGGCACGCACACACACATATTTTATCGTGAAAAATAGATGGAAAAACACATAGAAGTGCGTGTTCTTGGTGTATTCCAAATATTTGATGATTAATGAGAGATGACTTGTTGAGCGTGTTAAATCTGTTTATGTTATCCATTATCATCATTTGTGTGTAAATCTATCATTGCTTTCAAACTTTATTGTGTTTATTAAACGCTTCCGCATCTAAATCAAAACATACTCTATTTTATACCCATTTGGTTTGTACCTTATCATTGTTGAGTTAAACTGGTTTCAACACATCCCCTTGACTCTACTTAGCACATAGGTAAAAACATAACAGTTGAAAATAACCAACTGCTAAACTTGATTACAATACAATAATACTCTAACATTAATCATATCTTTGAGGTATGTGTTTGCATAAATGCAATTTCAATGAGTTTTATTATTTAAGGACCATTCTTTGTTGGTCAAATGGGTTTTGAGCATTTTAGCTCTGTTTTGACTTAAAAGAGTCCTGAGTAAATTTGTCCTATTTTAATGGCTCAATGTAGAGCTCCGTTTATGATTTGTATTTAATGCATCTGATGTGATAATTACATGCTTAAGTGCATTAGTCATTCATTTGGAGTCATGTAATTTTAGATTGTGTTGACTTGGATCCATAGGCATTTAAGTAAGTCTTTTGTTGATGGTCAATTGGGTATTACGGGCATGGACTCCGGGACCCATGTTTATGACCTTAAACGTTTCTAGTAGACACTAGGAGGGTTGAGTCCGGGGTGGTGCTACCGTGTGGATAGGCACTAGGATCTCTGCTATTTCGGTGCAATGCCATGGTTGTAACCCTCGAATGTGTCGAGCCTTTGTGCAATAATTCATGGTAATAGATGCTAAGGTCAACCGACTCTTTGGGTGAAACTTGATGAGGAATCGTAGGGACATTTGGACTTCATGTTGGGACATGTCATGTGATTAACATTGTAGGAATGACATATTTATGTGTTTTCTCCACTCTCAATGGATACGAGTCTCCCTCGTTGTTGCTAAACATTATTTTTGAATATTGTAATATCTATTTTTTAATATCGTTTGGGTCTTGTGTGAGTAATTGCAATTGATGACCTTAATATTGGATCCCCACCACATATATTAAGGTTTGCATGAAGTAATTATGTCCATGCTTTGGTATTTGGATTGTTATCCTATTTATGCTTCGCGTGAGTATTGGGTATAGTCCCATGTTTCAGAGTGTTTATATTTAAGTTATTTACTACGTAAAACAGGATTTTTGGAAAAGACATCATCATTTATTCTAAACATTTTGCCTAATGAGAGTTGCCATTTGAATAAGATTCTTTCTATTCTATTGATTATATAGTGATTAAATCTCTTTAACTCACTAGGCGTTAAGCATAACCTTTTTTTATTTTTCGGCATGTGCATCAGGTCCTTGTTGGGGAAATGGTACTAGCGACACCGTAAATAGTGGAGTGCTAGTTAGATGCACGAGAAGGATGTAGCCATTAAGTGATGCTTCTGCTTTCGGAGATAGGAACTAATCTGGGGTTTTAGTAACACCCGACCTTGATTTAGTCTTTGTATAAGACTTGAGTTAATAAATGTTAAGGTTAATTATAGAATTTAATTTGAGAAATTTCAAGTATTGATTTGTAGGAAGAAGTTCTATCTTTATTTGATGTAATATTGAGAATTTTAAATTAGTTGCTCTATCCAAAATTGCGGGTGTTACATCTATGGTATAAATAGTTTTGTCCTTTGTGAGACTTGTAACTAGAAAACCATTAGATACTTTTGTAAGCATTTGAGATTCTCTGTGTACTGTTTCTTCTACAATATATGAGATTGAATCTTGTGGTTATATCTTAATTGTGATTGTTCTTGATTGATTTACTTGTTACTGGGATCACATGTAACACCTCGAATTTCCGTTATATTATACTTTAATATGAATGGGGTCAAATTGTAAATTAGTCTAAGATTTGGACTATTTGTAAATGTAAGACGCAAGGTTAAATTTTGTAATTAACCAAAGTTTAAGCTACTTTTGGGAATTACAAATCTTGGGTGTTGAATCGGTCTTTTAGGATAAGTTGGTATTGTTTAAAAGAGTAGGTCAGCTAAATTTAGAAAGTATCTCAAATTCTGAATAAAGTGAAGTCGGTGTTGAGCAGGAGAAAGAAAGAAGAAGAACTGAGGTATTCGATTTGTTGCGGTAAGGGTTTGAAATCATCTTCCTTATTTTCTAAATCAGATTGGTAATTGCAAGTTAATCACTTTCCAATAGGTATTGAATCAGGGGAAAGAAGGAATTCGATTTCGGGATTTTGGTTTTGGGTCAGGCTTCATTAGGTGAGTTCATCTTCTTCCAAATGATTTTAATTGAAATTGAGTAAGATATTTGGTAGTAAACTGTCTGAATGATTTGGTAAATATGTATTGAGATTGAATCGACTAAGAAAGGGAACGTATAAGAGCTTTTAGAGTAAAAATTGATGTACAGATCGAAGTCCCGGCTTCCAGTCCCGGTTTGGGATCCGGTATTAGGATCCGGAATGGATTTAAGATCCGGTATTAGGATCCGGAATGATTTGGGATCCGGTATTAGGATCCGAAATGGATTTGAGATCCGGTATTAGGATCCGATATTGTGATCCGGTTCGTTTGAGATCCGGTATTGGGATCTGGTTTTGATTTAAGTTCCGGTCTCATTTGGGTCCCTGTTCCGGGTAGTTCCGGATTGTACCGGATTCGGGAATGTTCCGGATAATGGATTTTTCGGATATAGTTCCGGATATTTTAGCGGAACCCCCGTGCTAAGTCGCCGAAGGGGGACAATTGTGGATAAAGATATGATAAGTTATCTAGGATTCTTAGCGTTGGGAATATGATATGAGATGTTGCGTGTTTATGTTGTTATGCATATATGCTAGTAAGTGTAATGAATCCATAGGCACTAGCATTAATTGAAACGTTGAATAGCCATAAAGTAAATTGTAATTCCCGTTTATATTTGATTAATGTGGAATGGGCAAGGGATGATTGCTATTCCCATTATGTTTGATAAATGTGGAATGGGCAAGGGATGATTGTTATTCCCGTTTATTTTTTATTAATGTGGAATGGGCAAGGGATGATTGCTATTCCCATTATGTTTAATAAATGTGGAATGGGCAAGGGATGATTGCTATTCCCGTTTATATTTGATTAATGTGGAATGGGCAAGGGATGATTGCTATTCCTTTTTATATTTGATTAATGTGGAATGGGCAAGGGATGATTGATATTCCCATTATGTTTGATAAATATTGAATAGGCAAGGGATGATTGCTATTCCCGTTTATATTTGATTAATGTGGAATGGGCAAGGGATGATTGCTATTGCCATTATGTTTGATAAATATGGAATGGGCAAGGGATTATTGTTATTCCCGTTTATATTTGATTAATGTGGAATGGGCAAGGGATGATTGCTATTCCCATTATATTTTAGAAATGTGGAATGGGCAAGGGATGATTGCTATTCCCGTTTGTACTGTAACGTGAAAATGTGAAATAGGCAAGATATAATTGCTATTTCCGTTTTCTATTAGGAAATGAGGAATAGGCAAGATATAACTGCTATTTCTATTTCCACTCCAACAAATAGGCATTGACTAGTTGTAATTTATTGGACTTGAGCAATGATCTACAACCCGTGTGATTCGTAGTGGGCTCTTGAACATGATGCTATGACTTACTCATTGTTAGTCATACTCATGGAATCGGGTACGGTTCCCGTCATCGAAAGATGTTATGTGTACGGTAAGAAAGATTGCGAGGAGGTTCAATTATATGCTTTGTTTACAGCTTTGGTTTTTAAAGCTTATAAAGTTTTAATTTGAAAACTGGATGTTCTCACTAGGCGTAAGCCTAATCTTTTCAAAATAATTTTTCTTACCAGGTAATAGCTCGGGAAGGGATAAGCAGGGATGAATGTCGAGAAGTCCTAGAGTTATGCTTTTGGAGCTATGTTGGAGAATTTAGTAGAACGAGGATTATTTTGGAGATATTATAGACAACCTATAAAATCTGATGTCATTGGTTATGAATTAGATTAGTCGGTTGTTTATGATAATTCAATTATAATTAGACCTTGTCACTAATCCTCTGTTTGTAAATGAAAACTTTTGGGAAGATGTTGTAAATTATTATGATAAATTAATGTTTAAATTTATTGTGGTTTTAGGGTGTTTCATCACATTATCAATATGTTATTTTAATCAATATTTCGTATAAATCGAGGATAAAATAGTTATTTCTGTCATTTATACATATATTCCACATAGCAACAAAACAACGATATATCTTTAAATCATAATGACATGTAGCATGCTCATTCAAGGGTTCAATTCTATCAAAGATGAGGAGAGTGTCAGATTTTATTTGTTTCATTTACCGTATATAAATATTATATACTTAAAAAAAACATATTCGCTCTCACCTTGTTTTATAAACAATCTTTTTATGTATAAGAGCATCTCCAATGCATGAATCTTTCAAGTCTTTTTACTATTAGAAAAAACTATTTTAAACACTTTTTACCATTGGAATAAAAATCTTTTTAGAGGAAAGCTTTTAAATCTATGACCTTTTGTTACAAAGACTTTTTACAAATCAATTTTCATTTTATCCCTTTTTTCATCTCTACGTTTTTCATACTAATTTTCATATTAACCCCTCTATTCAATCTTTATTTACAATTTAACTTTTTAGTATTTATTAATTAATCTAATTTATTAATAGAAGTAATATTTTACAAGAATATTTATCCTCTATATATAACCCATTCCTCTCATATTTCTCATATAACTCTCTTTCACTTGTTATTTCATACTTCCAAATATGTCTGACGACGTCATCGAGCAACACTTGATACAAGTAAATAAATTTATTATCGATGAACTGGCAGACGATACCGACGAAAAAATGTTGCTAATGCTTGCAGAGAAAGAAGTCCGAGATGAAGTAGAAAGTTCAAGCCGACGACCAAGAAAAAAAAGATACATTCAACGAGGTCGTGAAGATGGACACGATCGACTTATTGCAGATTATTTTTCTGATCAACCGGTTTTTCCACCCAACATTTTTAGACGAAGGTTTCGAATGAATAAAGAACTATTCAACAGAATTGTAGCCTCGTTGTCCAACCATTCAAATTATTTCAAACTCAAGGATGACGCCCTTGGAAATAAAGGTCTTTCACCGTTACAGAAATGCACTGCTGCTATCCGACAGTTAGCATATGGGTCGCCAGCTGATCAAAATGATGAATATGTAAGATAGGGGTTTTTAAAAAACATTATAAATAGATGATGATAAATTATAATAAAATTGATGAAAAAGCTTTTGAAAAAGTTTTTGTATTGGAGAAGGTTTTTAAGGATGGTTTTTAATAGAAAAAAGTTAGTAGAAATCTGATTTGGCAAAAGTAAAAAACTATTGAAAAGGTTATGTACTGTGCTCTAAGGCCATCCGTAGCGCATAACTAAAAGCCCTCAACGTCACATCAGCTTTTCTCCTAACCCTCTCCTTACCCTAAAATGGTTTACCGGGTACCCGATGCTATTATGGAACCCGCAACCCACCCCACCCTCACCCTCCTCTCACATACACCCTCGGGTTCAGCGGGTTTTCAAGTCCGGAAGCCAAGCCCGAAGGGATGCCCGCAGCTCCCCGTACCACTACCCGAGGGAGCCCTTGAAGCCCGAAGGTGAACCCGCAGCCAAGCCCGAAGGCGCTGCGGATGGCCTAACAACACAATCAAAAAGCTATATCTACTTTTACACTATACTTGTATCAATCAACGAATTGATCATTGGCCGGACGAAACAAGCTAGTACCACTAAAGTAATTAAATTATTTATGGATCCTTGGCTGGACCATGCTATGAAAAATGTAGGTGACCAAACAAAATAATTAATGTTAGAATCAAACAACAATTGCCACTACATAATAAATAGAAAACAGTTAATTAATTATCTCAATATTGTTTTGTGGTGGTTTTGATCGAATACAACAATTTCTGGGTTTAAAGGGAAAGTAGGTTATTTATTGAACAAGTAGTTTAATTGTTTTTGTAATCATTCAAGACCATATCAACAATTGGACGGATGATCGTAAATACATAATAATATGCTTTTTCTGTTGGGTGAACAGAATCCCAAAACACGTACTTTGATGCGTCGTCACATACAGCTGAATTCATGTTGCATAGCACCGCCGCTTCTATATATCCTGATCCACAACATCCTTCATTCACCTCTTGAAAACCTATATATATCCAAGGTTTCACCTAAATTTTAATGCCAGTTTTTGATTCTATAAACTTAAACTTCTATTAAGTACCAACTTTATTTTTATTGTAACGTGTGTTAAGTTTGAACTTACCAAGTTTGCTTTTCCCAAACTGAATGAGGTGAAGAATAGGTTTGTATATATCTGCATAATACAGTTTGGTTTCGGAAGTTTGCATGGCCTTCAATTTGTTTTCAAGAATTCTGTTGTATTCTGTGGCCACAGATGACATGGATTCGACACATTTGCGTCCATTAATCGCAGCATCTTTGAGTTTGTGCAGGGTGATTACTTCCGGCAGGCAACCGATAGGAGGTAATCCTACCATGGCCATCTTCCGAGCACCTTCACTCATCAGTTCCTACAAATAAACACCCCAAATCTCAACTGTCCCTCTGCTAGATCTATATATATATATATATATATATATATGTTAAAGTTTGGTTTTTTAAAAAGTATTCCTACATCTTAATCCAAATTTATTTTTAATACACATGGACCAGTGAAAGTGATCTACATGCAACTTTATTTTTAATAGTTACTACATGACCATTATAATTTTTTATTTCTTCGGTTTTTATTTTATTTTATTTTTGATTTGTTTAAAAAATCTATATATATCATATTTTGTATGAAAATTTAAGCATAACACAAGGACCACTAATATTGGTGTATGTGTTGTTACGTAGCGTGAGACAAGTGGGCATAGTTTTCTTTCTTGTTGAAATGCGGGTAAGAAACTAAATAAAGAGATGTGGGCTCATTAATTCAAGGACGGTGGGACATGCATACCAATAACTTAAATGCTACACAAGTTATTACTACCTTGTACCTCCTCACATATTTTCCACTTTCTTCTAAAATAAAATCCACCGCAAAATGAGCATTTATTTTCGGTTTTACTCTGCTATGAAAAAGATTTACTAGTACAACTCTTTTTAATATATTATCCGCAAAATGAGCATTTATTTTTTGATATACTATGTGAAAAATATGCGTGTTTTCTTGGTATATTTTGTCAAGGATGGCCGGATGATAGTTTTATTTTTATGCATAACTGTTGAAGGATTTAGAATTGGTAATGAAAATAGTTTAATTTTTTCAGTTTAATTTGTTCATTTTATTTGTTGTCAATACAGGATTAGTTTATTTTTTGTTCAAAAAAAAGTTTCGGATTTGTTTGTTCAAAATTAAGGTCATGAATTTGTTTTTAAAAAACGTTTGGAAATTATTTGCTGAATAGTTTAACGACTTAAACATTCAAAATCGAATTTATTTGGAATTTATTTGCTAAATAGTTTAACGACTTAAACATAATGGAAAAAGTTTTTTCATTCAAAAAAAAGTTTGGTATGGTTAAACTTTTTGTATGACAATTTCATAGATAGGCTCCTTTCAAATATAAAAAGGTACAATTTACTTTTCTTGTCAAATTAAGTTATCAAATATGGTAAATCAATCTGTTAAATTATAACTTATTATAACATATTTAGATAAGACTCTGGCATTTAGTTCTAAAAATTAAAATTCCCATTAACTAGTTTATTAACTAGGACGCATGAGCATTGTGAGAAGTCCATTTTGTTTGTGCTGGTTGATGTCAATTAACGGACATTCAAAAAGTTTATACAGTTTATCTGAAACGAAGTTTTATATTAACCATGTGTACTGGTTAAGTAAAAAATACAAACTTTGAGGTGCGAAATATTCATAAATAAGATATTATGGCAAGAGATACACATACCTTGATGAATTGCTCGATGTTTTGAAACAAATGCGTATGATAACTTGTGACATTCGGATACATGACTTGAGTTAATGGTTCACCCAGGCCAAAATAATTGACGATGAAATCATTTGTGCCCGCACTCAGCATAAACGCCGCATTTTTTATTATATGGAGGGTTCTTTCATTCCCTATAAACATCTCCATCTTGGATTTGTATTCTTTGAAGTATTCCATCTGTTGCTCCAGTGAAATTGCACTCTACACCAATGTCCAAAATCAGAAAGTCAGAAACTTACATATATATATATCAGATGCATGCATACATATAAAATGACCTTAAAATGAATAAGTGTAATAATAAATTGGTTTTTTATAAGATTTAAGTATATAGGATCAAACATTTTTGTATCATATTTAAAAGTGTTACAATAAATTTATAAAACGATTTTAAAGATTTTGTAGGATTACCTTTTGAAAGTGTCCTCATAACACATTTTTTATATGACACCTGCCTTTATAAAAAAAGATATTTCAAATAATGTCATATAAAATAATTATACGATGCTTTATTTAAATATTGATCTAAAAAGTTATTAAGACGCAAAAATGCGTTCTTTAAGCTTATTGTAACAACTTTTACATAAGACATACGATTGTATATTCGTATAAGCTGACGTTCTATAAACAATCTACTAAAACATTTAGAAATTTTTGTTGTCTTGAAAACCCGATTGTGTTTCGGTTTTAAGACATAAATAGTGAAACTATAATTATTTTTCAAAATCGATATAGTGCCTAAATAAGTAAACCAATTAATGTAGAGCAAAACAGACATTTATGAACAAGTCAAATTACATCAGAAGTTGTTTTCTACCGTACGTTGATCATATGGTACAATACTTTCACGACTGTATTAACGACTTTTCACTTGCAATATTGGTTACTATGCTTTTCTATCTCTTTTTTATTTTTATTTTTCAGTGCACCACAGATTTCTATGTGCATTTTCAGAGCTACCTAATTTATTAATCATCTTTTTTTTTTAAAGATTATCATTTATCATTTCATTACAACAAAGTTCATCTTTTAAAACCTAGATGCGACCTACACTACTAAATAAAAGACTTACTTACGACGTTTTGCCTGGAAAATCTGTCGCTAAAGGGTGATTTGATTTTAAATGTATAGGATTTAGAATTTTGACTTTAATTTGAAACCGTTACAATATGTTGCTTAGACGTTAAAAGACCTAACAACTTTATCTAAAAAGTTAGACAACGTAAGGAATAACTCGTCAATTGATTAATTAAATACACACACGCAGAGAACAAGAAAAAGAGAGGGAAAGAGACGGAGAGCGTGGCTGTCAGTGGATCAAATCCTGATCCGGCAGATGCAAAGGAAACTCCGGTCATTAGGTCTTCGATCCTGAGAGTAGGATCCAAATAAGCTGGCACAATGTCTTTAACACCGACATAAGAAGCTGCAAAAACAAACTAGCTAGTCAGTGATCCGGTTAGCTGACCCACAATAAAACTTGGGTTTTTACGGCTCTTAGTCGAGGGCGCTATAGCATTAGTCGAGGTGCATGCAATAACCCTACCTAATAAATGTATAGCAATTATCAAAGGGGTGTTAGCCTAGTGGTAAAGGCTTGGGGGTAGTGCTGGAATATGCCTATGTCTCAAGCTCGAACCCTGGGGGATGCATCCTGGCGATATCCAGACTTTGGGCCTGGTCCTTTGGGGCTAACTATACCGTGTGCCACCAATGGGCCGTGCGCTAGTCGGATCGATCCATAGGGTCGACGGGGATTAGTCGGGCTACCCTTAAGTTGGGCCTCGGACACCCCGGGAACGTGTGTGTGTGTTTATCTGCCGTTCAAAAAAAAATGTAGAGCAATTAATTAAGAAATCACGAATGAATGTTGGAAGAAAAAAGAGAAATAAATATTTCACCAATGAAATCAGAGACGAGGCGGCCGTTAGTAAACCTCCCGGTTGGAATGTGGTTAATGAAATCTCTTCCGTAAGGTGGGAAATTGCTTTTCATGGGAGTTCTTATGAAGTTATTATTTCCTGCATCGACTGTGGAGTCTCCAAACACGAAAATGGCGGATGGCTTGGGCTTATTAGCAACTGGAGTTTGAGACTGAACGTAGTTACAAGTAAGGAAGATGACCAAAATAGAGATAATTTTATGGAGTACCAAAGAAGAATCCATTTTGGTTGAAACAAACAAAAGATAGAAGAAACCAAGGAGTATGGCTTTGGTCATATATATAGATATGTATGTTGTAATGGTTTGCTTAATGGCCCCTTTAATTAATTGGTTGCTCACCTAATAATCTTTATTTCATACAATACTTCGTCCTTGTCAAGAATTTCTACCTACACTACCACGTTAATTAATGTTATGCTCAAATAATTAAATATTCTTTTTGACTAAAATGTTAAATATCTTACTTCATACGTAATTGTGTTTGATCAGTAAGTAAATACTCAAATTATCAGTTAACGAAACAAAATTTATGAGTCATAAACAAATCAATATCAGTTCACTACAACATTAGGAGGGACGCTCTTTAACAAGATTTTTAGTTTAGTTTATATGACCAACAAATCTATTTTTGTAGAATACTTATACTTGTATGTACCCAAGATTGCTATAGCTACAATCTTGAAAGGTGAACCGTTATTTCATTGATTTTACTTCGGTCATTAATATAGGGTTGTTATTAGGCTAGTACTTTCTATATATCTAAAGGTGTTATATTAATAAGTTATTAAAGCCAAGTTAGACGATCAAAAACTAAATTGTTCTATAGATAGGACACTAATTTTGAAAGTGTCTGTGTCTATGTTTATATATGAAAGATAATAACAAGATTTTCGTTTTGGGTGCGGTTAAATTTAAATTGGTTAGTTTCGTTAGTTGAACTTGTTAGGTCGTCTCACTTCGTCCTAACAAATAACATTCAGATGTACAACGGATTCATAGTTACATAAAGTGAGTGGTCGTACGCTTATCGGGTAAGTGCTCGTCAACAAAGGTTACCACCCTCACATTATCGGGTGACATTATCCTCACTTATCTAGTAAGATTTTCGGTCCTTGCTATGTCCTTACCGGTCTCGATACTACTCTTTATGCACATTCGACAAGATAAGTGACACCCAATAAACACTTACCGAGTAAAACAACCCCTTACTCTCATTAAACATTCTATTAAAACACGTTTCTTTAAGAAAAACCCTGTTTTTTGTGTTGTCTTCTAATTTTTGATGATCCATAAATAAATAACATCATAGATTAATACTTTTGGAAAAAGAAAACATGATACACTTTTTTGTACAAAAGGAAGTACATGGTAAAAACACCTCACTTAATTAATGCCTGTAGTGGGAATTTCACAGTTTCTTATATGGAAAAATATACTGCAAAACTCCAAAACAAACCTTTTGTTGATGGTCTTTAACCGTTGGACCAAGTGCGAGCTAGCTGCTACACACAAAAACCTTTTTGGTAATTTCATGTACTTCCGATCTGAAATATAGTACAAAGGCTATTGTTTAAATTTTGTTAATGTCTTTGCTATGCTCATTTATATGAAGGGTTAGATTTTGCGAAAAAAACATAAAAAAATTGCAAACTCAGAAACATTTTGTTAGTATTTCGTCTGGACGATATGTATTTGTGAATACAAATAATTTGAAATATTCACACGAGCATAAAAACCAAAAAACAACTTAATTTACTTGTATGCACAAGTGTATACCATCCGGATGAAGAGCTACCGGGTGTTATTCAGTTTTCCGTTTTTTGACGTTTACTCTGATGAACCTCGTCTACTTAAATAACTTGCATAAAATTAAGGAAGTAAATAACACCTTATCAAAGAAAACTCCATAGACTAATCAATGCTACAAAGAGGGGCTCTAACATGCGAGTCTATCTTGACAGGTTGTGTCAGGATCGAATCTTAACAAGACAATAAACACTTAGAATTCAGAATTAAAGAATCTGCGGAAAAGAACTTTAATTCTCACAATCAAGAACAATGTAACAAAAAATTCACCACTTTGTATATTCACTAAATCGAATCACAAGATTACAACCAAACCTCAATCTTGTTGAACAGGCTCAACAAGACGACTTCTACTTCTCTAGAAATAGGGTTCTTACACCTTGAGGTTAATTCTCTCTGAAAACGATATCGAATTCTATTTCACACGTATATTAACTCGTCTATCATGTATATTCTAATAGCTATCTATCAATACTATTTATACAAGAATAATTACAAGATAACTATCAAAAAGTAACTTGATCTTCTAAATCTTCGTTAAACATATCTTGATCAATTCCTTCTTTGTCTCCAAAAGTATCGCATACCAATCTTAACAAACTCAGCAGTATTAATCTTCATTCTTCATGAGCAGTACTAACAATCTCCAGCAGTATTAACTTTGTACCAGCAGTAGTAACCTTGACTTGCAGTAGTAACTTTGACAAGCAGCACTAACCTCACATAAGCAGCATTAATAATGTTCCAGCAGTATTAATATTCCAGCAGTATTAACTTTGTTCAGGCAGCATTAACCATGTACCAGCAGTAGTAACTTTGTTCTGGCAGCACTAACATTGAACTAGCAGTACTAACCTTGAACTGGCAGTAGTAATGTTGTTCTGGCAGTACTAACCATACTTAGCATATCTTCAGTTCCCAACAATCTCCCCCTAACTTGACTTTTCAGGATGAGAAGTTAAGTTCTTCAGATGATGCTTCCAAAACCTAGTCATCAACGCATAGATTTGAATCCAATCCCAGACTTTGATTGAGAATCCTTTTTACAAGGTATCTTGCCATTTTAGAGTCTTTATCACTCACCAACTTAGCATGCAGCATTCCATTCAACTTTTTCATGCTGTGCTTGTATACAACATCCACCAAATAATATTCATGAAATGTATTGTCAAGAGAGATGACATACACTCCACAATTCTCAATGAGCATCCAGTTGGTGATGATTTGAAAGTTCCTTGCCATCAAATGCTGAACTGCTTCTGGTTTGAACATTAAGCACAAGTATTCAAGAACCATCTTTGTGATAGACATACCTTGCTCTGTCAGCATGTTTCCATATAGCCTCATTCCCACCTTGAACATCTCTTCCAGGTCAGATCTAGAGCATGTTCTGATAAGTTTTCCCCAAGTAGGACAAACTTCAAACTTTCCATCTGCCCTTTTGATTCTGATGAACTCCTTTCTTCCATCTTTCAATGTGTCCCAGAAGATGATCTCAGGAGGCATGGAAGACAATGGTGTAGTCTTGATTGGATTAGTATCAACCACAGTAATATACAAATCACATTGAGCATTTGATTGTGTTTGTACATTGCTTGGTTGACCTGATGAAGTTGCCACTTCTTCTTCAGCAACTTTTGGATTAGATTTCTCTTTAACTGCTTCCTCCTGTGCTTCTTCTACAGTTGGATCCACCCTTGGCTTCTTTATATCTTTCTTCTTTGAGGCTATTGACTTTGTTCTTGGCCTCTTTGTTCTTTTGAAAGATTTAACAGCTTCAGGAGTGGTTTCAGCTGTTTCTTCTTTGTGGCTCTTAGCAGCACTAACAGTTTCTGCTGCCTTTTGTTTTTCAGCAGCAGTAACCATTTCTACTGCTATAGCTGTTACTGCTTCTGTTAGACAACCTAAGGGGGGGGTAAGGTTGTATTTAAAATCTTTTACTTTCAAAAATTCTTTTACAAATATATACAGTACAGAAACAGTATAAATAAATCAGAGTATACACATAATAACGAAGAGTGTAAATATAAACAAATACACAGAGATTATATAAATAAATATAAATGCAAAGCAGTTTATATAAATAAATATAATAAAGCACAGCGGAATAAATAAAGAGATAAGGGATAGAGATACTTGACACAGAGATTTACTGATTTACCACCAACTGTGATAAACCAGCAGCCGAGACACTTCTCGACACGATCCAATAAATGTATTCTTTACGGTAGAATACAAACCAAATACAGAGCAAAGTAAACGGTTCTCTAAGCCTCAGCTTATTGAGATGTACAGGATCACACACCCGTTATTCAAATACTTACAAGAGGAGTATAACTCACAATGGGTAATCACTCTTGTATAATATCTCACACTTGGATATTTTATAAAAAAAGGTTTTATAAAATATATATATTAAATATGAGAGAGATCAGATGAGCAGTGATGGTGTTGGTTGTATCTGTATTGTCTGGTCTACTTTTCTTCATCACCAACAAGCATCATTTATATATAGCAACCCACTTCCAACGGATACATGAGGTGGCGGTATACCGCCAAATGCACGCGGTATACCGTGCAGATACTGACACACCAACGGCTACAAGAGGTGGCGGTATACCGCCTTGCACACCGCGGTATACCGCGGTCAGAAAGTACAAAGGGCAGGCTGCACGCAGGTCCTTCTTTCGGCTGAAGACACTTCTTCAATAAATGCAAACAGTAAAATAGCATAGGAAACTGATTTTTGAGTTGACAAAAAAGGTTTAAAGATTATTTTAATAAAAATTAATAAAACTTTAGTTTTAAATAATTTTAAATATCTTTAATTAAAAACAGTTTAGGGTTTTATAAATATCCAAGTGGTATATTATTTTAGGGTGCTTATCATTATAAGGTATAAACAATAATGACGACGTAGAAACTTCCGTCTTGAATTCTTCAGATAAAATCTTCGTGTTCTTCAAGAACTGTACACTTGGATAGGATTGTTAGATAAACAATAATACGGTGTGTTTGTAATCATCAAAATAAATATGGAGATGTGATTTTATGTGTACCAAAAATATATCACAATATTAAAGCGGGGTACACTTGCACCAACAATCTCCCCCTTTTTGATGATGACAAACACAACGCTAAACACGAGAGCATACTCGGTTTCTCTCCCCCTTTTGTCGAAGCAAAAAGGGTTAAGAAAGACGGTATGCTCCCCCTCGAGAGATGCTCCCCCTCAAAATATGCATATATTTGAGGTAGCATAAACTCATGGGTAAAGAGCTAAAACGCTCCCCCTCAAATTAATAGCGATATCAATTTGATTTTATAAAATTTGAGGGAAAAAAAAACATAATAAATGACATGAAACAAAATAACCAAAAAGAAACACTTGCACCAAAACGGATCTTAAGGCTTCGATTTTCGGTTAATTTTATGTGATAAAAAAAATCACCACGTATTATGACCTCGTCAGGTAACCACGTATTATAACCTCGGCAGGTAACCACGTATTATAACCTCGGCAGGTAACCACGTATTATAACCTCGGCAGGTAACCACGTATTATAACCTCGCCAGGAAACCACGTATTATAACCTCGGCAGGTAACCACGTATTATAACCTCGTCAGGAAACCACGTATTATAACCTCGGCAGGTAACCACGTATTATAACCTCGGCAGGTAACACCTACAAAAGGCAAAGAAAATTTTTCGTGGTACCCTTTTCTTATGGGTCCTTTTAACAGTTAGTATAAAACATAAACTGCAAAAAATATGTTGTCGACATAAAACAAACACGACAAACATACAAAGCCATATAAATGGTTTAAAACCATAAACGCATTCCACCCGGATTATCAACATTAAACATTCCTTTCGGAATCCATTTTCTAACCATTTTAATTTTACGATCGTATTCATCATAGACGTAAAAAGAAGTATGCGGATTAACATTTTTCTTAGGATTCGCAAACTTATTATTATACATAAACGCATGTGATTTTCTCGACATATAATTCACATAATTCATTTTAGGAACATACGGAGGTTTTTGCGTTTTATTTTTAACAACAAATTTAGGTTTTTCAAAAACCTTTTTAATTGGCATACAATCACATTTTTCAATACACGTATTTGAACCAATGCCTTTTCGGCAATTAATGCGATTAGACATATTTAGCATTTTTAACACTTTATCATTGCTATTTTGAAATGCATTAGCTAACAGATTATCTTTTTCATATAAATCGCATTTAGCTTTTAAACATGCATTATCATTTTCAAGTATATCGCATTTTGTACATAAAATATTTTCACATGTTCTTTTCTCTAAACATGTAATTTTATCATTTAAAATAACACAAGATTTACAAATATCTTTTTCACTTAATTTATTTTCTAATTTAGTGATAACATCTAAATCATGAGCAGATTTTTGTTTACCGTCATCTATTTCCTTTTTATATATAGATACGGTTTCTTTTAAATTAGAAATTTCATCTTTATATTTATTTGCGAGAGCAGCCATATCATGAAATGATTTATATAATTCGTCAAGATTATTTTCATTGTCACTATAATAATTATCACTATAATTACTATCACAATTATTTTTAGAAGAATATGATGAAGATACCTCATTATCATGGTCGGCCATGAGACATGTTTCTTCATTTCTTTGATCTCGGGTTTCGTCTCTCTTTTCTTTTGAGTTTTCACCATAGGTGATGTTCAAGTTCTCCCAAATATCACGAGCAGTTTCAAAGAGATAAACACGCTCAATATCATCGTTAGTAAGAACCGAAAAGAGAAAATTTTTGGCTTCATAATTTAAACAATAATTAGCCTCATCTTCGTCGGACCATTCCGAGCTAGGTTTTTCAACAACTTTGTTGTTTTGAAATTTTGTGGGTTTGAAATTTCCTTTAATAATAATATCCCAAATTTTTTGATTTATCCCACGAACATAACGTTCAAAAGAATTTGCCCAAAGATCAAAATTTTCGAAATCAATAAGAAGAGATTTAGAAAACCAAGCATTTTGTTGAGCCATTAAATAAAAGATATAACTTTAAAAAAATTAAACAGATAATTTTTTGAAAGCCCCGCTCTGATACCAAATGTTAGACAACCTAAGGGGGGGGTAAGGTTGTATTTAAAATCTTTTACTTTCAAAAATTCTTTTACAAATAAATACAGTACAGAAACAGTATAAATAAATCAGAGTATACACATAATAACGAAGAGTGTAAATATAAACAAATACACAGAGATTATATAAATAAATATAAATGCAAAGCAGTTTATATAAATAAATATAATAAAGCACAGCGGAATAAATAAAGAGATAAGGGATAGAGATACTTGACACAGAGATTTACTGATTTACCACCAACTGTGATAAACCAGCAGCCGAGACACTTCTCGACACGATCCAATAAATGTATTCTTTACGGTAGAATACAAACCAAATACAGAGCAAAGTAAACGGTTCTCTAAGCCTCAGCTTATTGAGATGTACAGGATCACACACCCGTTATTCAAATACTTACAAGAGGAGTATAACTCACAATGGGTAATCACTCTTGTATAATATCTCACACTTGGATATTTTATAAAAAAAGGTTTTATAAAATATATATATTAAATATGAGAGAGATCAGATGAGCAGTGATGGTGTTGGTTGTATCTGTATTGTCTGGTCTACTTTTCTTCATCACCAGCAAGCATCATTTATATATAGCAACCCACTTCCAACGGATACATGAGGTGGCGGTATACCGCCAAATGCACGCGGTATACCGTGCAGATACTGACACACCAACGGCTACAAGAGGTGGCGGTATACCGCCTTGCACACCGCGGTATACCGCGGTCAGAAAGTACAAAGGGCAGGCTGCACGCAGGTCCTTCTTTCGGCTGAAGACACTTCTTCAATAAATGCAAACAGTAAAATAGCATAGGAAACTGATTTTTGAGTTGACAAAAAAGGTTTAAAGATTATTTTAATAAAAATTAATAAAACTTTAGTTTTAAATAATTTTAAATATCTTTAATTAAAAACAGTTTAGGGTTTTATAAATATCCAAGTGGTATATTATTTTAGGGTGCTTATCATTATAAGGTATAAACAATAATGACGACGTAGAAACTTCCGTCTTGAATTCTTCAGATAAAATCTTCGTGTTCTTCAAGAACTGTACACTTGGATAGGATTGTTAGATAAACAATAATACGGTGTGTTTGTAATCATCAAAATAAATATGGAGATGTGATTTTATGTGTACCAAAAATATATCACAATATTAAAGCGGGGTACACTTGCACCAACAGCTTCTTTTATGACCTTTAATACTGCTGCTTCGACACTGTCCTTCACAATCCCATATATCTCTTCATCAATCTCTACTTTAGTTACTGTAGGAACAGATTCTGCTTTCTTCTCACTTTCAGCTTCTTTTGCAACTTCAGCAGCAGTAACCGTTTCTGCTGCTGGTTCTGTTTCTGCTTCTTTTGTAAGATCAGCAGCAGTAACGGTTTCTGCTGCTGTGTCTGTTTCTGCTTCCTTTGTAAGATCAGCAGCAGTAACGGTTTCTGCTGCTGTTTCTGTTTCTGCTTCCTTTGTACTATCTGCAGCCTCCTCAGTCTCCCCCTCAACCTTATACTCCCCCTCAATGTTTGCATCCTCCATGTTTAGATCTGAGTCTGACTCCCCCTTTTTGGAAGCATCATTGGTAGGGTTTCTTCTCCTAAGGACAAATTGAGCTCTCTTCTTTCTGTGCATCAACTTAGTGATCATCTTCCTTTGCTTCTCAAGCTGTGAGTTTTGAAAGAGGACCACTTTCTTGAGTTCATCAATCTCCTTTTTCTGATCCATGACCTCAATGTTGATATTTGCAATAGTTTCCATCAATTCCTCGTACGTATATCTATCCTCACCCTGTTTAGGAGTTTTTACCTCCCTTAAAGGATCATTGGAAGTTTTAGCAGATGTCTCTTGCCTAGCAAAAGCACTATCTACCCCCTTGGTTTCTTGGCACCTGGGACCTCTGGATGATTTCTCACCCTGAGTTGTCGTGAGGAAGGGCTTAGTTATTTTACCACTGGCCTTCTCTTTGCTAGCAGAAGTAGTGGCAGCCTTGCGACTCACATGCTCAACCTTCTCCTTAGTGAGCACCTTCTTGGGGTTGGGAGACACCCCTGTGGTTTCCCTTTCGATATTCTCTAATGGAGAATGCTCCACTAGAGGGCTTAAAGGCTTCGGGCTCTTAGGAGATACATCAAGGGAAGGAACCTTGTGTACCTTTCTTCTTTCAAACTTTTTGGTTATTGTGGGAGTGGGTCTTTCAAGAATGGACTGAGGGATGTCTTTTGTGATGGAAGGTTGGGATTGGTCATCAGTGGGTGTGTCTAATGAGGGCCTTGACCCTGATGCCATACCTTCAAATGTGTGGGACACAACCATCATTGTAGAGAACAATGGTGTGTCAACTCCTTCCGAGTCCCTAGGAAGTCTCCTCATATTTGAGAAAACCTTCCCTTTAGGGGATTTTGGCACATATACCTCATCAAATTGAGGCATATCCGTCAATTCCTTGGTAATTACTTCCTGAACAAACCTTGGATACATATAGAAATGCTTTTTGGATTCCAGGTTTGCTACAAGATCATTGAAAAGCATTTGAGAAAAATTAAACTTCCTGTTAGTGGCTAAGCAGACTAGAGCATAAGCAATAGTACTGCTGAACTCACTCCATCCAGTAGTTTTCTTTGAAATACAATGCATTAGGGTATGAACAAAGAATCTCCATTGAGTAAAAAACTTTGACTTGTAGAATTTAAAAACTCCAATGGGACCTTCATACCCCATTCTTTGTAAAGTAGAGAAGAGTTCTTCATTGGGAATAGAAGATATACCTGAGGCATCATCTAGTCGAAGAGTGATGCGAAGAAGTTCTTCTGAAACTTTCAAGGGTTTGTCACATACCCTTGTTTGGATGACTTTCTGCCCATCTTCGGATTCCACGGTGGCATTGGCCCAGAATTGCGTCTGATGCTCGATGTATATTGTTGGATTCACCGTTAGGGCATATGAAATATGAGTGGACTTGAGAAAATCCACAATTTCATGAAATCCGTAGGCCTGCTTCGGCTTCTGAAGCATTGCAATCTCATTATGCTCGTCGACAAACTCCATAATCGTTGTGCTTCCTGAGGATTTGTAAAGAAAACACAGAGATTCTAGGGAGACTAGGTTAGAACGAGAGAGAAGAAGTTAATGCGAAGAGTCGTTATGAACTTTGGCGGGCAAACAGGGGTATTTATAGCAGTATTTGCCCTAGATTATCAAAAGCAGTATTAACGACATAAGCAGTATTAACGACTGAGCAGTATTAACTACACAAGCAGTATTAACTGCTGAGCAATATTAACTACACAAGCAGTATTAACTGCACAAGCAGTATTAACTACTGAGCAGTATTAACTGCAAAGCAGTATTAACTACAAAGCAGTATTAACCACACCTGCAGTATTAACTACAAAGCAGTATTAACTGCAAGGGCAGTATTAACTACTTAGCAGTATTAACTGCAAGAACACTGGCAGTAGTAACTCTGCACTAGCAGTAGTAACTCTGCACTGGCAGTAGTAACTCTGCACTAGCAGTAGTAACGCTGCACAGGCAGTAGTAACTACACTTACACTTTTCTGCACTTGGTAATCTGAGGGAAACAGAGGATCCTGAGAAAGAGAGTTAGTAGCACCAAATATATGAAGAAATATAGGTATAAAAACAGAAAGTCATGAATTTATTCTAGGTTGATCATGCCCACACTTGTTACCAAAAAGGTGAATCTACCCACATCAAAAGCTTTTGTGAATAGATCAGCAAACTGGTCATTTGTATGAACTTTAGCAACCTGAATTAATTTCTTTTCATTGCAATCTCTTATAAAGTGATACCTTATCTCTATATGCTTTGTTTTTTAGTGTTTGACTGGATTATTAACAATGCTAATAGCACTGTTGTTATCAATGAAGATTGGAGTGTGAAGAAATGTTACCCCATAGTCCAACATCTGATTCTGAATCCATAGAACCTGAGAGCAGCAGCTTGCAGCAGCTATGTACTCAGCCTCTGTGGTAGATAAGGACACTGTGGTTTGTTTCTTACACTGCCAAGATACTAGTCTTGTACCCAAAAACTGACATCCACCTGAAGTAGATTTCCTATCCATGTTAGCTCCACCCAAGTCACTATCTGAGTATGCAAGCAAGTCAAAAGATGATTCATAAGGATACCAGAGACCTAGTCTAGGTTGCCCTCTTAGGTATCTGAAAATTCTCTTGACTGCATGAAGATGAGATTGCTTTGGTGTAACTTGAAATCTGGCACAAACACAAACTGAAAACATAATATCTGGTCTAGAGGCTGTGAGATACATGAGAGATCCAATCATTGATCTGTAATGATGGACATCCACATCCTCCCCCTCAAGATCAGCAGTGAGCTGTTTGTGTGTCTCCGTAGGTGTGCTTGCTGGCTTTGAGTTTGATAAACCAAACTTGTCCAGGATGTCTTTCACATACTTGGATTGGCTAATAAAAATCCCATCTTTCCTTTGTTTTACCTGAAGCCCAAGAAAGAAAGTAAGTTCTCCCATGGAACTCATCTTGAAGCTTTTGTGCATTAACTCCTCAAACTCTTTACACATTTGATCATTGGTGGATCCAAAGATGATGTCATCCACATAGATCTGAACAAGTAATGTGTCTTTCTTTCTCCTCTTGATAAACAGGGTTTTGTCAATTACTCCTCTTTCAAAGTCATTTTTCAAGAGATAGGTAGACAGGGTGTCATACCATGCTCTTGGGGCTTGATGCAAACCATAAAGAGCCTTCTTCAACTTGTATACTCTGTCAGGGTGCAATGGATTCTCAAATCCAGGGGGTTGACAGACATATACTTCTTCCTCAATACTTCCATACAGAAATGCACTTTTGACATCCATTTGGTACACTTTGAACTTCATGTATGAGGCATAGGCTAGAAATAACCTGATTGCTTCAATCCTTGCCACAGGAGCAAAGACTTCCTCATAATCTATTCCTTCTTCCTGAGTGTACCCTTGTGCAACCAGTCTAGCTTTGTTTCTGATCACAATCCCTCTGTCATCCTTCTTGTTCCTGAAAATCCACTTGGTGCCAATTGCTCTATGACCTTTTGGAAGGTCTACCAAGTCCCAAACATCCTGTAATTTGAACTGTAGCAGCTCCTCTTGCATTGCCTCTATCCAGCTTGGGTCTTTCATAGCATCATAAGCCTTTTTGGGCTCAATCTGGGATAGAAAGCAAGTAAGAACAGTATTAACTGTATTTTGCTGCTCTTGCAACTCTTGGAGTCTGCTTTGCTTTCTGGTCATCATGGGAGATGCAATATCTCCAATCACCAACTCAGGAGGATGATTTTTCTGAGTTCTTGTTGGATGACCAGCTTCCTCTTGTATGTTCTCATCCAGATTTGACTCATTTAATTCTGGATTTGTTTCTGCTACTTCAGTCACCTCAGATTCTCTGGAATTTGGACCTGAAGACTGATTTTCCTCTGCTCTCCTCTCTTCTTCATTCTGAATAGGTTCAGCCTCCTCTTGTTGTTCACAGAATTCAACAGGATCAATGGAAGGGAGTGGAAATATCACAGATTGAATTCTGTGTTCTGATGTTGGTGTATCCCTTTGTCCTGCATATACATCACTACTGAAACCCAAAGAATTAGTGAGTGAATCAATGTCAAATAGCCAATTAGGACCTGAACCAATAGGATTTGGTGTGTTCTCATTGCATTTGACATTGTCACTTTCTTCAATTATTCTAGAAGAGGTATTAAAAACTCTGTAGGCCTTACTCTGAGATGAATACCCAACAAGAAACCATCATCTGCTTTGCTATCAAACTTACCTAAGTGAGATTTGGTATTGAGAATAGTACAAGGACATCCAAATGGTTTGAAAAATCCAATATATGGTTTCTTTTTATGGAAAAGCTCATAAGGTGTCTTGTTTTTAGGCTTTACAACTAAAACTCTGTTTTGAACATAGCAGGCAGTATTAACTGCTTCTGCCCAAAAAGTAATTGGTAACTTTGAATCAGGTAACAGAGATCTAGCAGCCTCAATCAGTGTCCTATTCCTTCTCTCAGCAACACCATTTTGTTGTGGAGTCCTAGGAGCACTGTATTGTCTCTCAATTCCTTTTTCTTCACAAAAGGTGTTTAGATCAAAATTTTTAAACTCAGTTCCATTATCTGATCTAATGACTTTCACTCTTTGATTTGATTGGTTTTCAATTTTGAGAATAAAAGATTTGATCAGTCCACTTGTTTCATCTTTAGTTCTTAGAAAGTATACCCAAGTAAATCTAGAATAATCATCAACAATAACTAAGCAGTATGATTTCTTGCCAATACTCATCACATTAGTAGGACCAAACAGATCCATATGTAACAGTTGAAGAGGATTTGAGATAGTGTTTATCTCTTTGGTCTTATGAGAAGTTTTGTGTTGTTTGCCTTTGAGACAAGCAACACAATGATCATCACATGAATAGACTTTGGATGGCAAACCCCTTACAAGGTTATTCTTAACAAGTTTATTCATTGTTTTAAAGTTCATGTGACACATCCTTCTGTGCCAAAGTGATGATTCATCCAAAGAAGCTTTTGAAACTAAACAATTTAGGGATGAATCAGATGACACACTTTCCAAATCTAAACAATATACATTATCCTTCCTAGGAGTTCTCAGAAGTATCATGTTTTCATCAACCACTTTGTATCCAGGAGCAAGGATAATACATTCAGAATCAGTAAACAATATGCTATGCTTCTTGTCACAAACCTGTGATACACTTAACAGGTTGTATCTCAATTGCTCAACATAGTACACATCTTCAAAGGTCATCTTACCTTTTGAAACATCACCCTTACCACTTATCTTTCCACCAGCAGGATTATTCCCAAATGCAACATGTCCTCCATCAATCTTTTTGAAATTTTTGAGGCAGGCCATGTTACCTGTCATGTGCCTGGAGCAACCACTATCAACATGCCAAATGCTCTTCCCCTTGAGCTGTTGGTTGCCCTGCACATTAAGATAAATCAGTTAGTTTTATTGGGAACCCAAGCCGAAGTGGTCTTGGGTCTCCCTTGCTCATCAAAGTACTTGCACTTGGTTTTGATGAGATTTTCAACCTTAGGTACTGCAGTACTGGAGTACTTTGTCAATATGATTGGTTTAGCAGCACTAGAAGCAGTATTAACCTCAGAAGTACTAACAGTGCTAGCAGTACTAACACTGGGAGCAGCAGTATCATTAGCAGCACTATCAGTACTAGCAGCAGTATCAGCAGTACTAACAGAGTTAGCAGTATTAACAGAGTTAACACTGCTAGAAGCAGTATTATCTGAATAGGAAGTACTAACAGTGTTAGCAGCACTAATACTGCTAACAGCACTAACTTTTGAAGAATTACTAGCAGTATTAACACTGCTAGCAGCACTAACTCTTGAAGAAGTACTAACAGTGTTAGCAGTACTAACACTGCTAGCAGCAGCAGTATTAACACTGCTAGCAGCACTAACTCTTGAAGAAGTACTAACAGTGTTAGCAGTACTAACACTGCTAGCAGCAGTATTATTTTTAGTGCCTTTTGTAACCCACATTGTAACACATTCCTTTTCAGGCTTTTTCTTCATGTGGCTTTTTGGTTCAGCTTGTTTCTTAGCCACATTTGTTCTTGTAGGCTTCCTATAGCCAGAAGGTTTTTGATAACTTCTTTGAAAACTTCTCTTTTGGTTAATAGGATTGAAGAAACAGTATTTGGCAAGATGATTCAGTTTGCCACAAATAAAGCAAGGTTTTGGTCTGTTAATCTTTTGCAGATCAACTCCTTGCCTTAGTGCCCACTGGTTATTCCAGTTCCTTTGATTTCCCCTCTTATTATCATGATTTTGGGGCTTATACTCTTGAGATTTCCTGCAAGAACACTGTTTACAAGTATTAGAGTTCACAACTTTGGTCTGTGTGTAATGAACTTTCTTTCCTTTTACAGTCCTTTTTATCTCCTTACTCCTTCCACCTTCCTCATTAGTCTTGTTGTGATTTTCTAATGTGATCTCATCACTGTCCTTCTTAGAATCTTCCCCATCAGATCCATCTTCAACAACAACTGCATCTAATGGGTCTACACTAGTGGCTCCTTCAAATAAGTCCTTACTATCCAAGGTTTCTAAAAGGTCTGACCTAGGAGGGATGTAGTTGTTGTTGTAGGGTGGGGGAGTGGCATTATACCCTAGGCCTGTTTTCATCTTACCATGGACTTGAGCATTTATTATTGTGTCCATGGCTTTAGAAGCTTTTGAAAACTTTTCAACATCAGCTGTAACTTTCTTAAGTTCTTCTTTTAATTTTTCACACTCTTCCCTAGACTCTTTCAGTTGGAACTCCAGACCACCTTTTTTCCCACTTCCAGTAGTTAGTATCATATGAGTGTTGAAGTTCATTGGCTTGAAAGGCCCTAATCTGTTCTTCAAACCTCTCAACAATCAACACATAGTCTCTTCTATCCTTTTCTAACCTTTTAAGATCATCACACATACCCTAGTTGTGATCTCTATACCTTTTAACAATATCTATACAAGCTTGAGTACAGAGATTAGATTTTACCTCAGTGGGAAGATCTGAAACTTCAGCCATAAGTGCTTGATTTTGGATAGCTTCTTCTGCTTGGTCACTCCAGTCAAATCCCATTCCTTGTTGAGAAACAAGAGCTTGAATGGAGCTTCTGTTTTGATTGGAACTTCCAGCCTGAGTTTGTTGATGGCTGTTGTAAGATGTTCCTCCTCTGCATTCCCTGGCAAAGTGTCCCATCTTGTGACACTTGTAGCATTCAACTTTGGATTTGTCAAATCCAGCACCATCCTCTCTTCTTTGGGAAAAATTGTTTCTCCCTGTCCTCTTAATGAATCTCTTCACTCCCATAGACAGCATAGCCATCTGCCACTTTATATCCATCTCTTCAAGATCATCAGCATTAACCTGTTCTAAATCATCATTAATCAAAGAGGAATTTATATGACTAGAAAAGAAAGCTTCTAGTACTGTATCTTTGGACTTTTTCTGATTGACTGAACCAGCAGCACTAACTGAACCAGCAGTACTAACTGATTCATGGTTAGCAGTAGAATCAGGTGATGCTGAAAGAAGTGCAGCATTATGAACATATCCAGAGGGCTTCTTTTTGGCTTCAACCTCTGATTCAAATACTCTAAGATCATTGTACAGATCATCAAGTTCCTTATCTTCCAGTTGATCATTCTGTCTGAAGGACACAGTGTACATTGTCCAGTCTTCACCCAATGATCTTAAGAACTTCCTGTTGACATCATCAGCCTCCATCTTGACTCCTACAGTGGCTAATTCTCCAATCAGCTTATTAAATCTATCAAACGTTTGAGTCATGGACTCATTCTTGGTAGAAGTAAAGTTTTCATACTGCTGCTTGAGAATTGCCTTTTGATTTCTCTTTGTGCTTTTGGTGCCAGTAAATCTTTTCTCCAAAGCATTCCATAGAATCTGAGCATCAATGCAGTGATGGAATTGATGCTGATACTCATTGGGAATAGCCAAAAGCAGGGTGCTTAAGGCCTTCATCTCTGTCT